>JADFUC010001801.1:0-110904 GCA_019722365.1 Lithospermum erythrorhizon
GATGCTGCTACGTATTGCTAAAGCTCACTAGTGGCTCAAGGGTACACTCAAGTTGAAGGAATTGATTTTGAAGAAACATTTGCAATTTGCCATGTAGGATGGAAGTTTCATTAGATTGCTACCCCATTGGGGCTTGTTCCTAAAGTTCAAATTATATCAATAGATGTCAAGACCGCTTCTTAAACTAAGATAGTGCAAGAAGAGGTGTATGTGGAACAACCCAAGGTATTTGAGGACCCCTCAAAAAGTGATCATGTGTACAAACTTAAGAAGATCATGGCCAAAACAAGCCCTCGTATAATGTACGAAAAGGCTAACCATCTATTTACTGAAAAATGGATATGCATGAGGTGGAGTCGATAGTACACTATTTATCAAAAGGGATAAAAATCAGTTGATGGTAGCTCAGATTTATGTTGATGATATAGTCTTTGGCGGAGTGTCAAACCAGTTGGTAAAACAGTTTATTCAATGCATTTAGTTTAATTCGGTATTTGTGCACGGTCGGAGAACTTCAATACTTCTTGGGCATTCAGATTAGTCAAATGGAGGATAGCATATTCATCTCACAATCAAAATATGCCAAGAACATTGTGTAGAAATTTGGTCTTGAGACAGCTAAGTAAAAAAGGACACCAATGGCGACTCATGTCAAAATTAACAAGGACGGTGACTTGAAAAGAAGTTGACATCGCCATGATTGGGAGTCTACTTTATTTAACAAATTAGTAGACCACATTGCTTCACTCGTTGAGTATAAAAAGATATCACAACCCTTAAGGAGAGTCACTTGAATCTTGTAAGAAGGATCATCAAATACTGCAAAGGTACCTTAATCACTGCCATCAGATACCTTTTTAACAATAACAACTCTAGTTGATATCAGGATGCCGATCGCGTAAAATGCCGAGGATAGAAAAGCAATTCTCCTGAGGATGTTTCTTTTGGAAATAATCCCGTGTCATGTCAATGAAGAAAATTTGTATCACTTTCACAAATTAAACCTATATATTTCAATGGGAAGTGGATGTACTAACTATTGTGGATGGAAACAAATGCTTAAGGAGTATGGTGTTGTCCTGTATTATGACTCTTATCAGGATAATTTGAGCGCTATATATCTCAAAGAATCTTGTTCAACACAGCAGGACGAAGCATTACTGACAAGCAAGAGACATCATTTTATCGTAGAGCTTATCAAGATAAATCATTCGAATTTGAGCATGTTAGTACCGAAGCCAGATTGGCAGTGATATCTACCAAAGGCTCGATGTAAATCAAGCTGGGGTACCCAAGCGACACCCTTAAGCTCAGGTGTCATGGATAAATAGCAACTACCACACTATTATAACACTCTACAGAGAGCCAAGTGTTATGACAGTCGGATGGCTAATGGCTCAACGGTTATTTTCTGGAAATTGGCGGTTAACAAGGAATTGATTACATCCAACTTTATTGAAGAACGTGGTACAACAATTTTCTCTTACCACTCACATTTCTTCATCTTACTCATGCACAATTCATTCCCAAATACACACTGAAACTCTTCACATTCACATTTTCTTACAAACCGCAATCATCCCAAACATTCTACCACAATCAAAATCAAATCCTATTACTATATCAAGATGGCCAAAACAAGAGGAGGAAATGCTGACTCAAGCAAAGGAGCAAGTTCATCTGTACCGATTGGAGAAAATGAAAGAAGGAGAACCTATACCACTTCAAACCATTCCACCCCAACAACAACTGGAGGCTCCGACCACAAGGCCCGGTTCTTTGGTTTTGCCTTTGAAGTTGATGATATCAAAGCGAGAGTCCACATCAAGATCGAAACGATTATCAAACTCAACACCATAAGAATGATGAAGGAAGGCATACGGATGTCCCTCCAACAAGAGAAAACACCGGTAAGAAACCTAATCCCCATTCTACTCCTGATTCAAAAGTAGACAATGCTGAAACCCTAGGAAGTCCAATTAGGGAGCAAAGAGGGTAGTAGAGATCAGTTCCCTGGCAGGAAGCTGAATGTACGGGTTTGAAAGCAACCAAGTATCAAGGACACTTCTAATCAGTCTAGCTCTAAGACTCATAGCTCTGTGGACTCATGCTGGCCGAAATTACAATACTGGAAAAGGAAAATCGGGGGCAAGGGATTAAAAGAGTATTTGAGGGAAAACCACTGATATGTTCCTGCGATCATAAAACCAACCGTGATTGATTTATAAGGATGATTCTTCAAAAAAGAATCAAGATGATGATGTTGTTGTTGTGTCTGAAACTGCTAGCTCTTGAGAACAAGAGCTAGCCACGGGCCGCTATCGACTCTAAGAAAGTTGCTGCATAGGAAAGTGATGTGGGTGAATTGTATAGCCCATGTAATTTGTAGGGATTTAGAAGAATTTGATTAAGAAGAAAAAGGCCGTTGAAAAGGGAAAGGGTAAAAGGCCCTGTTCCGAAGCATCTAAAGGTGAGACTGTACCAAAGAAGAGGAAAGGAGTCTCCATTTCTGAACCTGCACACAACAAAACCAAAGATAACTTTGTGGTGGATGATGCTGCGAATTCAATGTTATGATGTCAGTTTCTATTCTACAATGTAAGATCAAAGGGTAAAATGAAGCTGCACAATGATAGGAATAGGATAAAAAATAGAAGAATTGCCAAGGGGATTGATGAGATGTCCACCGAGGGAGCTGAAGCTTAATTTCGAGGAGAATGAGTTCGAAGATGGAATTTCAGACGTGTTGTGAATATCCTTACTGCAGATACCTATATGAGTCTACCATGAAAAATCAAACATACATGGATGTCATTGAGGAATCAGGGATGTTGGATATTTCTCAAGAGATGTGTCCTCATCGGGCCGAGTATCGCGAGGGAATTCATTTGGTAACCTCGCTTGAAGATATTGTCAATCTAAATCCGCTTCTATGTTCCATAAAGAAGTAGGGTAAAATGTTCAACTTCATCTCAAATTGATTAACAAGCACTCATGGAGTGTAATGGAGGGACGATCGGCTCAACATCAAGCTTAACGATAGTCATCAAGACCTTTGGATCGCGGTGTCTTGATTGATACCCATCAAAGGACAACTTCAAACCTCGCTCTATCTCAAGTATGCATTCATGCATAAGGTCGTAATTGCAAATCTGATCCCAACCTCTAATAATACAAATGTAAGTGAAGTAGTGGGGAGAGTGCTTTATGTGATGGGAACTGGTCAGGAGCTGAACTTTGGGAGAATTATTTTTGATCAAATAGTGGCTCATTCTCGGATTGGTGCAAAATTGAAGCCTATTGGCTTTCCTAGCCCCGATATGCGCCTTTAATTTCAACATCCCGAGATTCTAAGAGTCAAGATGGTCTCGAGAAGATGCAGCAAATCACCATCATCGATATGTTAAATGTCCGGAAACGTGGTAGATGTGGGAGGCAAAGCGGCACCAGGAATCGCCCAATACACTTGATAGGAGGTCAGGCTATTGATCAAAGCCTATGAGGAAGAGAAGGAGATGATAGCTGCATATTCAAAGAAAAGAAGAACAGAAGTCAATTACAAGGCAAAATCCAAGCCTCATAGACCGCCGTCCCCAATAACCGTTAACGATCCAAAGGATGTCAGAGCAGTTAAGCCCAACTCCGATGTCAGCCGAATTCTCCACTGCTCCCTAAGCCATGATCAAGATGAGACGACTCAGTCTCATGTGTAATCTCTGACTTTGGGCCTGTTTTTATGTCAAATAGGGGGAGTATGTTTAGGAAGCCCCTTATTTGTTTCAGACAATTTTTTTTGCTTCTGTGACCAATCGCTTCGATACATCTTTTTTGAACTAATGTTTTGTGTTTCCATTGTTGAGGTATCAAGTTATAAATGGAAGTTAGTTGTTTAAAGAATAAATACATGAAATTGTCGAGGGTGGTATGCTGATGTTAGTATTATTGTGGAGTAACATTTATTAAGGACTATCAAAGTGGATAAGAGTTGACAAATTTCTTTAAGGGCAATGAATATTAATGCATATGGTAGAATATATATGGTTGCACTGATAAGTTAGGAGGATAATTATGGGAATGAGATCATAATGGTTGTGTAAATACGGGACAATGGGTAGTTTTGAGGTGTAAAGGTGATTCGAGGATATATTTGCAGTACGAGAAGGAAAAGAGTCGCTGCAACAACAAATTTATGGTTAAGTAATTGAGCCAAAAAGGAGACACTGCCATGTTTATGAACCATAACTCTAGAGGTAGCTCGTAAAATTCATACTTATGATCTTTGTTGATGGATTCAAGAGATGCTTGATAAAGATTATATTTGAATATATGAATAGATTTGAAAATCTTTCCTATACTAAGTTGAATTATAAAAAGCGGAACGATATAGACGCATAATTGATAAGTAAGCTGCGGGGTAAACGAGAGGATAACATGAAAGGTTATATAATAGATGATGTGTAGTTGGGGTATTGCATAACTATTCTTTAGGTGGTCGTAATATACTTACTATGTGGAGTGAATTTGATTTATAATATGTCGTGAATGAGCATATATATGGATTGGTCGACTTGCTAGAATATGTAGAAATGCTATGATAATGAATAATCAAATAGACGCATATAGATGTTATCGATGAATAGTATAATCTTAGGTGATAAGCATTTAGGCAAAAAAATTAATTTATTTATAGATAGTAACTGCGAATATGATTACTATAACGCGAGAATTTGTTTTGGGTCATAAAGAGGTTGTGATACTAGATAATAATAGCATATTGAAAGGAAAGGCGTATAATAAGACATATCGTAGTTATGTACATGGATGTTACGAGCATGGCCATATTATGGAAGTGGATATGATTTTATGCTAGACTTATGATGTGATATGTCCCGTATTCTCTAATCTTAAGGTCTCATAAAGATCATTATCAGTATTCACAAATCAACGACTGCGGTGTCCTATATATTCGTTTAGTATCAACGGCCCTATACTCCAATATTCAATGGAATCAACGGACATATGACGTGTGTGAACTCTATCTCGCAGGTTGATTTGGGTGAAATGATATATTACATACATCGAGGGGTACCGACCGGGGAGGATTGTGGATATGCATATCAGTGGGTAGCCCCGAGATGTTCGGGAGGATTGTGATATGCATATTGAAGGGCTAGCCTCAGTCGGGAGGATTGTGATGTAGATATATGTTGGGAGATGTGTATTGGTGGATGAATGTGTGATTGTGTTGCGTGTGGCTGTGGATTGGTTGTGGTGTATTCCCCGTCTACTTATGGTAATGAGAGTCGATATTGTTGGTCCTCGTTTGCCGGAATAGAGTTATTGTTGCTTATGTGATGTATTGAGCTATTCGATATTATAGTGTTATCTATTATTATTGAAATATTTTGTAAGTTGATTATATTAAATTGGTTGAAGATATTAAACTATGAGGATCATAAGGAGGCTGACTAGTGATATGAATAATTATGATAAAATATAATGAAAGTAATTACCACGACTATGCGATATTACATGTTTATATATGTGTGGTTGAATATGACTTGTTATATGAGTATTCACGAGCTTTCACAAGCTCACCCCTTCTATTTTGGGGACCCCTAGTGTTGTTTATTGTTCAGGAAAAGTCGGCATCAAGTAAAGATCAAATTGTATGTGTAAGAGCTCTAGTAAATCATGATCTCGAGATTCATGGGCTAGATATCCCTCAACGGCTCCTGTGTACCTTTGTGTTATGTCAAAGCATGTATTAAGAAAATGTTGTATATGACGGTATGATTGATGGAATTGTAAGTATAATATTTGTTGCTGTCTTAGATCACCATCCGGCATAGTTACGTTGTATTTTCCTTCATTCTTTGGTCCAGTTGTAATGGGTGAACATCGATAAACATGCTGCCAATGAACTCACCTCGTGCGCCTAACCCTAAGGTCGTTATATTATTATTCCGAGCCTGCACGTCACACACATACAATGACAGCTGAAGCATATTCTATGAATAATTAAATCACGTATCATAAATTGGGAGGTGTGATTGGAATCAACATGATACCCAATCGAGTATTTTACATCGATAATGTGAAATACAAATTAGATAAAGCATAATCAATTAACTTGATTAGTTCAATTGAAGGTTTAACGAGGAAAGCTCATTAGTAACTTGTTAAGTTACTTACATGACTAAATAAGTTAGTTAACGCTTTTAACGAAGTTACTATTCTATTTTATCAAACGGGGTTTTAACTATTCGGCGAAAACAAGTAAATTATATAAGGAAATAGATGAAAATAGAAAACCTAAGTTTCATTTCATCTTCTTCCCACAAATGGCCGCCGCCCCCTTCTTCTATTCTCTCTAAAATTTGAGTCAAGTTTTGACTCAAATTTCTCATCCAATTGTTTGGAGATTCTAGTGTCTAATCATGGGAGATTTTACCCTCTCTTTAGCTGTATCAATCTGTATATGATTTCATTTGAGTGCATAAGTGAATGTAAGAGGAATCGAGAGAGAAGTTTGAAACATCCGCTGCGTAACTTTGTAAGTTCTTCTTTTATTCATACGTAGTATATTTCGTATGTTTTATGTTGTAATTCGTTTTTATACATTTAAATGATCCTGGTTGCATTTGTTATAATTTTATTATGAACAAGTTGCGTAATTTCCAACATTATCATCAACTACCGTAAAAACTCGATAAATTAATACTCAATTAATAAACACTGAATATTGTGCTAAATTAATAATTAGTGTTTCTTTCGTTCTTTTTTTATTTTTTTAAACACGATCATATGCCACTATGCTCTTTTTTAGTTCATTTTTCGTTTTTTTTTCAATTATCGATTACAAGAGTGAATTCTTCATAAATTAATACTGATTATTTAATAAACTCTAAGATAATATTTCACTTTTGGCCATTCCCACTGGGATAGTAGCCAAACACACTGCTTCTTTTTCGCTCATTTTTATTATTTTTTATTTATTTTTATTTTTTTCGCAATTATCAATTACTCCGTAAACTCGATTATTTAATGCTCTTCAAGACATTATTTTTGGCCCGCCTCAAACTGGTTTCAAACTAATGTTGCTGATAGTAAATCTTTACGATATAATAACGGTTAGTCCGAAGATTAGTTACACCTCGTGATTTGACGGGCCAGCCTAGTGTTGAATATATATGATCTAAAATTTTAATTTGTGCTATGGAGTTGTACATTAGCTCCGAACTCCAAGTCAAGAAATGATAGCTTGATATGATGACTATTCAAGCCGAGCTAGGGGTTCACTAACCTACCTCGAGCTACCTTACTTGATTAATGACTTGTTAAAATTCTGGATTCAATCTCGATAAATATAAATAAAATATAGTTTACTAGTAAAATGGAATTTTTAATTAAAAAACGTTATATATAGTTTAATATCAACGATAGTATAAAAGCGTGGATCGCTTGCGCAACACACAAATAGTCGTCAGACCAACAGTGCGTGAATTAAAATTTAAAAGTTTAAGGAACTGAATCAAGTGATAGTGACATTGTGACAAGAGCAATTCGTGCAGATACAATATTTGAATGCACCTTATTGAATTTTACCTACCTTTCCTTTGCACTCATATTGATATAATCAATATCAAGAACACTTTCTTGAACTAACACATAATTTGACTTCGTCAAATTCACACTCTACTCGCACAAGATACAATCATTAAGCTAGTGTACATTTAGATGATAAATTGTAATAGAACATATAAATATTCTAAATTCAGGACTTTCAATGAACCAAGTCATATCACCTCCAACCCCTTCCTCCACTTAAAAAAATAAATTAAACAAATACTCCCTCGATCAGTGAAATATTGTCGAGTCTTGAATTTTGATAAATTAAATTTTTAAATTTTGAGCTAAATAATTTTTAATATATTAGAATAATATTTATTCAAAAAATATATTAAAATATGATATTTTTGAAATATTTACTCTCAGATATTATTATAATTTGACCATTAACAATATTTTTAAGGATACAAGTAGTAAAATGTAGGTTCCAGGTCTTATGTTACACTATTGTATGACTCTCTCTTAGTACTTCTTTTTAATGTTCATTTGTTTATATTTCAAGCATTCTACCTTAATCAATCATATTTCTAACGTTATTGCATACAACCTTCAATTCAAAATACTTGTTGTTATATTTGCTTATGAATTTGAAAACATAATTTTGTATTTTTCATTTTTTAATCCTCAAAATTAATAAAGTCAAATATCCATCCCCAAAAATGATAAACGACAATCAAGCTTACTGGGGACATGTGAATATATCGATGCTAATACGATCAGAGCAATAGACATGCTTGAAAAATTGAAAAATAAACCAATAATAAAGTATAAAATAATATCGCTAAAAAACAGAATGCATTTGCCCAAGAATCCAAGCAGAACTACATCAAACCTATTTCACATTTACCTTATCCACGTTCAAAGGCATCCTCCATCCCTTTTCTATAGAATTCCCTTTTACTCATCGCCTTGATTTATTAGGAGTCGCAATACAACAGAAATAAGGCAAATAAATACATTATTACAGTCGACTTATTTTTTTTTTTTTGTAAAATATTGAGGATTCCTAATTTGGACTCTTCGTTCCCTTTATATTAGGATTTCCAATAAATACTTTAATTAAAGGCTTTTTGGTTGAGAGATCCCTGAACTATCGCTTAATTTTCTACAGTTTCGAACTATTTCTTCTTGCTTTATTGCGCTCTTATCTTAAGAACTAATTCCCCTACTATTTTTGCTTGTCTGAAAAGCACTTTTAATCCTCAGAATCTAACGATTCAACTAAAATACATAAGAATAATTCATATTACCCTTAAAAAATATAAAAGTAAAAATAATTACGCATAATAAACAATTATTTTGCCCCTACTACTACTACTAAAAATATGCGCAAAAAGATAGTGACCAAAATAAAATCCTACCCTTTCTACTTAACACACTTACCCACTCCCCCACCCCCACCACAGCCCCACCCCTTCCCCACAACAATGGTCAAGTTTTGCACCATGTGGCATTGATTATTCTGTCGAATGGCTGGGGGATGCTAAGCATCTTGTTAGGGATGCTGCTAGAAGGCTTTTGCTCACTGACAGATTAATATGGCAAAATGGTGACATTTCACTTGCTGCAAATCAATTCTTAACTAACCTCCAAAATCCAATTCCAATACATGAACTTTCAGCAAATGTCAAATTAGTTCATAAAAATAAATCTTCAATCTTTAATAATATTCCAATTTCAATGAGCAACAAAGTCCCAGATTGGCTGAACAGCTCTTTCTCTGACAATGACTTTAAAGTAAAAATCACACAAACTCATTGTGAAAATGAAATGAAGCAGTTGATGAGTTCTGCAAAAAGTCAGCTTTCTCAGGGGTAAAAATGAAATACTTAAATAAACAAGTTCGGAGCATCTTGATGATCCAACAAATTTAAACACTGTAATGGAGACAAAATTCTGAAGAGAGTGAAATCATTGAAAAAAGAAAATATTTTATTTTCTTAAATGTTACTCCAGATTAGCTTGCCTCCACATTTCTAGCTTTTATAAAAATTTGCATAACTTTTTTAATTTTTAGCAAATAAAAAATTATTGGGTATGTATTTTCAAAAATCCTTTCAAAATGTGAGCTGTATGTAATCAGAGTAGAACCTTGTTGGATATAGGAACTTGAAGAAATAGGTCGATCTTTACTCATCATTTGGTTGGAATTCTCTTGTTTATCACTCCAAATTCATTAATCATTAATTTGTAAGTTTCTTTTCTCTGATTCTTGTAGAAAAATCTGGATTATGTGGTGGTGGGCAAGTAAGGCAGTGGGGAGGCTAAGTAGCAAGAAAGTAGATTGTATTATTTTACTTCTATACTTTCGCTTCCTATACTTTAAAGAAGTAGTAGCGAAAAAATAATATTTTATCAGAATACAATCATTTTACTTTATATTTTAAGCAGAATATAGCCATTTACTATGTACGTCAGTTGGATCACAGGCCCATCTGCACGCTTGCATAACAAAATAAAGATAAGTGACCGCCTACTATCACGAGTGGCCGCTAGTTAAATAGCTCGCGACTACATGTAAGTTTAGCGCTAGCCTCAAGCGGCCCTCAGTCTAAAAAACTAATTAAATACAACCCAGAATGGGAAAGAAATGGAAAGATCACATCTCCAAAGATAATTTGCATTACAGTAGCCACTAATCTAACACTGCACTCCTTTTATGATTCTTTTGACTGCTCTTAGGTGTGGTTTTCTTGAATTTTCCATGAACTAACTCACGACTCCAACTACAAATTTGGTTTAGAAAGAGTTAGGTAAATAAGACTACCTCAATATGACCATACATAGTTGTATCCTCCAAGTTATTTCCTTCGTTGATACATAGGTTTAAGTTTGGCTCTATTGGTGAACAGATCAGCTTGCACTTGAGCATTCCAAACTTTTGTAGTAAATCTCTCGTATACTTCTGTTGGCCAAGAAATATGTCCTTGTCTATTCTTTGAATCTCCAAACCTAGAAAATGTGTTAACTCTCGAAGCTGATCCTTCATTTGAAATTGTACAAACAAGTTCTCCCTTGTTCTTCGAATCTGTCTTGTGTCGTCCCCGATGATGACTAGATCATCCACGTATACTAAGGCAATAGAGCTTCCTTTCTTAAGCTAAAACCATTGGTAACTCAATAAGTTTTGCTAATGTCGGTGGAGCTTCACCAACCGACTAAAGATAACTATAAATATGCATGTACTCCATTTGTGTCATTGTACTCCAGCAAGAATAGAGTGAGTAACTTGTAAAGTCTCCTCCCTTCTATTTGTTTAAGTTGTGTGTTGTGTCATTTCAATAAATTGTTGTGTCAAATAGTTGTGTCATTTAAAGTACTTAATTTAAATAAATATTGTGTGAGTATTATTGTAAAATAATATATAAGTGAATTTTCTTTAATTAACTTATTTCGAGTTCAATTTTCCCATTAATTTGCCCCCATATTTCTTGCAATGTTAATAAAGTTTCAGATTTAATGGCGCCTATCAGAAGCTCAACAACATCAATTCGATCCCGAGTGCTCGTGATGAAATTTTATTTGTTAAAAAGGTGATTTATAGACATTGTTAAATGGGAAGTGATGCCATTCCACCACAGAGACTGTGAGGCACTCTATTAATAACAAATCAAATCGAGACATCAACATCAACCCTCGGCAAAGCCGCCACCGAATTCGATACAATGCTAAGGGAAGATTAAGATCTAAGTAAGTCTACGTAGTCTTAACCGGTGAATGTAGGTTAACTTATTATTGCGAATTAAAGACGTAACTACTCGCCTGTGTCGTCACCTGGCGTGGAGAATCATTATAATCCTAACACCGTAGTCACTCAAACCACATGACGACTCAATTTTAAAAACTACTCGTTTATCCAAAAATTTGATTTTCCACTAATATTCTCAAAATGATACGCTTTAAAAAATTTTACAAATCCATCAGATATCTAACCAACTAACACCATATATATACAAATATATCCTAAGAAGACAAGTAGAATGCAAGGCTACAAAAGAGAGGCATTGTATTCGTAATACAAAGTGACAACCGCCGACAAGGCTAAAGTTTGAAAATAAAGCACAACAATCAAAACGCTTGACGCACACATCAAAATCGGGATCAGGAGGATCCTCTACCACCCGATGCTCACTTAGCCACTCGAACAACAAACTCTCAAACAAATTCTCCGATCAACTATTAGCCGTCTCAACTCCGGCAATAAATGAAAATGCCGCCCATAACAGTGGGTGTAAGCCGCGGTTTAGTGAACACTTCTTAACATGGGGTGAACTTACCATAATGAACGAGACCGACAATATTATAATAATAATATGAATAAATACGCATATATCCGTGACTACCTAATATAGTCATATAATAAGGTTCCAAAGAAAATTTCGTGCATAACATGTTAAGATATAATGTAAGGTCTCAATAAACACACAATCACCCAAAAATGAAATCACAGACTCAACATCGACTATAACTCCTAGTCGCCACCTCTATCTCTATATCTCCACAAGTATAAGGCCTTAACCTCTAACGCCAAGATATACTCAACTGCCACCGCAGGAATTGATCAAATCGGGCTAATAAACACCGGCCTTATACCGGCATAAGGCCAAACCGCATAACCATACCCTCACACAGTATGTGGGTCAATAACGGCCAAATCTAATACAGCAAAGCTGATCCCTAAAGACTCAGATCGCTCTTTTATACCGTAGTATAAGGACAAATCGCATGTACCTATACCATAGTATAAGGCCATACCAACAATGCACACAGCAGTTGATCAAAAAGAGTCATACCGCTCTTATACCGTAGTATAAGGCCAATAGTACTGACATTACCCGCAAGGAAGCGAGAGAGTCACCTAACCCCTAATCATCCTAACATAGGTCAAATCCTCGAGTACTCAAGTCACCTCAAGTCATACATAACTTAACCATCACCTCTCAATAACTACAACTACTCTTACTCCCAAACAATATCCAAGGACACAAAACATCTCACAATCGTGTAGTCAAACACACACACACGACAAGGCCACAGAATACATAAGGCCGACAAGCGCCACAGAATACAACAAAGGCCGACAAGCGCCACAAAAATCGTAAATATAAGTCGGGAGTCTGCCATTACTTACCTCAAGCACCAACGCCTACAAAAACTCGGACACAATCAAGGTAACTACCCCACACGATCAACGCCTAACAAAACACCTGCATGCGAATATCAAGACCTACTACAAATATCCAAGGCTCTAGGAAGACGCTACCAACTCTTAGTGGAACTATTTCTAAACGGTCTAAAATGATGGATATAACAACGAATCAATAATCCCGTCGGATACAACCCAATCGATCTCCCCTTAATATTATGACAATCGGGTCGGGGAGGTCGGCCGAGGCTAGATAATGTATATGTAGATTGTCCCCAAGAGTGTGTAATAAATTTTTAGCGGATCTACTCCGCTTTGAATTGGTAGATTTTTGATATTATCTCGGGAACGGATCAATGGGGAGACATCATGCTAGAATCGATCGGCCATCGCAAGGAGATTATGTTTGCTAGTCCGCAGACCGATGTCAGTGTTCTCGAGGGAGATGTGAAGATTTTGCCATCAAGTTTTATTTCGCAATCGGAGGCCGTATAATGCAAATAAAGGTCACAATGTATCCGGGTACGTGGGTCGATTTGGCAGAAAGGAGAACAAAGTTAGGGATGCATGTTGTTTCTATATGCTGATGTTTTTCCTGAGGAGTCATGACTTACCACTGCAGAGAGAAGTGAGCTCGCGATTGAGGTAAGTTCCTGCACGGCACCGATTTCTATCAAGGCCAGATAGAATGGCCCAAAGCAGAGTCGAGAGAGAGTTGAAGACTCAGCTAAGTGTGAAACTACTTGATAAGGGGTCGGTTTCCATCGAGTAAGCCCGCCGGGTGCACCAGCTCGCTTGTGAAAAAGAAGGATGGTACGTTGAGGTTGCGATCGACTATAGGCGCTGAATAAAGTGACCATCAAGAACCCGCTTATCCAAGGTTTAGGATAGATGATTTATTTGATCACTTGCAGTATTTTCGAAGATTACTCTGATCCCAGTACTACCAATGAGATGTGCCGAGGCTTAATATCTCTAAATCACCGATCCGTACGGGCACTATGAGTTTACGGTAATGCCGCTTGGGCCGACTAATGAACGGGCAATGTCTGGCGGATTTAATGAACCGGTATTTGGGGAGTTCTCGGATAAATTTGTGATTGTGTTTATTGATGATATTCCGATCTTACCCGAGTGACGCGTAGGAGCACGGCAGACACTCTCATGGATCGTAGTTAGAGACTCTGAGGCACATTCAATTGTACGCCGCTAAGTTTAGCAAATGTGAATTCCTGTTGAGAAAGCATACTTTGGGCCATGTTATATCTAGCAGTTGTATTTGTGTGTGGACCCCCTGTAAGGTGGAGGTTGTGAGTAATTGGGAGCGACTCTACTTGTTGCCACTGAAAGTAGGAGTTTCGGGTTTGGCCGGGTATTACATGAGGTTTTATCGTAGATTTCTCGTTGATCGCTAATTCGATGACTAGTTGACCAGAAGCGGAGTTCCCTTTTATTTGGGATGAGGATTGTGAGAGGTGTTTTAAGGAGTTGGAAGGCAAGGTTGACTACCGGACCGTTTTAGCTTTACCATCCGTGGTCCGAGGGTTTCTACGATTCTACGTTGACGCCTACACCAGTGGGTCAATGGCCGATGCAAGTAACGGGAGAGCGATTTCTTATGCTTCGACAAATTGAGGAACCACACGGTAGGAACTACCCTAACGCATGATCCGAGTCAAGTACGATTGTTTTTGCATCAGTTTTAAGCGAGGCATTACTTGTATGGGTTAGATGTCGATTTTCACCGATCACAAAGTTCAAGTACTCCGCCACGCAGAGACTCAATTTGAGGCGCAGGAGGTGGATGGAGTTATCGATATTATGATGACGATTGAATATCACCCGAAAAGCAACGAGTAGCGTACGCCTGAAGCCTGAAGGGGAAAGCGAAGGAGCCAAAAGGTGCATTTAAGCAATTTTGGGGTCGAGCTTCTGTATCATGCCAGCTGTGAGTCAAGGCTTATGCATGTCTCGACTTGTACTTTTGACCGTATTTTGGAGTCAAGTAAAGCAGCAGCATGAGGTTGCGTAAAAATCACAAAGTAAAGGACGGGCCGAAAGGAGCCCATAGCTGACGAGTGGAGCTCTCAGGATGGATGGTGTTAGCAGGCCGAATTGGATGGAAGCTCAAGAAAAATTTTGACGAGGGCTCATAATACTTTATAAAGATGCATCCCGTGGCAAAAAAAGATAAGGACTCAGATTGACTTTCTCGTGGCCGGAAACGAAGAGAGAAATTGGCAGAAGTTCGTGGCTAAATGTTTGGTTTGTCGGGGCCAGGGAAGGGCGGAGCATGTATATCCCGCAGGATTGTTGTGTACTTTCCTATTCCCCGAGCGGACGGGAAAATGTTACCATGGACTTTGTATTCGGGTCTTCCCAGTCGCGAAGTAAATGATCGGATCCGTGATGCGGATAAGTCGTCAAGTCACCATTTCTACCTATCGATCTAACGACGGACCGTAGAGGTTAAATAAGATGTATGCTTAATCGATTGCATTGTAATGGGTCTCGTGTCGATCATTTCCTCGACCGAGATGCTTAGGATCACCCCCGAGATTCCGGAGGGGTTTCGTGAGGTGTTTGGGGACTCCGAGTGAAGTTGAGTATTATCTTTCCATCCTGCATGGGAC
Source organism: Lithospermum erythrorhizon (assembly GCA_019722365.1). Taxonomy (NCBI): domain Eukaryota; kingdom Viridiplantae; phylum Streptophyta; class Magnoliopsida; order Boraginales; family Boraginaceae; genus Lithospermum; species Lithospermum erythrorhizon. Next base: position 15,412 of record JADFUC010001801.1, read on the forward strand.
GGGCAATCGAAACAACAATCCGCATTTCTGGAGGATATGCTTCGGCTCGTGTTCCGAAGCTCTCGTGGAGTCGGGATGACGAGTTGCCTAAGATGGAGTTCACGTGATAACAAATGGGGCCATGCTAGTATCCAGATGGAACCATTTGAGGCGTTGTAATGGGTGGGAAGGTTCGACTCATTGCTGGAACGGCTTATAGAGGAAAGTTTATGGTTCCGAGTTATTCGAGAGTCTGCCGAGAAGATCAAGTTGATACAGAAAACCTCGAGGATAGCCAAGTAGATGCATGTAAGAAGACATCAAGCTGGCTGTGGATTTTTTCCTGGGTTAAATCATGTGTTCTCGGTGATATTGCTACGGGAAGCGGGAGTAACGCGTTCGGGGAGGAAAGTGGGAAGCCGAGCCCCAAGAGACGGGATGTTTGAGATTTTAGCGAGAGGGACCCGTGAGTTTACCGCTTAGCGCTATTCGGAGTTGACAATTCATAATGTATTTCATGTGTCGTGCCCGAGGAAGTATGTTCCTATGACGCATATTCTTAGCTCGGTACTGGAGCTTAAAGAGGATCTTCACCTTCGGTGTGAGGCAGAAAAACCGTGAGGACTTGATCGGAGAGAAAAGGACAGGAACAAAGTGGTGGCCTCGTGAAAGCAAGTCAGGGAGGAATCAAGACTGAGTGGAGGCGATATAGGAACGAGAGGTGATGATATTTAGGAGCCGCTACCCGCAACTTTTCGCGTAGTGTTGTTTTGTTTTATGTGTTTTGGCGACTTTGAGTTGTTCTGCCGGGTCTTTCTCGAAGTTGTTTGTGCTGGGAAACCCCCAAGGGCGAAATTTTTATTAGCGGTAGACTCGTGAATAACCTGCTCCGTATGAAAGTATTATTGTAATATTATTTGGGGTTAGAAATTTAAATTTATGTTAGAGTTGTGTTGTTAAACCGAGACGAGAAACTAAACCGAAAACCGAACGAGAAAGTGAGCAACTCTTGAGATATTTTTGTGCGGACCCCACGTGGCTTTTTATAGTTATCCAAATGCCTTATCATCATCCAAATCTTCTTCTTCTTCTTCCATCAAGAGGGCCGAACTCCCTCCATCTTTTCTCCCTCAAAATTTTCTTCCATTTTCTTCCTCATTTGGCGAGCTTTGGTCCTAAATTTCTCGGAGAGATTTCCTAACCATTTTCTACGTGCTGACGTAAGAAAGTTCGAATCTTTTGAGTATTTCTCGAGTTTGAGTGATGTTGACTTTTTGGGAATTTGAGTTGACTTTGAGCTTGATGTTTATTATGTTATAGAATTGCCATTTAAGCTTAGATTATCGTATAAAAGTTGATAATTATCGATTTATGGGGTTGAAAAATGTCGAGGATTATAGTTCACTTTGCTGACTTTTCTAAACGGGCTCTTAAATGATGTATGTACTCGTGGACTTTATTTAGATTGTTTTGAGGTGTAAGTTGTGATTTTTAGGTGATTAGAGAATGTTTGGACATTACAAGTTTTGTAAGTTGGAGAGCGAGTTGATTTGAGATTAAGATGGTTAAAATGGATGATTAGTTGTTGTCGGAACGCAGGCCTTGAACTAGTAATCGAACTCGATCACTAATAGGAAAGGCTGCGAACTCAAGCAACAAGCGATGGGGAACTTTTGTTGCTATTTGGGGGTATCGATATGAGATTATATATATAGGTAGAATGTTATATTACTAGTTGTGTTATAAGTAGTAATTATAATCAATGTTTTTAGGCGCTGATCATGGAAAGGTCCGTTGTTGTGGATTGCGCTGAGATTTTGTTTAGCTAAATAGGCGAGTATCTATTCTACTCAAAGGCCGATTAACTATTTGATTACGGATACGTATGTGTATATATGTGATTTTGTGTTGAATTATATGTTGATTAAGGCTGTGGGTTGATTCACATGCTTGTGTTTGTGGTCTTGCGAGTCGTATTGTGTGTTTTTGAGGAGTTGCTGAAGCCATATTGGGGAAGAGTCAGGGGAGCATTTAGCCGATGTTAAGCTTGAGCCGATTTTGTCCGGTATCTTGCTTCGTCTTTAGTAATGATGGTGAGTTGCCCTGCACTCTGGGTGAACGATTCTAAGTGATTGCTTCGCACTGCTAATGCATTCTGATAGCTATGTCGACGGGCATAAGTTTCTCCTCGGCAGCCGAGGCTGGGATTATATGCGCATTAGTCAGAGAAACCGGACTTATATCGAGTTGTGTGGTTTTTGAGTCAGCGAGTTGTCGAGTTGATAGAGTCAGCTGAGTTGATACTATTGCTGGAGTCAGTTGAAAGCTGATACTCATTGCTGAGTTGGCTTTGGCCGAGTTGCCTAGTCGCCGAGGGTCGCGTGTCGCCGATAAAAATGATGTAGTAGGTCGATCGACGGGCGTGTTGCTACGCTTCTTCTTGAGATATACGTATGTTATCATTGATTGCCACTATTTTGGATAATTCCTTAGTAACAATTTATGAACATATGAAAATGATAATGAAACTACTAGTGACTTTATATTAAGATCTTAAGTTGAATAATATCATATACCACTTATCTATCATATGCAATATTATTTCCTTTGGTACACTATTACGTGATTGGAAGTTGATTTCATTATTGAGATATATATTCACTAAGCTTCATACCATAATTTATTCGCTATGGGCCGCAATTTTATTGCTAGGTTGACAGTGGTGTTGTTCTTTCGACGTGATTTTTTCAAAAGAAATAAGAGTTTAGGTGAGTCAAGTGTGGCAAATGATCCTCACAGCTTTATTTTGTTGATCGCGGGTTGTTGTCGCAGTTGTTATTTTTAGATACTTGTTGTCAGAGGTCATGTATTGGTACCTCGGAGTTACGTTGTATGTTGGTTGTTGGATATGTGTTAGGAATACTACGACGGGTCCTTTTTCTTAAAAAGTGTTGTCGTTTATTGTATATTGTTTTGTTGAGTTGTTTTCAAGATGTTTTTCAAAATCGAGTCATCCATCGACATTGGTGACTCGTGTCCAGATTTGGGACGATTCTCTAACTCAGGGCGATTTAATTCGGGCGGGTCATGTTACATCACCATACTTTTATCTTCTTTGAGCTTTTGTTGTATGTACAATTTATTGTTGTCTCGAGTTGTAAACCCATTATTTGATGTCAGATTTATATTATTACTTTTCATTGCCAGAGCGTTGGTTACTTCAATTCGATGGACGAAAGTTGTATTATTTTATTATTATCACGCTAAATGAAGCCATTTTATCAAGTATATACCGCTGTGACTCGGGATTGCTCAAAGTTGATGATACCCCAACCTCGTGGGGGCCTATCCGGGCGGTCGTTATACGTATGAACCCCCAAAAGAGGTACGGGATACTTTGTGTTGCACTTTTGCTAGAAAGACCATGCAAAAGTTGCAACGGCTCGAAAATGAGCTATTATCGATCTCCCAGATAAATATGACCGTGAGTCAGTATTTCTCAAAAGTGAAATCTCTAAGAGATGAGATTTCAAATTTAGATCCAGATAATTCTATTACCAAAAGTCAGAAATAGCGCGCTTATCAAGGGCAAATTGCCGCTATTTGGGATCGCAAGAGTTGTCGACTACTTAAAGTTCGAGCATAGCGCCATGGCCTGCCGCCGCTTATAACGCTGCCGCGATTTATGGAGATATATCGGCAATCGGAGTCATGTGTTTTTTCCTAATTCGCCAAAGGTCAACCAAATCAAACCCTAACCTCTTAAGCCTCTTTCATATTTTTTCTTTCTTATTTCTTTTCTGCCGCCCCAAATACTTCCTCCTCGCATCACGCCTCCGCCGCCGCCGTGGTGGCCTCCCTATTGGTTAGTCACTTCGTCACCTCCGATGGTAATTTTTTATGTTTTTTTCTATTTTTTTTTGGTAAATTGATAATCTGTTTTTATTAATTTGATATATAATGGTGATATAATGAGATTGATATATATTTATTCATTGATTAATTTTACATTTTAATTACTATTTTTTTTCTATTTTTTATGTATTATTAGTTGATTAATTCTACATTTTAATTATTTTTTGCAAGTCATATAATAATATTGAATATGCTTTAATAGAATATGTAATTGATATTTTGAATATGATTAATTCTTTTTAGAAAATGGATTTCGGTTCTTCTAGTATTCCTATATCTTCCCAAATTGGCTCTTCATCTACGAATGAAAAAGATATAGGATGGGATTATGCCACACCCGAAGGAACTAATGGAATTAAGTGTATTTTTTGCAATAAAGTTATTAGAGGCGAGGCATAACTCGGCATAAGTATCGTGTATTTTTTGCAATAAAGTTATTAGAGGTGAGGCATAACTCGGCATAAGTATCATCTAATTGGAATGCCCGGTAAAGATGTGGCTAAATGTACTAAATGTCCTCCAAATGTGAAAAAGAGAGTTGAGGAACATATGAACAAAGGGAAAGAAGATAAAGTTAGTAAAGGAGTTGATCAAGTATTTGATTCTGATGTAAGATTTGAATATGATGGTGAAGATAAGGGTATAGATAGTGGTCAACATGGCACCCCCGGCACAAAAGGTCCTCTTGATTTGATTTTTAAACAGAATAGTTTTAAAACAATAAGAGAAAAGGTGCAAACGATACTTATCCCTGAGCAAATATAGGAAGCGGAATTAGATGTTCTTAATTCAATTATTCGCAAGATGGATGATGACGTCAGTATTTGATTTAATACCGTTAATTATAAATCTTTACAAGTCGCGATTAAAGCTTACTGACAATATGGTCCGGGATAGCGCCGTGATCTAATCATGAAATGAGAGAGCCAAATGTTTAAAGAAAGAAAAGCAAACAACCTAAAAGATTGTCTAAGAGAGTGTGAGGCAAATTTTAAGAAAAAATGGTTGTACATCGATGCGATGGTTGGACCGAGTAGGAATGGAGAAAGGTTAATTAATTTTTTGGTGAACACTCCTAAAAGGAGTTACTTTGTGAATTAATCATGCATCGCTCTTTTCAAAAACTAGAATAAAAGATGCGTGGAGTTTCTTAGCAAGAGCATAGGATCAAATCGGGCCGGAAAATATCAGTTTCAAAGTAGTAACCGATAATGCACCGAGAATGTTCTTGCAGTAAGTTGCTTGAGGTAAAGCACCAGATCTTCGTGACACCTCACATAACGCTTCGTGACTTCGACGTTAGAAGATATCTTCAAAATTTCAAAATACAAGACATCTATCAAAGTGGGTACTATGAATGTTCATATCTATAGTCAAACAACGCTCTTGAACATGATGAGAAAATTTACTAGTAATATAGAAATGGTTAGACCTGCAAAGACTCGGTTTTCTACCGGTATGTTAACTTTAACAAGGTTTCTTGAACAAAAGAGAAATTTGATAAGACTTTTTAATTTAGATGAATGGTATGCAATTAAGTTTTCAAAAGAAACTGTGGGGATAAATGTCAAAAAATGGTAGCAGGGGGAACTCATGGAGTTTGCAATAATGGTAGCAGTCACCAAAGATGGAGATCAAAGGATCGTCAAAGTGTAGTGTTATACGGCGGAAAGAAAGCGCCATTTCGCCTCGTGATCGCTACTACAAGAAAAATTGAAGGCAACATAATCCCCTCTTTAAAGAAAAAGAAAAACGAGTCGAAGATCTAAACTTGAGACATCCTTTTCTTTTGTAGAAGTAGATCTCGTTATTGTTCAAGGAAATAGTCTTGTAGAGGAATATACACTTTCAACGATAAGTGAGTATTCACTTGATTTCAATAATGATTGGATTGTTGATTCAGGATGTTCCAAATTATATGGACTGTAGACCTAGATAAAGTATAAAGATTGGAGATCAGCAATTACCATAGAAAAGATGAATAATAGAAGTTGACAACGTAAAATAAATTAAGAAGCCTTACGCGACAAACTATTACCAGATATCCGTGGAGCTCAAGAACACGCTGAAATTTTAAATCGGAGTCGATCCATCTCAAGACGGTGGTCACTCGTGTGTATTATCAAAGGAACCAAGTCCCCTATAGATGACAAATCTCAAGAGCCGGAGAGATTTCCCGTCTGGGCGATCCAAAACATAGACATTCTTGAAATACTAGAGAGAGTGTAGATCGATACCGGATGGAAAGAAAAATGCTAAAAGCACCATGTCATTAATCGAGAGTGTTTCACCAAGCAGAGGAGGTCAAATTCAAAGTAATGTATGTGATATATGTCGAGGTGAAAGAGTCGACTATCTTTGAAGAAGCTTCAAAGAATTCAGAGTGCGGAAGGCCGTCGAGAAAGAAATCATGATAGCATAATATAACTAAACATGAAATCATACAAATTAGTAAAGTCGGCAATGAGGGGGAGTGTTAGAAGTTCATTGCCTCCTCCACAATAATATAAAAGTGTCCTAAAAATATCATTGATATTTTTGAAATGTTCTAGAAGAGATTGTCCAGGAAGCTTACGGAAAGCTTTTCCAATAAGCTAAAAACATATTGGTGGAGCTTCACTAACCGACTTTAAGATAATTATAAATATGCACGTACTCCAATTGTTTCATTGTACTCCAGCAAGAATAGAGTTAGTAAGATATAAATGTTGGACTATGGGTCCGTGCTCTTGATTTTGATGATTACTGAAATATTAATTTACTATTTAACATGTGTGATTAAGTATTTTTATGTAGTCATGTTACAAAAGATGCTCATGGACGACTTCAAAGGATATACTCTATTTAGCAAGCACAAAGTTAATTACTGCCATTGAGAAGTCAAGATCTTCAAAGGACAATGGAATGTCAAATGGATTCAAAGAAGAAGAGAATTCAAGAGTGTTAAAGATGTCGAGTGTGTTATGAATACTATCCTGTATGGGCGTCAAAGTAATAAGGATAATACTAACTTTTTGTGTTTTTTCGGTTTTTAAGATTGTATTACAGATTTTAGTAATATAATTTAGAACAAATTTAATTACCCCACACAAATGTATTCAATATAAAGACAATCTATAGTAATAGAAAATAGCACAAACAAAACAACAATAAAGTACGATGACAATAAATAAACTAAAGTAAAATAGTAAGGGAAAGAAGAGACTCACCGATTTTAACGAGCTTCGGTTTCCCTAAGTGCTCGACCGTCGGCTTTCCAACCTCGGGATTTGGGAACGATCACCACTATGAAAAGGAGCTAACTCCGAGTTCGTACAAGCAAGCAACTCCAAATCAAATGAACAACTTCTAGCTATACTATGCTAGAAACCCAAAGCCCCGCTCTAGGATTTCTCTACTCTTAATCTCCCCGATTAAGAACCCAAGTAACTACCCAGGATTTCAATGACTAATATGATTATGAATGAACAAAACACAAGTGAGTCAATGGGACTGGACAAGTTCGGGACTACCTCGTCCCGACCACAGTGGATTTTTTTCACGACGAAAAATTCTGTTTTAACCCTTAATATAAACCTTTTGAATTATGTGAATTTGCCTCGATATGCTACACAATCATATTGGTCTAATTCAAAAATTAACTCATGTTCTTATCAAGTCTAAACCACAAGTTTTCAAAAACGCTTAACATATTCGATTTTTATTAAAAACTTTCATTCTTAATCGCTGATATAAAACTCGTTTAGTATAAAGATTTCTTACAAGAGGCCCTAATCACAAAGATAAGATCTTCAACTCTTCAAGCACGGTCTCGATCCTTTGACAAACAATAAGCCCCGCGATATACTTCGATCGCACTACTAAACATATCAAAAGATTATTAGTAGTTGGTGAGGTAATTTGTTATCTTCAAACGTAGTCCTAAGGGACCCTGGGTAGACGACAAACTCCCCCTTTTGATGATAACAAAATTACCTTATGTAAAAAAAATATGGCAAACAAAGCTCCCTCAACATATGCAATCACTTAGACGAAAAGAGAAAAGACACAAGATAAGTAATAAGCGATACGGGCTAGAACACACAGTCTAAACATCGATAATGTAAACCAGGTGTTTCAAAAAGAAACAAATTTAAACATACAAAAATAGGTATAAAGTCGAACAAAAACTACATAAAACGACATAAATTCTCCCCCTTTGTTATCAACAAAAAGGGAGGCTCTGAATCTCTCGTGCATAATAATCGGTGGACGGGCGACTACCGGGTGGATGGAATCTCTGGGACGTGCTTTCGTCCTCGCCGGGTGGCTCCTCGCTCTTGCACCGAAGAAGTCGAAATCGCGTGACAATGCCGTATACCACGATCAAGGTTCATTTGGTGTTGATGTACCGAGTCATGAGCCACTCAAAGTCTCGGGGTGCGCCTTTCTTGACCTTTCCAAGGTATCCAACTGTCGCGGACGGAGCGCCTAAGCCTCGCCGCGACATCTTCACCTTCACTAGCTGACTCATCCGGATCCCCTGAACCCCGTGCCTCATTGACGCTTATGGGCGCTCGCTCTTCTTGTTATACCACACAAGCCGCCTATTCTCCTGAGAAAAACCTTGTCGCCTCAATGTAGACTCCCTTATCATTTTGGATTTGGTTTATAACGGTAGGGAGGTTAATTTCTTTGGCGGTGGATCTTCTTGAGTAAAAAGCATTTACGGATTCCAAAGAGCCGTAAGTTCGATTGGCTATCGAGGTGCCAGAACAATGGGACGACACTCAAGGGTAAATCATTCATCGCTGCTGAAGTACTCCTCGCAAGCTTATCAAATCTCTACGACTGTGGGCGAGGTAACACCTCGATTGGCGATTCAACACTATGTTTAACTCAAGAAGGGCGTTTCACAGAATGTCGGAAGGAAAGTCGTGGTTGGCAAAAGAGAAAATCAATAAATCCTTCATGTGGTAACTCCAAATGTCGTGTTTCAAAATCCCTAAATCAAACTTCAATTCCTAGGTCACACATTATATACATCTCACCCCACCCGCACACCCACGTGATTATCACTATATACAATCAACACAGTTTATTGAACCAAACTACAAGTGGTTCATGGACACGAAATTGGGTAGCGGAGAGTTGTGCTCTAACCTCGTATTCGATCTCGCCCATGTGGTAGCATGACTCCACCCGCGTCGCTTTCCTCGATTTAATAATAAATGGGATTTGATGTAAAGGCTTCGAGCAAGTCTGCCGAAGGGGTATCCAGCTTTTGATACAGACGCTTTTAATCCTTTTGTGTGTTTGGTACCATTTTAGTGTCGAGTGATTTAGAGAATGTGGAATCGTGGAGGAAAGGCGCGATTTTGTGCGGAGAGGAAGAGTTTCCGTGTTTCGAGAGGAGGAGCGCAAGGTCGAGAGGAAAGTGATAATGTGAAACCCTAAGAATCGTACTTGGGCCTTATATAAAGACCCGACGCTGACTTAGGAAGGTTCCGACATAAATTCCCCATCATTCCTCCCAACATGGGTCCGACACTCCATAGAACCCGACATCTGGGATTCTTAACATCTCCCGATATCTCCCATCTTCTCCCTTAACTCGCCAACACCGACCTTTATCCTTCGACGTCGGGATCGAAGCATTCCGACGCTTTCTCCCCGAACAACTCCCAAACGATGGTCGATAAATAACTTTCAAATTTTAATTTAAACAAAGAAATATACGTCGAAAGTCACCCCAACTCATTTTACCATACCAATGTCCCTTATATGCACTCGAATGTTCCTAGAGTGACCCAACATATATCGAAAGCATAGAAACACATAGCATGCAAGACATATGAAGCACAGAAATCTAAGAACCGCAGAGATCGAAATTTAAAGGCTGGCAAAGTCGAGCATACCAAGTTCACGCCGGATTTTATTAAATTGATCCTCAGGTAAAGGTTTAGTGAAAATGTTTTGTGCCTATTTTAATTCTAGATTTATATTACTTTTGAACATGATCAAGAATAAATGATGGCGAATTCTATATGTTTGGTCCAAAGAAAATGAACGGGTTCTTAGCAATATTAATGGCACTGGTGTTGTCGCAAAGAACCGGTATATGATTAAACTTAAGTCCAAAGTCTTCTAAGGTCCGGTTTTCATCAACAAAAATTTGTGCAACACAAATTACCGGGGCAACATATCTCGGCTTCTCAAGGTGGATAAGGCTACTATTTTGGTTTACTAGCCCAAGAGGCGAGATTAATCGACCTAGAAACTGACAAGTACCGCTAGTGCTTTTTCTATCTAACGTGCATCCCGCAAAATCAGCATCTGAGTATCCTATGAGATCAAAAGTCTTATTTCTAGGGTACCAAAGTCCAAAATCTACGGTTCCTTAACATAGCGAAGAATACGTTTAATAGATTTTAAGTGGGATTCCTTAGGACAAGATTGAAAACGAGCACATAAGCATACAACAAACATAATGTCAGGACGCGACGCAGTAAGATAAAGAAGGCTACCGATCATACCTCGATACGTTGTCTCATTGACGCACTTACCGTGTTCATCCTTGTCCAGCTTTGTAGCCGTTGCCATTGGTGTGCTTATCACTTTGCATCCCATGTCTAACTTTTTGATAAGCTCCTTGGTAAACTTACTTTGAGAGATAAATATCCCATCGTCCAGTTGCTTTATTTGGAGTCCGAGAAAGAAATTGAGCTCTCCTGATCATACCTATTTCTAACCCATCGTTATCATTTTTAAAATTCCTCATGGCCAAATGTATCATTAGTAGAACCGAATATATAATATAATCTACATGTATTTGGACTACAATGAGATGTTTGCCCCTCGGGTTTCGAGGAAAAAGCGTAGAGTCGTATCTTTTCTCTCTTGTGAAACCAATAAGCAATTAAATATTTGCTTAGTCTTTCACAAGTACCAAGCTCCCAGTGCTTGTTTTAATCAAGAAAAGGGCATTATCCAGCTTTTAAAAATACATTAGGATGTTTTACATCTTCAAAACCCGGGGGTTGTTTTACAAAAACTTCTTCTAGAAAACCATTTAAAAAAGCATTTTTAACATCCATCTGATGTAGCTTGAAATTCATATAACTAGCAAAGGCTAATATTATACGTATGGATTCCAATCTAGCAACATGAGCGAATGTTTCATCAAAATCTACCCTACTCCATTCGTTATACCCTTGAACAACAAGTCTACTTTATTTACTAAAACTATACCAGCTTTCACTGCTTATTTTTGAGAAACCCATTTTGTTCCAATTATAGATCTATCGTGAGGTTTTTCAACTAAATACCATTACATCTTTGGAATCGCTCAATTTCTTTTTTGCATAGATATCACCCAGTCTCGATCATCTGTGAGCTTGCTTAATATTTAAAGGCACGAATTGAGAGACATAAGCACTATGTAGGCAAACATTATTGACAGTAATTACAGTAGTCATACTCGGGCGTGATCGCCAATAATAAGTTCGAGGCTGATTATTTAATGCCTTTGTGAGGCTTAGGCAGATCACACGTGTCCTACCATGTAAGTAATCGTTCACATCTTGAGGATTATCTTTTCTCCATTGCGAGCACCCTCATCAGTGCTTCTTTGGGAAGCTCTACTCAGGGTTCTCAAGAATCATGGGTATGTTTTCCATCTCAATACCTACTAACTCATCATCATCTTCAACAAACCGCTTAGCAACAAAAGGATTAGATTCATCAAAAGGAACATGAATAGACTCTTGAATACATTGGTCCTTTTTATTATATATAACATATGCTCTACTATGATGAATAACCCAGAAAAATAGACTCATTTGACTTAGCATCGAATTTTCCAAGTTGATCTTTAGTATTTAGAACATAGCATTTGCAACCGAAAACTTTGAAATAACTAATTGTCGGTGTCTTACCACACCAAAGCTCATACGGAGTTTTATTTAATAAAGGTCTCTTTAAATACCCGTTAAGCACGCGGACATTCGGTAAGTCAATCGCTATTGTCCCCTAAAAATACTTGGTAGGTTACGCTCATTTAACATTGTGCGTCCCATTTCTTGAATAGTCCGATTTTTGTGTTCCACTACTCCATTTTGTTGAGGGGTTCAGGGAGCTGAGAAATTGTGTTCGATGCCATGTTTATTTCAATATTCTCTAACTTCGAAGTTTTAGAATTCTCCTCCCTCCATGATCACTTCTAATGGCCTTGATTTTCGTATTCTTTTCATTTGTTACCTTTTCGCACAACTTAGCAAACTCTTTAAACACATCACTCTTATTTGCAAGAAAAATAACCCATGTAAATCGAGAATAATCGTCAACTATCACATATACATATCTAGACCCTCCTAGACTTACAACATCCATTTCACCAAACAAGTCCATATGCAATAAATCAAGCACATTTTGAGTGGATATTTTATTAACAGATTTAAACGACGTTTTATGCATTTTACCAAGTTGACAGGCATCACACAATTGTTTCTTTTTAAATTTAATATTTGGCAAACCTCTAATATGATCATGCTTGGACAATTTTGAAATTAAGTCAATACTAGCATGCCCTAAACGCCTATGCCATAAACTCACATCATCATGCATAACACTTAAGCACATGTCACTAGGCTCAATCAAATCAAAATCGACATAATAGACATTATTAGAACGAAAGCCATGGATGACTAGAGGAGAAGTATTATGAGAGATAACACACTTGTTTTTAGAAAAAGACATAGCATTATCATTATTGCATAATTGACTCACACTTAGTAAATTAAACTTAACGCCATGAACATACAATGCATCTTTAATTTCAAAACAATTTTTTTACCAACACACGTAACACCTTTTATGGATTCATTGTTAGCAAACTTAACGGATCCACTTGCTTTATTTCCCAATTTTAAAAACAGAGAAGCATCACCTGTCATGTGCCTCGAACAACCACTATCGATCATCCATACATTCTTCTTTTTGGATGAGGAGTGGCTAACCTGCAAAAATTCAAGTACTCACTTTTGGTACCCAGATAGACTTGGGTCCTTGAGGGTTAGTTTTCAGGATAGTTCTTCGAACAATCCATTTTGGTCGTTTCCAAGTAGGTATTAAAGTTCCAAGATCAACCAATTTACTGATATGACAACGTAGAGACATTATGATTACCTTTTCACCGTTAGTACATGAATAGAAAGGTTTACTAACATGATGACAGGATGAAGACACATAATCAATCATTTGAAGAATTAGCTCTAACGAATCTTTAATGGAAGAAGTAGCTATCAGCTTAAGAGCAAACGAAAGTATCACCTACATATCCTAACCCTCTTTTATTTATGTTCTTACTTTGAGTCTCTAATATCTCATCAAGTTTATTTGTACGCAACTCATAGGTGTTCAACTTATTCTTTAACTCGAGAATCTCCTTATTAGCCTTTTCTAAACTTTGCTTAAGCTCAAGTTTCTCAAGATCAACACTTTTATTAAGATCATTTTCCAATTTTAAAACAGTGATGTCATTTTCTAGTCCAAAAATTTTAGTGGTCATGCGTCGGTTTTTGCGAGCTACCTCCTTATATATTTAGAGATCATATAAGCCATGTCTTCTAACATACGTTCATTTATTTTACTCAATTTAGCATAAGATATTTCCTTTTATGATCACCGTATCTTAATCAATATTACATTATAATCAAAGCAATAACTATAACTCGAAATGAGTCGAATGTACCTCAGTTGGAGTCATTTCAATTAGGCATATGGAATTAGCCATCTCCCTCAACCTGTAGTCCGAGGTTAGTCTATCATCCTGCCCAAGCTTTCATGGCTTTCTTTAGGTTCGACTTCTTCTTCACGTAGGACAATGACTTGATATGACCCAGCCTTGCTACATTCAAAGCATTTAGGTTGATCATTCTAGTAGCTTCCCATTTTAGACTTGCCCATCTCTTTCATAGTTCCTATTTCTAGATCGTTGAGGATACTGTCATAAGCTATGTATTTCAAATCTTCTTGAAATTTTTGGTCAACATAGCCAAATCATCAGCATCTTCGTCACTTTCATCCATTTCCAATAATTTTTCAGCCTTGGCAGCAACAAGAGCCAGAGATTTCTTATTCTTCCTTCTCGCCTTTTTATAAGCAATTACCTCTTCTTCTGCCTTCAACGACCCAATGAGTTCTACCAATGGAATAGTTCCGATGTCCTTGGCCTCGGTGATAGCACATATTTTCCCATCATAATCATCAGTGAGGGCTTCAAATATCTTCCCATTAATCTCTTCTCTGGAAAATGTTTTACCTAGGGCGTCCAAATTGTTTAGTATCTCATTGAACCTCTGATGCATGTCAGCAATGGATTCTCCGTCTTTCATCTCAAACTTCTGATACTCTTTGGTCAAGAGACGACCTCATGGAAATCAAAGTATTTTGATTTCTATAATTATGCCTCGTCATGACAATTGTTGTAACAATTCATTTACTACTTTTAGTTAAACGTGATTACTCAAACTAGTTTTAGTTAAATGTGATTACTCAAACTATGTTCAAACAAAGAATTGTGAATTACTAGAATTGGAACTCACGTATAATATCAAAGGTTATGCCGATCGCTAGATCCCATGTGCATAACCTACGTAATAATCATAATGGTCAATTATATTATTATGCTTCGATAATATTATCGAGCCTGGCGTTTCCACACATACAATGACGCTGAAGCATATTCCATGTAATGAATTAAATCACGACATTAATCGGGAGTTGATTTAAATCAACGAGATAACTGGACCCAGTATTTTACATCGATAAATGTATAATACAAATTGGATAAAAACCGAATCAATTAACTTGTTAGTTCAATTGAAGATTTAACGAGAGAAGCTCATTAGTTAGTTAGTCAACGCGCTTAACGAAAGGCTTCATTTATCTAACAAGTCGAGCTATCAGCGAAACTAAAAGGGTATTTGAAGGAAGAGATGAAAATAGAAACCTAAGTTTCATTTTCATCCCTCCCTCCTCCTAAAATAGCCCCCCTTAGAATCTCTCTAGAATTTGAGTCATTTTTTTGACTCCAAATTTTATCATCCAATTGTTCCTGGAGATTCTAGCAAGCAAATCGTGAGACTCTACCTCTCTTTACAGACTAACCTGAGTATTTCTCTCATTCATGGGCTGACTCGTAGGAGAAGTTTGAACATTCATTCACGCGGCTATTTTGTAAGTTTTCTATTTATTCATATAATGTATTATATAATTGTGTGAATATGTCGAATTCATTTTATACACTTATGATTCTCGCTGCATTTGTTATAATTTATAGTACGAATGTAAGCTTGCATAATTCCAAATAAAGGGTATCGTGAGCCGGCTTAAGTGTTATAATTTTGATTAAGCAATTATATATATATATATTTATTTGTTATAAACACAATTTATATCAATTTCTTATATTATAGGCTCTTGACCATGAATATATGTTGCGAAAAATTGATCTGCATTAAATTTTGTGTTTTATACTATTTTTCAATTCATCATTGTTATTTTGATGATTTGAATTCTAGATTTTTTGTTTCAAGGAATTGAATGGGTTTCTAAAACATGTTTTGATTACAAAACAAATCTTTTATTAGATTTGAGGCGCTTAAATTATTCCTCAAAATTCCACCAATTTTTGTGTACCTGCAGGATTTGGTAGCATTGTCTAAGAAAAATATAACACGCTTTAGATAAAACTTACTAGTTTTTATCTTATTATATTTATATGAAATTTATTTATTGTAATACCTTATTATAAATGAAATAGCGGTTGTAATAACTATTTGAACACAATATTTATATATATGATTGGCTGATGCATTTTAATAATATATATATTTTATGAATATAAATTCATGAGAATCAATTTTTGAATTCTATTTCCTATCACATTTAAATTGTATATTTATGTGATTAATTTGATTTGTATAATCAAAATGAAAAAGTTTCTAATGATTGTTCATCAAATATTTAAAATTCAATTGATTGAAAATGTTTTAATTCAACCTCATAATTAGTGTTTATCAGTATTTTATTATATAATTGATTATGCTTTACGTGTATTAAGTACATGTTTATTACGTATTAATAATATGCTTGTTTCACATAATAGCATTAAATTCGCTTAAATGACATTCATGAGTCAATTAACTGCGCCATTTAATATATTTTAAATGCATAGTTTATGTGTTTTCAATTTTATTATATAATCAGGAATGGAATGGAAAAGGGATATATTGATATGACTCTAGTTGTATTTTTGAAATATGGTATGCGAACCATTTTATCCGTTATACATGACCTCAATGAGTCGCTTTCTTTATTTTATTTATTTTATTTTATCCACAAGCTCGCGCGCTGCCTTTTAGAGTCAAGCAAGGAATAAATGTACAAACTAGCCGGAGGTATCAAGCATGGCGGCTCCACCATGCTTTATCGAGGTTTCCAAACCGAAGAATACAAGATCGCACTTGATAAGTGTCGTAATAGGTTTATTATTTATATTTTTTGTGTACATATCATATATCTCTTAAATGTGTATTATTTATTTTTATTTTCATGATGTGCATATTTACTGACATGCTACATAACATGTTAAATAATTAATCAAATAATATTAATCTCTCACTATAAAAATTTAAGCACTCGTATTAGTTTTCAATTTTAAAGTTGTGAAACTTATCACGATCACCCACACCGTGATGGCAGTGCTAGTATCAGGACTAGTATGGCAATGGATCATGTCGATGCGTGATTTCCACTAACGCTGGCTTTCGATGATCATTCCAAGTAAATTGATTTAATTAGTCGCTTAATCCGTGATTTTACCAACGTTGTGCGCCGGTGATACACTGCTAGGTAGCATCCTATAGGAATGCTAGTAACACAAGAGTTGCGTCGTGTTTCCATAATCGTTAGTTAACCTACAACTATGTTGACTTTTAAAATATATGCAAGTATCATTGCTGAAATTCAAATATAGTGTAGATCTCGTATACTAATACATTTTGTGAGAGATTTTGAGTATTGGTATTACTTTGCAATTCGTTTTGTAAGTGTTTAACATGATAGATTACTAAACTATTTTTTTACATACTTATTCTTGTAAAATTGAAATGCCTACTCCTAAGACACCTAGAAATCGTCAAAACTACATTAACTCGCCGCATGTACGACAGGAATTTTGAGACGTGGTCTCGTGAGTTGAAGGTTGTCTTCAAGTTGCACGGATCGAATAATGCCTTATATAAAGGAATTCCTTAAAAAGGCCTTTCGGGACAATGTGTACTGAAGAATTACGAGTCGCATAAAAGAGGATTCTTTCAAAAGCAAATGTCTCATGCTTACTCTGATGGAACTCAAGTTTCGTGTCCTATATGACGAGTATCAAGTGTGTATGACATTTATCAAGCTCAGAGTGAATCGGGCGACCATGCATCATGAGAAATACGAAACCTTTCGCGGCTCTCATCAATCGCAGTCAAGTAATGGAAAATCATCACAAGACTGAGGTGATGGATTTGGCCACGCTGGATCCTTCAGATACCGATAAGTCATTTAATTAGAGTTCTTTATCGCCATGAGATCAACTTCAACCGAGATGTCTAAGTACATCAAAGGTTATAGCGTATACAAGGTCGCATCAAGTTCTCACCGACATACACAAACAAATAACCATTGCCGGGTTAATGAATTTGTGGGTACGGATAAAGTTATTCTATTTCTCACGACGTTGTCTCTAGCGCAAGCCGTAAGATGAAGAAAGGCAAAGGTATCTCTGCAGATGATATCTGCTACTATTGCAAACTCAAAGGCCAATGGAAAGCGGACCTCAGGAAATTCACAAAAAGATAGAAAAATGGTTTAATAATGACCAAGCCTCGAAGGTATATTTATGTTATCAAGTCAGACAACTCTAATTCTACTTTGTGGGTGCTTGACAATCGGCTGTGGTTCTGCATTTGTCGCAATGTGCAGAATTGCGTGCAGACTCCGAAAGCAGGAGAGATGGATCTACGCGGTGGAATGGCTGGCTGTTGCCGCCCTAGCAATAGATCCATTAGTTCGAATTTGCCTTCCCCGCTTTGCAGTTTTAGATTTGAATGTTGTTTACTATGTACCTCGCAATTAGCGTGAATATTATTCCCATTTCATCATTGTATAATGAAGGTTTTCATTTTCAATTGATCCCAATGCAATTAGATCTCCAAAATGGTATAATATATGGTAACGCATCTCTCCACAATGGTCTATATGTTTTAGACACATCTGTCGAGCAATATAACGTTAACTTTAAAAGGAATAAGCCTAACGACTTAAATCCTACATACCTATGGCATTGCAGATTGGGTCACATAAACGAGAACCGCATCAAGAAACTTCACTCCGGTGGAATACTTGAAGGTTTCGATTATGAATCATACGATAAGTGTGAATCTTGCCTACTGGGCAAAATGACCAAATCGCCTTCAATCGGATACACGAAGCGGGCAAGTTGATTTATTGGGCATCATACACACCGATGTATGTGGATCAATGAACACACCTGCAAGAGGTGGTTATAGTTACTTCATTACGCTTACTTCAATGATTACAGATAATGGTACGCCAGATCTAATGAAACACATGTAACGACTCCACCCTTAAGTCGGCCGCCCGGTGTTAAGATCATTAACAACCTCAGATAGCGTAGTCACCAAACGATGGATACAATAACAACATAAATCTCTACCGACATTATCAAAATAAAGCTCCTATTTCCATCGTGGTGTTCCAAACAATACATCCAACAAAAATAACCACAAATGTAACACAAATCCAAAATACACTTCAAGGAAAGTACGCCAACCGTACTGGCCAATATAATACAACTCCACCAGCCTCAAATATACAAATTTTCAACAAAAAAAGAAATGACCGATGTGGAGGACTCTATGCCACCACCGCCTCACCTATGATCTCCACGCAGCCTCAAAGAAAACCGCCTCCTCGGCACCTCAACGATCACTCCTAGAAACCTAGGTACGAACGCCCGCCCATGAGAGAATAAATAAGTGGAGTCGCCTATTAAGCCGAGGAATACAAATACCACACGATTCCATCATATATATTCATGCTTATATATATATAACATTATGAATATATGCACGTATAATAACTTAGAGCACTTTAATAAAATAACCGGCCCACATATCACATATGTATTTCTCTTATACAACGTTATTAATGACGCTTTTATTACATACGATTACATTCATAACTAATGCATATTCATTTCAGTGAAACAATCAACACACAAAGTCACTGGCTTGAGGAATCCAATTCTCCACGTATAATACACACATACGAGGAATCCACCTCCAAATAATACATATGAGGAAACCACCTCCAAATAATATACAATACACGAGGAATCCACTCCAAATAATACAATTACTTAGGAATCCACCTCCAAATAATACACACACGAGGAACTAATTCTCTCTAAATAATCGATGGGGCCTCCACCACCATCCTCCCGACCGAGGCTACACCCTCAATGCATATCACACCAAACCTCCAATCCACCTGGCTACCCACACAATATGCACACCACACCAAACCTCCCGGCCGGGTCACCGCCCGGCAAAATAACACACATAAAGCACCACATCCGCATTACGCCCACACACACACACAAAGACACAGCCCACACATAGCACACACCACACACACAATTTCATAGCATGAATTATATCCAAAAACTATCTCATAATGTAACTCATAATCAATCTCAATTATGTCATAACATACTATAATCATAGTTATCTCATAATGTCAATCAAATCTCGCTATTCTTTTGCTACTATGCATCATAAATCACAATTTTCACATAATACATTATAGCCACAATAACACACACATATATCGTAATAATAGTCTCCAACAACACACGAAGAATATATATATACGAAAAGGTCCCCATCGTGAGATTTGTACTCACCTCGAGCCCAAAAGTAGTAATGATAGCTCTATGCAGTCCTTGTGCTAGATCCAGGCTCAACTCCTATTTAAAAAAAATTATACATTATAACACATTCCGCAGAATAACTTCACTTAACATCTATATAAACCCCGAGTGTTATACCCCGTCTCACGATTCAAATTTACAACTCTTAGCAATCATCCTATTCCCAAGATTGATATACACTTCTAACATTCCAACGTAACTATATTCCAATCGCCAACTTCGTAAAATCTCAATATTCGTCATCACCTTATTACCCCAACAATAACATCTTGCTAATATCTAATCAATCTAGAAATAAAATTAACAACTAATTAACCCATTAAATACAACCTCCAATTCAAGCACTAATACCATACAAACTTTTCCCAAACTTCTCAACCCAATCCCTACCTATCCATATCCAAACCAACAATTCTATACCCAATTCAACTATACAAAAGTCCTCTAACCTCATATTACCATTTAAAGTCAATTTGAAAAGTCAATAAAGTCAACATATTAACTTACACTAATTTAACCCCCAATAGCGAAAATCACCTCTAATTTCACCGATACTCGATAACATTTCTATACCATAACACATTCGAGGATCTAAAAAGTCAACAAAATCCAAGAAAAAGTCAACTCTTAAAAACTCAAGAAATATCCCAAAAAGATTCAATCTTTTCTTACCTAGATGCAGATGAGGATGATGAGGAGAAGAAAATCCACAACTTTGTTCTTGGCGCTTAAGCGACAATCGATGAGAAATGGGAAGAAAACGTTTTCGAAGGGAGGGAAACGGTAATCGGCCACGGAGGGGAAGAAAAGAGAATGTTTTGTGTGTTTGGAAAAATGATGAAGAGATAGATTGTGAGATTTTTAAAATGACTTAAGGCCCTGCTCGGCTTCTGGCTTATTTCTCCACTTTCGTACTTAAATTTCAATGAAACCATCTGAAAATGTAAAGTTTTCCATAACATAAATTACTACTCATATAATACAAGTCTCGGTACATCGATTTTATTCTGAAATCATTTATACTATCACTGGGTCCCACCACAAACCGAAATATACCACCAACCGACCGTTTCGTTAAATTCTCCACTACTCAACTTCGAAATTTTAAATTTCACCCCGAAATACTCCAGCGAGAAATCCTATATACTATCAACATAATATTAGTATGAACGGGTTATTTCCAAATACGCATAAGAATCCTTCTGAGAAATTCAAGGAATTCCAAATGAAGCACAAACCAATTGAACAAGAAAATAAAGACCTCCGGCCCCGATGTAGGTGGAGAATATTTGGGTCACGAGTTGAATACTCATCTTAGAATGGCATTGTTTCACAACTCACTCCTAGAACTCACAACACAACGGCGTGTCCGAAAGTGAGGAAATCAACCTTGCTCGACATATCATCTCATGATGAGTCTATCTCATCTCGCTTAGTTTCTCGGGGATAAGTATTTACAAAGTAATAAAGACTCATATTAAATAAATGTCCAACTAAATCGCTGGTAAAAACTCTCCATGAAATGTGGCTCGGGAAGGCCCCCTGCTGGGTTTCAGATTTGGGATCATGGGGTTTATGTCAAGAGATCACTGTGAGACAAACCGGTGCCCAAGTCCGGGAGCAAGTTGCTACCTACTGATATCCCAAGGATACCGTTGGTTACCACTCACCCAAGTACTTAAATGTTTTCAAGCATTGGGACGAGCATTCCTCGAGAAGGAAAACTGGCCCGTAAGAACTAGGGAGATGGTCTCATTCCTGGAGGAAACTCAAGATGATGAAGCGACTGTCAATACATCTAGTGTAGAGACGACTGACACACCACAAGAATCAGTGCCTTCGTACATAGCAATCCGCCTGATCCATACGGCTGTGGGATTTCCACTCCAACCCTTTAGGAGATCCAATAGAGATTGTCAAGAACTGCACTGCCGGGTATGGTGAAACTTTCTAAGGATTGAAGGTGATTTGCAGCCTACTAAGATAAAAGTTGATAAATGGCCTACGAAGGGGAATGGATTCGATGTAATTCAAAACAAGGTTTATCCCTGTTAGATTTTACCCAACAAGGCTCGCCCCATCGAAAGTGTAAATCGGCATTTAAGAAGAAAAACATGATGTTATTAAAACGTCCATGTTTTCAAAACTAGGTTAGTGGGCTTAAAGGTTTCAAGCAAATTCATGGCATCGACTCATGCATTTAAACCTATTCACCAAAGGGCTATGCTTAAGTCCATATCTCGATAATCTTTAGCCATTTTTGCATTTTATGACTATGAAATATGGAAAATGGATGTAAAGACGGCTTTCCCGAATGGAAACCTCAGAAGACGTGTGGTACCCACCTCCCGCTTTACATCTTCCAAAACCTGCTAGTTGCCTGCGAAGCTGCTGTAAGTCCATTTATGGTCTCGCCAGCATCCCGTAGTTGAATCTTCATTTTGACGAAGCAATCAAAGATTTTGGGTTTAAAACGAAGAGGAATCTTGTGTATACAAGAAGGTGAGTGGGAGTTATGTGGCCTTTATAGTCTTATATGTCGATGACATATTAATCATTGGCAACAATGTAGAGTTACTAAACTCAGTCAAGGATTGGCTGAGGAAATGTTTCTCAATGAAGGACTTGGGCGAAGCGCAATACATTCTTGGAATCAAAATTCATCGAGATCGAGCCACTACCGATTTGACTCTACAAGACACCTATATAAAACAAATTGTTGCCAAGCGTTCAATATGAATAATTCCAAGAAAGGTCATCTCCCCTACTTATTACTTGGAGTTCAACTCAAGTCATGTTTGGCCCCACCACTAGTGCCGAGGATACCGTAATGAAGTGACATACCTTATGCTTCCGGGCTATGTGGTCCATCATGTATTTATGTCAGCAAGACACGCCTCGACGCTGGGCGATGCACTAAGTGCTACCAACCGATACCAAGCTAATACAGCAGAGCCACTGATCGGGCAGAGACGGAAGAGTTGGTTGTCACCGGTACACCGATGCCGGCCCAAACCGATGAGATGATTACCGCTCCTACCGGGGCACGATGTCTCAATGGTGGAGCAAAGATTCTCGGCAGTTCAATGCAGTATTGTAGCCGATTCTCCCACAAAATCGGTGCATATCAGTAACATCGGATGCCGCAAAAGAAGTGCTTGTTGATTAAGAAATTGTGACCGAGCTTGGAGTTGTGTCGGCATCGGGCGACCAATAGAATTGTTATGTGACAATACAGGTGCACCGGCCAAGCCAAAGGACCCGAGCACATCACAAAATCCAAGCACGGGCCCGCAAAGCATCACCGATTGTAGATATGCTTAATAGAAGTGATATCAAAGTATGCAAAGTAGAAACAGAGGCTATCGTCACGATCCCTTCGCTTAAGCCAATACTATCTCAGCGATGCATGATGTACATGTAGTGAACATCGGTTCAGAAAATGTCGCAGTAGTTTGAAGTGGGGGAGTTAGTTTATCTATCTTTTTATGTGAACAATAAATTGAATATTACAGCTTCTTATGTATCAATTTGTTTGTTCACTATGTTTATGCATTTATGTGTCTTAATTTGCATATAACATGTTATTTCCTCGTCGAGTGAAAAATGAATTCCCCTGGGCTATCACACAATTTCTAGAGGGTAACCTGGAAGTGTTGATAAGAGAACCTATTCAATTCTAGAAATATAAGGTAGCCATTCACCTTGGTCGTATTTTACAAATCCGAGGCGACAAGCATTTGATGACCAAATATAGTGATTTCACATGATCACCTTCTTGATCGTAGTAAGAGCTGTGCTTCGATCAATCTTACGTTATTAGCTCTGGGATAACCGAGGAGTCGATTGACTAACGAGAAAATCATAGAAGATATGTATATCCGTGTCCTATGATGTTTACTTAGAACCCATAAGTTTAACAATTTATACCCGTGTATATAACAAATCCTATGTTATATGAGTTATGTGCTTTGACTATGTCAAACTTCCGCCCTTAAGCGGGATTATAACGGAATATGCTGGGTAAATACAAGAAGTTTAGCAAAAGAGGTGTTGATATATTATAAGAGATTTTATCCACTATACAAGGTAGATCTCAAAGCCTCCTCAAATGAAAGTGTCGACTCCGATTGGTTTATAGGAAGCCATAGAACTCGATTCAGCCAAATGTAGTAAAGTCGTGGGTGTTTCATAACACATTTCTTATGGTTAGTCTTATGACTAGGAGATCGTTGATGAACGAATTGTAAAGTAATCGCCTGCGGCAAGTTGGACATGGGAAATCAAAGTATTTTGATTTCTTAATTATGCTCAAGGAAGAATCGGTTGTGAATAATAATTCATTTACTAGTTTTAATTAAATGTGATTACTCAAACTATGTTCAAATAAGAATTGTGAATTACTAGAATTGGAGCTCACGGTATGTGATTATTCAAATTAAGTGTTGGAAATCAAAGTATTTTTGATTTCTATAAATATGCTCCGCCGTGATTGATTCTCTGTGTTTTCTATTTATTCATACGTATTAATAATTGTGTGAATATGTCATAATTCGCTTTTATACAATTTATTGATTCTCGTTGCATTTGTTATAATTTCTATAGTGTATGAACAAGTTACATAATTCCAATAGAAATTTGGTCTCCATGATTTGATTTGTTCCAAATATGCTCGCCTCCAAATAAATAAATTTCTTAGCAGCTTTTACAACTCTCATTCTCTATATTCTTCTTTGCACATAGCATTGTGCAGGAGATTCACTGCCTTAGCATTCAAGGCAATCTTCTTTAATTCATCCTGATGTAGAGCTCTCACCGAGATTTGTCTTTATCGTGATTTCCGGTGATTGGTACTTCAATCGTATTAGCACCCGCCTCGAGTGCTTTCTTCATTTCAGCATCACTCAAGTCCCCGGTCACAACACCGGCTTGAATAGTCCTAATCTTCATTGGAATTAGTGGTCCATCGAGGATGATCCTCCAAGAACGTAATCAATACTCTGCACATGAAATTTCATACGATTGCTCCAAAGAATCGTGAAGTTAGTACCATCGGCTAAAAAGGAGCTCAATCTGTATTATCCCTTCACCACAAAATTCTATATTACCCGAGCTTCCCATGATCTTATACTACGTGATATTAAGCACAAATTATAGAACACGGCTCTGATACCAATTGTTACGGACTACCATCCTTGGAGTAAGGATTATACTAACTTTTTGTGTTTTACGATTTTTAAAGATTGTATTACAGTTTTTGGTAAAATAATTTAGATCAAATTTAATTACCCCACACAAATATATTCAATATAAGGCAATCTATAGTAATAAATAACAGCACAAACAAAACAACAATAAAGTACGATGACAATAAATAAACTAAAATAAAATAGTAAGTGAAAGAAGAGACTAACAATTTTAATGAAGCTTCGGTTTCCCTAAGTCAGCTCCAATCGCCGGGCTTTCCTCCAACCCCGAGATTCGGGAATGATCACCACTATGAAAAATGAGCTTACTCCCGAGTCTCTGCATAAGCAAGAAACTCCAAATCAAAATGAACAACTTCTAGCTATACTATGCTAGAAACCCAAAGCCCCGCCTCTAGATTTTTTCTACTCTTTAATCTCCCGATTAAGAACCTGGCACTATCCAGATTTCAATGACTAATATGATTAGCGAATGAACAAAACAAAACTATGAAATCTCTAAGCTATTGAGTTTTATATGAGATTAAGAATACTTTATTTTTCTATTGAAAAATATGAAAGGTTAACCTCAAAATTCGTGCAAAAACCTGCGGTCCTGCAAAAGGTGGCGAGGTGGCTTTTAGGTTTTGAAAAAGCGCCGTAAAACCCCTCGATTTGTGGACTTAAGTCGAGAAGTGCAAGTCTCGACCATAAACCCGATCTCCGCCCCCACCTGAGTCGCTGGGACTGACAAGTTCGACTAATTTTGGTCCCTAATTTTAGTCCCTCGGCCTATGTCTAAAGAGAGTCACTGACTGGACAAGCTGACTACTCCTCGTCCCGAACTTAGTCCGCACTACCTGGATTCTTTTCATGATTTAAAATGTGTTTTTAACCCTATTATAAACCTTGAATTATGTGAATTTGCCCTATATGCCAAGTTGCTACCATATTAGTCTAATTCAAACTTAGCTCAAGTTCTAATCAAGTTCAAACCACACGTTTTCAAAACATTTTAACATATTCGATTTTTATTAAAAACTTGCATTCTTGATCGCTATAGAGATTTTAAAACTCGTTTACTATAGATATTTCTTACAAGAGGCCCTAATCACAAAGACAAGATCTTCAACTCTTCAAGCACGGCCTCGATCCTTTGACAAACAATAAGCCCTGCGATATACTTCGATCGCACTACTAAACATATCAAAAGATTATTAGTATCAAGGAGGTAATTTGTTATCTTCGAAACGTAGAGTCTAAGGATACTATGGATGCAAAGTTTTACAAAGGTAAAATTTAGCTTCCAATAATAGCTTAAAGTCTCTTGAATAACTGAAATAAGCTCTTATATACAGAGATAGTTTTCAAATCATTCTTTGACAAAAAGTTGTTAACCGCTTCAAAGTTTTTAAGAATATTTTGTCGTAAAGGTAAATATTTTAAAATTATAATATTTATAAAAGTGGGGGTTGATATCATATTATTAAAGGGTTTGAAAAGAGTTTTTCACCACTTTTTGAATCGTCAAAATCGGAGTTATAACGTTTTAAAAATGAGTTTTGAAGTTGGGGCCGCCACTGTGTAGCAAGGCTAATCGGCCCCTCGAGGAGGATCAACTCTCCGGAAGGAAATCGCTCCTACAGTGCCAATCGGGACCGAAATTCTTCCCCGCTTTTGACCATTTGATCTTCAATCGTACACCATTTAAACCCTTAATTCTCAAAACCCAATTCTTCCTAAGCCTTTTTCCCATAATTATTTAACATTTTCTAAGAAAAATATCTCTTATTTTAATAGCAAATATCTCCTACCATAAGCTTCAATCTTCATTATCTCTAGACCTTTGGACAAGAGTTGTGGTTGAACCCTTTATATCGGAGATCAGGATAAAACAAGGAGATTCGAACAGCTTCAACTTCATCCACTCATTAAGAAGTTATATAGAAATTAAAAATTGTAATACTCTTATCTTAATCTATATTGAGGAATTATCTTGTCTAAGAGTAAACTTTTCTTTAATAAAGGTTAGCACAAGGTTCACGAGTAGGTGGTTTCTTACTGAAGTGAGCTTGATCGCGCTGGTTGATTAACGAGATCAAGTATTGTTAAGTACTAAAATTGACAAGTATTTCATGATGTCATACCAATCATTACTAGCGCTTGGCAAAGAATAAGATATTTCGAAGAGATTTTGTTTCCTTTTATGAAGAACATCTTAATTGATGTGATTGATTATTATAATAAAGCTGCTATTGGTCAACAAGTGCTAAGATTCATGTATGGCCCAAGAAGAAAATGATCGTGATAAATTGATGATTTTAAAAGATGGAAAGTTTTGTTTTATGGAAGTTATTTCCATAAACTTGTGTGTGTCTACACTATATAAAGGCCTCTCGTGCATACCTAGAGACTACTGAAGAACATATTGTTCTGCATTGTATTTTGTGAGGTAAAAGAGCTTTGAGAGTTTATATTTTATTATAGGCTGAATGTATGGAGTTGATCTATAAAACTCACATAGTATTGTCCAACCTAAGCAGCAACACCTTGTTACAATGGGCCCCTATTTTGTTGATTACCACATAGTTTCACATACTAGGGATAGTAGTGTGTAGTGGAGGAGAGGTTTAGTGAAGTGAGGGGGAGGTTAGACTTATACATCAAGATAGGAGTAGAATAGGGCGTAGAAGAATGAGGAGCATTCGTATAAGTCCTTATTGGTAAATTGTCATCATAGTGAATCTCTACTAGGCAAGCTAAATTTTGCATCTAGGTGATACATTATACCGAGTTGAGTTGCCAAATTGTTTTTGTTTTTACTTTCAAGATAGTCTTTATTCGTGGTCGAAGTCACTATAAGTGTTACTAATAGCTTGTTTTAAGAACCGTAGTTCAAGTAGACGGTTACGCTTTTTCAATTGGTATCAAAGCGGGCACTCTAACGTACAAGAGTGAAATCAGATTAATCTATTGAAGATGGATGTATTTAAGGAAGGAGGCTCTTTTACTCGAACACCTGTTCTTGATAGAACCAACTATGCCTATTGGAAGGTTAGGATGTCAGCTTTTCTAAAATCACAGGATACTAGGACATGGAAAGCTAAACGTACCGAGTGGAAGACACCAACTATCAATAACAATGGTGTAATAACAGTGAAGTGAAAAGATAATTGGACCGGAGAAGAACATGAACTAGCATTAGGAAATGACAAGGCCCTCAATTCTATCTTCAATGTCAGATCAAAGTCCAATCAACACGTGTACCGTGGGCAAATGCTTGGGGATACTCGCAAAATGCATACATGGCGTACTCCCCGGGCGTACGGATGTCAAGATTGCAACAATTAATAACATGATTTGAAACATTAAGAATGAAAGAAGATGAATCTATAGCCTCCTACAACAACTAATTAAAGGACACTGCCAATAAGTCATTTACATTGGGATAAGCTATGAGCAATGAGAAGTTAGTAAAGAAAATGCTAAGAACTTTACCTAAAGGTTTTCCTCATGAGTTAGAGCGGTGAGAAGGCCCAAGATTTGACTACTATGAGTATGGATGAGCTAATTGGTAACCTGACCACATTCGAGATGTCACTTGATGATGGAGAGTCCAGGAAGAAGAAAGGAGTTTCTTTGAAAGCTGCTTTAGAGGATGTGAATGATGAGGACCTGGTAAAACCATGAATATGTTGGATAAGAACTTGTGAGACCCTAAAGGTTTATCGAAACCTTTCAGTAAAATAGGTTTCCACTTATTGTGTGAGGAAAAACAAAACAAATGGAAGAAGCTAGTAAAACAAAGAAACTATGGAGTGCGAGTTAATGCGACCGTCAGGCATTGAATGCGAGAGAGTGTGAAGGCTTTGGACGTATTCAAGTAGAGTGTCTGACTTTATCAAGAAGCGATCAAAGAATTGCTACAATGGTGATAATGAATCGAGAAGAGATGGACAAGAGGATCGGATCCGGCAACTTTGTGGCCTTTACAGAGCAATCGAGCTAACTGTCGACCTTATGGACGACAACAATGAGGATGAGGAAGACATAACCAAAGAAGAAGGGGTGCTCGAGGACTCTGAACTCTTTGTACACGAGTGGGCCAGGAACTTCCTTTGATGTATACTAAGGTTGATGCTGGAAGATGTAAGCTGAAAGTAGAAAATGAGAAGCAAACGAAACTTGGAATGGAACAAGACGTGGAGGTTCAAAATTTGAAGGCTCAAGTAAGTGCACTCAATAAAGGGCTGAAAATGATGAATTCAGCACCAATATTCTTGAGAAAATTCTTGTGATTGGAAGAAAATTTGGTCGATACTAGAATTGACTTTGAAAGGTAAAATTACGAGTCAAAGAAGATACAAATTTTTTGCAAGCTGGTTGGGTCCAACAACCAAAAACAGTGGAATAGCGGTACAGTCATGACGAAGAAGAAATAGAGTGGTATTTCATTATTGTGAGAAAAATTGTCATATTGCTCCCTATTATTACAAACTATATGGACCAAAAAGGAAGCCAATGTCGGCCATATGAAACCCACAGTGGGTCAGAAGGTGAATCTTGTGTCGAGTTACTACACCTCCTTGAAATTTCATCATAATCAAGTTGGTATTTAGATAGTGCGTACTTTCAAGACACATGACGAGGAAAGCAAGACATATCTTACCCGGGTTAGTCGTCAAAGCGACTATGTCACTTTTGGTGATAAAGGGAAAGGAAAAATTACTAGTAAAGAGGAGTTCAATGTCGATGGCTTACCACATTTGACTAATATTCTGTTGGTAGAAGGCTTAACTGCAAATTTTATAAGCATAAGTCAATTATGTGATGATGGCATGGAAGTGTTCTTTTGCAAGGAGGGGTGCATTATCGATGACTCTTGTGACGGTATCGTGCATGGAGGCGGGTGGTGACAATTCTTATATGTGAACTTTAGAAAAAGCCTGTCGAGTAAGAAAAGTAAGGATGCGGAATTATGGCACAGAAATTAGGGCATACAAACTATAGAAATATCCAGCAAATTATCTCAAAGGAAGCTGTTCGAGGATTACCACCACTCGAAGTCAAAGACAAAGTATGCGGAGAATGCAAAGTGGGGAAAGCTTGAGACTGAGAGTTGCCGCTTTGAAGTTGCGGCAATTAATTCGCAGCAGCGTGTGCTTGAGTTGATGCAAAATGGATGCGATGGGGCCGTACAGAGTAGAAACATAGGAGCAAATAAGTAGGTATATGTGTGTGTGGAGTAACCTCGATATCGTGAATTTTGGAGTTCATAGAGAAAAATCCGATACGTTTGAGATTGTCAAGAAGCTAATCCTCCAAATGCAAAATGAAAAGAGACAGCGTATTATCGGAATGCATGGTGACCGTAGGAAATAGTTAAAGTGCAAAGTTTCTTGAGTTTTATTGCTATTGAAGGAATTACTCATGAATTCTCCTACTATCGCCTGTTGATAGAGCGGAGTAGTTGAAAGGGAGAATCGAACCATTCAGAGATGGCCTGGTGTGCTCAGTACTAAGAACATTCCTTTGAAGTTTTAGTAGAAACATCAAACCTTGCGTATCACATTCACTTGTCAGCAGATTAGTCTTTGACGAGGTAAAACAAAACAAATTATATGAAGAAGATGGAGGACAAAGTCAAATGTTCAATATTTTCATATATTAAATAAAGATCTTCAATGTTAAATCTTTTGGTTGTTCAATAAAATATGAAAATGGTTTTGTTTTGTGAAGGCTTTGATTTTTTGTAGACATATTTACACAATAAATGCTTAGTCTTACATATCAATAATTGATTTCATAAACTCTTTAAGTCAACTATAAGATAGTTTTCTAAATGCATATAGTTTTATCTTCCAATTGAAATTACTTGATCGTTGGATTTCAATTAAGTTATCAAATTTAGTCAATAACACTACTACTCTTTTGCTTAAAGTGGAATCCCAAAAGATAGGTAATGAGGGGGACAATTTGGAACGATTAAAAATATAAGGTTACATGGGCAAAGTCTATTTTCAAGGCTTGGTTTGTACAAGGCTGAAACTTCTTCCAATTTTGTCCTCAACAAGCGCATGAAGCATATACTCAAAGTTAACACGAGCGTGTTAACCATGACGCATACACTCAAACTTACCGCTGAAGGAAATTTCATTTGTAAAATTTGAATAAAATCAACTAAGCATATAAACAAGACCACTTTAATTATATATTTCAGATCTAAATAATATATTGCAATATAAATAATAGTAAGAACACTTACAATGCAGCGGAATATTATCACCAACAATCTTTCACGAAGCCTCCTTTCAATTCCTAGCAGCTAGCACCACAAATTGGAAGTGCCTCTAGTTAGTCCAAGCACCGTGAGAAAATCCTATTTTAGCCTGCTATAATTCCACTTATAATTAGATGATAAAATCAAAGTAGAACTATCAAGTTCTATACTTAATTCTCACGGTTTTCCCAAGGGGAGGGGGCGTGATTTTCAATGTTCGAGGCTAGGTTTTTGATGATTCATAAAAACCTAATAAGTCTCCTTTAAATAGAGTCTTATTATTAGACCTAATAGCCCAACCGAATAGTTAATGAACCGACTCGTTTAATTAAACTAACTCATTAAGTAAAATACTACTTACAAGTTATTAACAAACTCAACTAACTATTTAATTAATTAAACTAGCAAGTTAATTAATTCGAGTTCATCCAATTAATAATTGACACGTGCAGAGTAAATTACCCGATTGAGAATTTTATTGATTACAATCAATTTATCAATTTACCAAATACAGTTTAATTTCATGCATGAAATATAATTCACCATCAGACTTGAAGTCTAATATAATAGCAATGTATAATAATATAATACACCATTAATATTAAGACTAAAGGCAAGAACTATCACCGAATCCTCAAATTCGGGTTTCACGCCAATTTTAAAGTGTTCCATCTCCATCACCCAACTTCACAATTGGCAAATTTGATCCCGACACAAAATGGTCATTAAAACACTAACTGCAGGTATTTTAGTCAAATCACCCTCCCTCCCCTCGTCATCCCAACTACTCCCACCTCCCTTCCCGCCACCCCATGCCTCCACCTCCCTCCTCCTACTCGCCCCACCCCCACTACAACCTCTCCTCCTCAACATCATACCACTACCTCCAATATCCAAAAACTTAACCCCATCACCACTCACCATCGCTGGCTTGACCCCATGGGAATAAAGAGGGATTTGCATGGGAGTGTGGAGTGAGGGTGCCAATTTGCTCACCTAACACACACCGCAGAGACGATCGGATTTATACACTGCATATTCTAAAAAATTATAACACACATAATTTCACAAATTAATTATCCAAATAAAAATATAATACCATGACAAATAACTTAACCACTTAATGTTTAGAAAACAAAAAATAATTTAAATATAAGATGTTACATATAATACAAATGATTTATTTAATTATTTTCTCGGAATAAATTCATGCAGAAAATACAAGGATAATTTTTTTATAATTTAAAAGTGAATAAATATTTTCAAATTGATAGACTTGGAAATTAATTGTTTGAAAATTTTGGTAGATGGTGAAAATATGTTCTATTTATATCAAATTTTCAATAACTACGACAATTAATTTCACTTAACCATATTTGTACTTTCATAAATTAATTATTCAACCATACATGACATCCAACGGGTACAACACAAGCTCAGAGTGCCCAAACCAACCGAAAGGCATAATATATATCAAATATAAGCTTGAAAAGTCGCTTCATGAGCAAGTTCAATACACATTTCTCAGAGTATAAATTGTCCGTTGGGTTTTATCATTCAATATATGATACACACAATTTTGTAAGCACTCCACCCAAGTCGGCCCGAGGTTAAGATCATTAACAACCCTGCATACCCGTGAGTCACCAATTCCATGGATACAATAACAATATGATCAAGGCTCCAACACATCCAACAAAACAATAGACAAATGTAATACAGATCCAATTCGAATAATACAACCCAAGTATGACAACCAAAATTCCCTGCAATAATATACAACACACAAGTCTAGAAATATACAAGTCGACAACAAGTGGGAACGACCGATGAGACTTCCTATGCCACCACCGCTCACCTATGATCTTCGACGCAGCCTCCGCTATAAGTACGTATCCTCACCACCTCAACGACGCCCCTGCAGATCTAGACATAAAACGCCTATAGCGAAAGGTAGTCACGATAGTTCGAAAGTGAATACAAATACCACAGACTTTACCCAATCACATATAATTTATATATATATATATATATATATATATATATATATATATATATAACATATGTATATACATCAATCAAAGCATAACGCAGTAACTACAAATCACATAGAGTTCTCTTTATAATGATATCACATAATAATTACACGTAGGAGCTTATAACCATCAACAATGCATATTCGCTTAAGGGAAAACAACAGCCTCGACACACACAAAGTCATCAAAGTCATCAAACGAGGAATCCACCTCAACAAATAAGAAACAAACGAGGAATCCACCCTCCACACCATCAAACGAGGAATCCACCTCCACAAATAATAATACACATACGAGAATCCACCTCCAAATAATGGGGACGAGGCGCTCCACCTCTATCCTCCCGACCGAGGTTGGCACTCCCCTCGATATGCATATAACACCAAACCTCCCGAATCCACGGGCTACCCACAATATGCATACTACTAATCAAACCTGCCTGGGTCACCACCGCCTCCGCAAATAACAAACAAAGTAATCAAAACACACCCGCACAATGTGACATACAATGTCATACTACACTTAAAGACAAGTAATATTATTACAAAGACATCGTGGTATAACTATTAAATCTCATAACATGAATCATAATCACAACTATCTCATAATATAATCATAATCACCAATATCTCATGATATAAATCATAAATCCCAATTATCTCATAATATGAATCAAAATCACAATTATCACATAATATCAAGCATAATCTATTTCATAATATGAATCATAATCACACAATACACATGTCAAAATAGTCTCATGACAAAATACGCAAAATATATAACATAATATATATGAAGAGTTCCCATCGCGATTTGCACCTCGAGAGTCTCGAAAAGCTAGCATTTCTAGGTAGTCCTCGTATAAAGTCCTCAGTTTCAACTCCTAGTCAAAGAAATTATACATTATAACACATTCGAGAATAGCCTCTCTTAACATATATATAAACCTCGTGAGTATTATACCACGCCTCATATATTCAAATTTACTACTCTGAGCAACTTATCCCCAAGATTAGTATACACTTGTGAATCTAACGCAGAACTACATTCTTCTTACGAACTTCACAACTCGATATTCGGTGATCACTGACATTCCTACCAATAACACTTTAATCACATTCTAACCAATCCAACAATCAATTGCCAACTAATTCAACCATTAAACACAACCTCCAATTCAAACACTAAATACTATACGAATTTTTTCCAAACTTTCTCAACCCAACCTGTCCATATCCAAACCAATAATTCTATTCCCAAAATAACTATATTAAAGTCCCTCAGTCTCCACTACAATTTAAAGTTCGGTTGAAAAGTCAACAAAGTAAAAAACCTCAACATAAGACTTTCTAACCCCAATAATCACCAAAGTCACCTTAAACTCTGCATAAACTACCCTAGATAACATTTATATCACATAATAAAGTCAAGATTTAAAAGTCAACATAAAGCCAAAACCATCAAATACCAACTATAGCCTAAAACGGTGAGAGATTTGAAGATTACAAAAACTCATACCTTTGATGAACGGTAGACGGGAAACGCAGATTATGAAGCCTAGATTTCACAAGATTTGCCAAGAACTCAAAAAATTCCGTGGAAAGTTGAGAGGGTGGTCTTTTGGTTGGGTGAAGAAGAGATTGGTTTTGATGTCAATACATAAGTATAAAGAAGTTAGTGGTGCTAGTGGGACCTTTAAGGGAGCTAGTCTCGCTTGTCTTTATAAATTTCACTTCTGCTTCAACAACATAATTTGAACACGAGTCAAATTTATTCTCAAGATATATTATCATTCAACCCATATTATCATTATTCGATTTTAAAATTTGAACTTTAACCGTAAAACACTCAACCGCAAATTAAAATCATATAAAAAACAATTGCTTATATTTGAACGTGGGTTATTTCACACTGAATGTTGATTTCTATATAAATATTAACATAAATGAATTACTTAAACAATTTGTAATTTGACATTGTAATCATTCTAATAAAATGAATATAACTCAAATAATTTGACATTAACAAATTCATTATGTAAAAATAATTTAACATTATAATCATTATGTAGCATTATTTAAATTGATAAAACTAACACAATATATAAGATTCAAAATATGATGAACATTAACTTTAAGATTATAAATATGGAAAATTGACAAACAATATAAACATTCACTTAATATTAGTTAACTCCCTAAAGAAAAAACAATAAAAAATAAGACAAATGAATTCAATAAAAAACATTAAAATTCATTAAAATTAAGATAATAATTTGAAAATATGTCCAATGTGTGGATCACATGCGCTCTACTTGGAAGTATACTATGTGTCGCTTCTGGCGTAAGCTCACACGACTTACACTACCGCTTTTAGAGCATGATAATAGAGCATCAAACATTAGATTTTGCACAAGGTTGCCTATGAGCGACCAGACATTTCGTAGATAATAATCGTATACCGGGTCTCGATTCAATATATAATATACAAAGTGAAGGTTGATTTCTATATTAATATTAACATATATGAGATACTTAAACAATTTATAATTTGACATTGTAATCATTTTAATAAAATTAATATAACTCAAACAATTGACATTAAAAAATTTATAATTTGACATTGTAATCATTTTAATATAATTAATATAACTCAAACAGTTGACATTAGCAAATTCATTATGTAAAAATAATTTAACATTATTTAAATTAATGAAAACTAACACAATATATACTATTCTAAACATGATGAACATTAACTTTAAATACTTATAAACACATGAAAACTCACAAAATATAAACATTCACTTTAGCATTATTAACTTCAAAGATAATAAAAAAAAAATATTCATAACAATCTAATAAAATATTATAATTCATTAAAACAAGATAATAATTTGATAATATAAAAAATATGTCCAACGTAGACTATACCTAACCGACATAGTCCTCTCTGCAGACAAGGGCCAGCAAACCGCGTTGCCGAGCTCAGTGGTAACTTGGTTTTTACATATTCTAGTGAGGGTAAGTAGTGTAAATGTAAGGAAGCAGGTTTCATATAAAAGAGGGAAGCAGTACTTCCGCTTGGCCATAACATCTATTTCTAAACCACTTTTCCAAAGACACGTAAGTGTGTACTCGCTTAGCCATTCGGCAGCATGTAACATGCGCCAGGTGGTAAAATGGGTAAAAATCTCATCCTTCGATTAATCATGCGTGGATTTATATTTACCCGGTTACATGTTAAAAAGATTCCGATAGTATAATGGCAAAATAAAAAAGTTATTTCTTTTTAGGCTTATTGGCCGAGACCCCCCTGTACTATCATGTAATTTTTTATGTAAATGCATCATAGCGTCGTTCTTGTCTGGGCACCCCTGAACTATCAATCTTGTTCTGGCACCCCTGCTTCACTAAAAATATATAATGAATAACTATATTATCCGCATATCAGACGCCAGAGTAAATCATGAAATGACACACTCTACACTAAAATTAATATTTTATCCATAACAGTACACTAGAGTATACGAGACACATTTGAAATATTTTAGATAATTAAAATACCCCCAACCCTTCATCTTTTAGCCGCCCCAACCCCAATCCCAACCCCACCATCCACTACCCCCAAATTTCCACCCTTGCCCTCATCCCCTTCCACGATCGAGCAAACAACCACCCAACTCATCTAAGAAATACGTCAAAGCCTATTAGTATGACAACTACAACAATAATAACAACAAGCAAGAGATCAAGACTCCATTAATAGAAAACTTAACTTGCAACCGTTGAAATCAACAGAATTGATTCTCTTTATTGCAGTTCAAGCATACTGTGTATCAATTTGCCCGGTTGGTTAAACGTGATTATCGAACTTAGCGTTCACCTTAGTAACGGTTTATTACTAGTGCGGGTTCTCATGATAATTTAAGGGTTATGAGTGATTGCTAGATCTTACTATTAATCGTTATAATAATAGTAATCGGGTCAATTATTATTATTAGCTAACTTACTATTATCTCGAGCTCGTAAGGTCATGCATACAATGATATTCGAATATTATTTCACATGAATGAAATTAAACGAGATTTCAGAGGTCAGAAAATGTATTTTCAATATTTATATTTGTCAAATATATATTGATTTAACATCAATTGGTTAAACTTGCAAGTTTAATCAATTAAGCACTGAGACGATGAATAACGGATAAGCTATCGGAGAGTTTAATTCGTTAGTATTTTAATTGACTTTGTTAAGTTAATTGAAATAGAACAATCTCACTAGTAACTCATTAGCTTAATTAGAAGTTCATAATCTGTCTAATTGCTAACGAAGTTAAACCGATTTCCTCTTAACGAAGCCGTTAACGAGTGGGAATTTTTGAGACTTGTATTTAAAGCAGTGGATTAGGTTTTCAAAGACAAAAAGAATCATAAAAAAACCTCCACCCCTCAGTATACCGCCTCCTCCCTTGGTGAATCGAAGATTTTCTTCCAATTCACATTTCATCATCATAAACTCTAGCAAAGCTTCAAGTTCTCTGCTCGCTTTTCCTCTTGGTGCAATCTGGGAGGACATCTCATCGGCGTTGAACAAAGATCGAGTAGGATCTTCGAGGCAATCACGCGAGGCTGTGGGGGAATCGGGTTCAATCCGCTTTCCGCCGCAATGTAAGAATTCTTTTATTCATACATTCATTAATTCATGTTTAGATTAATTTACATTATTTTGAGAATCCGGGATGTATGAATGAACAACACGATTAAATTCATACTAGATTCTAACAAAGGGCCTCGTGAGCCTACCAAGTTTAACGATTTTATCTATTTATCATAAAGTTGACATAACAGAAGTAATTTTTATTTATTTTCATGATTTATATTCAATTGATGAATATGTAATATGAAAAACTCAAATCTTTAATATATGTTTCATTATGACCGGAATCACTTCATGTATTGATTTTGATGATTTGAAGTTTATTTAATTGTTTCATGAAAACGTAAAGTGGATTAAAAAATTGATTAATTTGCATTTTTAATTGAGGTTGAAACTATTTCTGATTCATATAGGTTCATAGGAAATTTCAGAAAATTGTCTAAACTATGTGGTTCTGACCCTTTATGTTTGCCGCTTTGTTTTAATTTTTGCCACCAAACAATTTAATTCTCCGATTGCTGCTTAATCTAAAAAAACTAGAAGTGCTTTGATAAACTACCACTCTGGACGTTCAATAACGTATATCGGGTTAGATGTTCAAGAAAAACCTGCACCTGCTTGAATTTTTAGAGTCGCAAACTGCTTTTACAAAAGTTCCAATTAACTTAAAACCTAGTGAACCTAAAAATTTAATTACCAAAACATCGACGCCGACCGAGCCCGCCACCGGACGAGTCTATCGTATTACCTAATCGGCCGGGCGCTGCGTGTCATTCGGTGGCGGCCGTAGAGGTCAAGTCTGCTGAAACCCTAAATGTATTTTATGTAATTATTTCGGTTTTAAAATTTATCGTAATTATTGAATTTTCAGTTTTAAATGTTAAATCTTAAATTTTGTCAGCAGACGATTGAATATATATCTTGAATGGCATTAAATTTGATTTATATTTCCTTTCAAAAATTATTTTCATTAATTTGATGTTTTGAAAATATTTTCACGATAACTTTAAATTTAAATTTGAGCACATTTGTAAGTAATTATTCCATGTTAATTTAAGAGGTTGGTACTTACCGTAATAATTATCATGATTATGCTGCCATTGCATGGTAAAAATAAAAAGCAAAGTAATAATAGTCTCACCAATTTAAAATTAAGCAACATCAAGTCAATTTTAAAGTTGTGAAATCAACATTTATCCGACACACCGCGATGGCAAAAGCGCAGACTCAGATATAATGATCAGCACACTTCCACTAACGTTGTGGGCTTTCAGATGATCATTCCAAGTAATTTTTGGTTTAATTTGGTACGCCAGAACCGGTTTGTTTGTCGAGATACAAAGTTGGGTAGCATTCGAATAAGATGCTAATCTACACAAAGAGTTATGTAGTTTTACATAATTGCTGATAACCTACTATTATAACCCGGATTCAAATAAAGGTTAATCTAAGTGTGGAATAGTCTCTCGAGCATTATATATTTCGTGTGTGAGATTTGAAGTATTAGTATTTACTTTACAATTGTTTGTAAGTGTTTAGTACGCATAGCCATCGATTCTCGTTGTCTTTATTTACTTATTCTTGTAGAATTTTAATGGCTACCTACTACTAGATTATAAAACTCGCTCGCTCACCATACTGAAAAAGTGCAATGAATAACTCAAACTCTAAATTGAGAATTATTCCTGCCAAAGAACCGACACGTATCAACACTCAAGGTTCCTCCGAACCCAATAATAGTGCCTCCCATCGAAAAGGATCCCACAAAAAGCACAAGTCCGATGACGTGATGTCCAATGTCTCATGTTGCCAATATGGAACCTTCGCTCCAAATTCAATATGAAAAGGTGGAAGCATATGAAGAGCAATCGGCAATCTCGAGGAATTATTCCGAAAGGAAGCCTGTAAGCCGGTAGATACGACACACGGCTCGTTTCCTGGGACGCTGTTGGGAACGGACAAAGCCGAGCTCCTCATATCATTAAAATGATTTGGCTGGCCCATCGACTCAACGCTGGGCACCGGGGCACCCAAGAACCGGGTTGGGATCCCATCCCGAAGTCTCTTCCAAACAAATTCTTTCGCTTTGTCAGGAACTTCAATATGCACAAAGCTTTGAGTTATTCTAAAATGAAATCTACAAGATGATCACGAATGCCGGCACGACCTAGGTAAGACTGTAACTTACCTTTCCGCTTTTGGTGGGTCCAAACAAGAAGAAATTCAAGAAGAAAGGTTTACCAAAGAAAGCCATGGTTCGAGGAAGGAAAAGTTTGACAATGGTGAACACTAAAAGCACGACAAATGTCATTATCAAGGGAAATCCCAGTCACTGAAGCCTAATTCGCAGGAAGTTCAAATGATAGAAGAATGGTCTCACGACCACTCACCGAAGGTATGTATGTTGGCTGTAGTTTAAAATAACTTACTCCTACTAAGCAGAAGAATCAGTCAGGCCTCATTATTTGTCATGAACCCAAGTCAAGTAGAAGACTCGAAAGAGGGAGATGGATCTACGTGTGGGGAATACAAGGTTGCGGCCTCCTGCGCAGGATCCACGCCTTAAATTTGCCCACGAGCCTTGTTTTGTCTTCGTTTATGTACCCGCAATGGCAGAATATTATTTCCGCTTCTTTTGAATAATGATGGGTTTTCATTTTCAACAGATCCCGATGAATTTAGGGATCACTGTGTAGAAATGGGTAGTATTTGGCAAATTTCCTTCAAAAATGGTCTATCTGCTTTTAGACATGATGATCGAAATATATAACAAAAAACTTAAACGGAATAAGCCTAATGACATCAAACCGCATAATTTACCAGATCGGGTCATATTAACGAGAACCGACCTGGGTTAGAACCCACCCGTGGGATACTTGAAGGTTTCTCTTGATTATGAATCATACGAGCAAGTGTGAATCTTGCCTTTGGGCAAATGACTAAATCACTCCTGACCTCAATGAAAGTATGTTGATTTATCGGGGATCATACACTCCGATGTACGCGTGGGCCAAATTTAAATACATTCCAAGAGGAGGTTATAACTACTTCATTACATTTACTGATGATTACAGTAGATACGGTTTTGTGTATCTGATGAGACACAAACACGAGTCCTTTGAGAAATTCAAGGAATTCCAAAATGAAGTACAAAACCAATTGAACAAGACAATAAAGATTCTCCGGTCTGATAGAGGTGGAGAATATTTGAGTCAATGGTGTCTAAATACTCTTCTTAGAGAGAGTGTGGTATTGTCACAACTCACTCAAAGATGCACTTAAGCGACACTTACCTTAAATAGATGTCCAACCAAGTCACAGATAAAACTCCCCATGAACTGTGGTTCGGGAAGCCCTGCTGGGTTTCTCTCAAGATTGGGGTCATGTTTATGTTAGATTAACAAAGGATAAACTTGCGCCCAACCATTAAATGCTATTTCATAGGATATCCAAAGAAATAGCTTGGTTACTACTTACCTAAAGCATGAGAATAAAATTCATTGCTAATAATACAGGAGTGTTCCTGAAAAGGAATATCCGCTCTAAGGATCACATGAACAGGTTCATCCCGATTTAAACTCAAGTTGATTTAAGTCATGTCGATGCATCTAATGCGTACATCCCGACGCACCACAAGAATCGCACCTCTTCATAGAAGATCCAAATTCTGATCCACACAAATAAGAAGTTATGGAAGAACCAACCCTGAGATCCAACAGTGATTCACTTCAACTGCAGCACTGAAGTGCGAATCCTTCATCATTGAGCCGACGGCCCACTCTTATAAAAAAGAAGCAATGAATACATGATCTATGACGATGGCAAATAGCCATGCAATCAGATATTCTATGTACTAGAACAAGGTTTGGTCCTTGTTGGATTTACCAAATGGGCCTATTGAATGTAAATGGGTATTTACAGTTAAAACATGATAAAGACGAAACGCCTTATGTTTTCTGCTGGGGACCAGAGCGAAAGTGTTTCAAACAAGTTCAATGAAGGACTATGACGAAACCTACCGCCAAAGGGCTACGCTAAATCCATCCGATAATCTTAGCTATTGC
Source organism: Lithospermum erythrorhizon (assembly GCA_019722365.1). Taxonomy (NCBI): domain Eukaryota; kingdom Viridiplantae; phylum Streptophyta; class Magnoliopsida; order Boraginales; family Boraginaceae; genus Lithospermum; species Lithospermum erythrorhizon. The sequence continues at coordinate 57,578 of JADFUC010001801.1, forward strand.
CGCATTCGCGAAATATGGCAAATGGATGTAAAGACCGGCTCCCTCAAATGGAAATTCTGTATAGAGATGCGTGACATGGGTGCAACCTCCTGTGCTTTATAAACCAAAGGACCTAAGAAGGTATGCAAGTGTCCATTTATGGTCTTAAGAAGGCATCCCGCTAGCTTGGAATCTACATTTTGATGAATCAATTAAAGATTTTGGCTTCATCAAGAACGGGCAAGAGTTCACAGGTATAAAGTAAGCACAGCAGTGAGTTACGATCATTCATAGTCCCGTATGTCGAATGGTACATACTTATCATTGGAAACAACGAGAGTTAATGAACTCACCGGGCGATTGGTCAGGTAAAATTTGTTTCAATGAAGGACTTAGGCGAAGCACACAATATATACTTCGAAGTCAGATCCATCGAGATCGGGCCGTATAAGCACTGACTTTGTCGATACCTAAGCGTGAATAACAAGGCACGCAGCGTTCAACATGAATCCAAGAAGTGTACCTCCCCATGAGATATGGAGTTCAACTCGCCAGAGCACGTTGTCCCACTAGTAGCCAGCATTGAACAAAGATGCTACCCTACGCTCGACTATGTGGATCCATCATGTATGTCATGTTACGCACTGCACTGATGTGTCTCATGCACCGAGTATAACCAAGATACCAAGCTAATCCAGTGAGAACCACCGGATTAAAGGAAGTGCATCTTGAAGTATCCTTGGTGGAAGAACCAAAAGATGCTTTGGCAGTATGGTGAGACGATGAAGTTAGTCACCGTGGGCATACCGACGCTACAAACCCATGCAGATGACTATCGCTCCTACCGGGGTATGTGTTTCTGTCTCCAACGGTGGAGCAAGATTGAGGAGTTCCAAGCAGTAGGATCGCTGCAAGATTCTACCATAGAATTCGAGTATATCGCAAATGGCCTCGCCGCTTAAAGAAGCATGGCCGGACATGAAATTGGGGTAGACGAAATTGAAGTTATTGCGGACAATATCGCGATAGCTCAAGAAACCCCCAAGCACATCACAAATCCAAGCACGCATCTTAAAGTATCACATAATTAGAGATACGCTAATTGGGAAAGTATATCAAAGTATGTGAAAGAAGAATAGAAAGCTAATTGCCACCTCCCCTTTACTAAACCACTAAATCGTGCAAAGCATGATTTAAAGATGCAATGTAACATAGGTCTTGTGACGTATGTCGCAGCTGTGTTAGGGTTAAGTCAGAGTCGCAAGATGTATCTATTGTGTTACGTGAACAAATATCAATATCATGTTTTATATTCAGAGTATATTTGTTTATCAAGCGCCTATATGTTTATATTTACATATAATATACATGCATTGTATCCTCGATGAGTGAAAAGTTAAACTCTAGGTTAGTCTATGTTTTCTACAGGCAACATGAATTGTTGATTATACCTTCAAGCCTAAACATACGATAAAAAGCGCTCGTCGACATTGAGGTTGTATGCGACAAAGATTATATGACTACCACGGTGTTTGATTAGTGATCAAGATTGATCACGTTAGCCCTGTGACTAGATCAATACCGTGGGCTGGCCGGTCCGGTGTGATCGGGGAGTCGGCACGCACCGAAACGAATTCATAGAAGATACGTGATATTCAGTCCTGCTATATTTTTGTTTGAAATTTTAGATTCGACAATTCCTGACCTACGATATATAACTATGGCGCAAGCTCAGATTGACGAGACCTAACGCTGCCGGGATCATAACGGCATGTCAGTCACGCTGAGTATAACGATAGATGTCATATTGGGAAGGATCCGGCCCTGATATACAAGCGTTATTCAGCCTCTACACAGCTGTACCGACAAGCCGGATGCTGGCAATGTCATTCAATTCATACTCAAAGAAAGCTGTGTGTTTTATGACACTTCTTATGGTTAGCCTACGCATTGTAGATCGCTACGGAGCAAAAGGGAATCAGAAAGTAATCGCCCAAGGGCGTTGGAGCGTTGAACAATTGAATTGATTCCCTTTGTCAGCCCATGCATAATCAGGTATCAATTCATTTACCGGGTTGGTTGTGATTATCAACTTAGTGTTCACCTAAATGGGTTGTATTACTGCTGGTTCTCATGATAATTCTAAGCGGTTATGAGTGATTGCTAGATCTTACTGAGTTAATCTATAATAATAGTAATTGGTCAATTATTATTATTATACAACTTACCTATTATTCATCCTAAGGTCACACACACATACAATGATATTCGAATAATATTTCATGAATGAAATTTAACGAGATTCTATATATTTGAAATGTATTTCTCAATATTTATATTTCTAAATATATATTTTGATGAACATCAATTGGTTAAACTTGTGCTTAATCAATTAAGCAATTGAGATCGATGAATAACTTGATAAGCTATCTCCGATAGTGATCGTTAGTATTTTAATTGACCGTTAGTTAATTAAAATAGAACAACTCACTCAAGAATTCATTAATTGAAGTTCATAAGGTCACCGGTTAACGTAGTTAAACTAATTTCTTAACGAAGTCGCTAACGAGTGGAATTTTGGGACTTGGTATTTAAAGAGGGGATTTGTGGCTATGACAAAAAAGAATCATAAAACCTCCACCCCTCAAGTATAGCCGCCAAGGCGACCGCAAGACGTTTTCCACCCAGTATTTTAATCATGTAAACTCAGTGCCTAAGTTTTCCTCTCTTGGTGCGTACCCACGGTGTTGAACAAGCATTGAGAGGATCTTGAGGGGCAATCACGCTAAGCTGGGGAATTGGGTTCAATCTTCTTCCGCTTGAATGGCAATTCTTCGTATTCATATTCAGATGCAGTTTAGATTAATTTATATTTTGAGAACTGGATGTATGAATCGAAAAGTTCAATACGACAAATTCATACATAGATTCTAACAAAGAACATCATAATCAACATTGTAGATGAGAAGCAAATGACATTCCATGTCACAAGGTAAGCTATTTTAAAATACATTTTTCGTTGAAGAAATCAAAACATAACCTGAGAAGTATGAAATTCAACAACTAGAAAACTCATTGATAACCCTGAGAACAAATCAACTCAGAGAACATCAACTTCAACAATTCACCAAAATCGATTAAGAGGCGGGGGGCCGGGAGGGACGCAGGTGGGTACGTTGTTTTCTCTGTCCTGACCGGAGCCATCGGACGTTAACCGACCGGTTCTAGTGTAGTCCGACTGACCGACCGCACCAATAGTCGTGGAAAGTCAAGGATTCTAGATTCTATTCTGTCCAAAACCGTGTCCTGATTCTATCCATCCCAACTGTCCGTCCGAATCCATCCCATCCATGTAAGATCCGATATCCTGCCCAATAGTATCCGATAGTCCTAAACTCGATCCGATAGTATCCGGTGATCCGAAACCGAAATTTGGTCACCAAACCAAACCTGAAATTACAAGAATCTTTAAAATTCAATCGTCATTCATTCCACACTCCATAGTCCAAAATTTCCAAATTCCAATATTAAAAAACAAACTGAAATAACTGAAATAATATCAAAATGTCCAAAGTCCAAACCAAACTGAAATAATATCCAAACTGAAACAAACTGAAATAATATCCAAATTCCAAAATTCGAAATGTCCAAAGTCCAAATTCCAATATTAAAAAACAATCCAGAGTGTTCGTAAAAAACAAAACTATAAAGGTTCACGCTGACACACTTCTAATTTCAAGCGGTTCTTCTCTATAGGCCTCGCCTTCTTGTTCTTGGGAGCCACAATAAAATATATCAATTAGAGTTTGAGTGATAGACCAAAACATGAATAATATAAAATAAAATGCAAAATCTATACATTAGTCAAATGGTTGATGTTACTGGTCCTACTAGAAATATCACCAAACTGCAAAGTCTCGGGTTTCTTTGTTCTTGGAGCTACAATAAAATGAATGTATCAATTAGAAAATAATAAATAGAGCAAACATAAATAAGAAGAAATAAGTAAATACTCACAATACTTGTTCCGCGTCCTTTTTTAAGGTCATACATCTCTTTCACCCAATCCCCTCCACAAAGAAGCATCTCGACGGTCTTAGTTTTCATGGAGGATCTTTTTGGATCAATAACCCTTTTACCTGCACTAAAAAGTTGATTCAAGCAAATAAAAAGAGTAACTGAATGGATAGAATATCTTTGCCATTTTACTAAGAACAGGATATTTAGCTTCATTACCCATCCACCAAGTCACATCAAATTTAACTCGGAACTTCTCTTCAATGGATCATCATCAAGATATTGCACAAGTTCCGACTTGTTCTTATTAAGCCCTCCAATATTTTCAAGGTACAACTCAAAACTCCTCTTTCCCAACCCAGAACATTCATTAGGCCCTTCTTGACTAGATTGGCCTTGTTGAGCATCATCATTTTTGAAAGCTTGTTCATAGAGCTTAAATAGGGAGAATAAGTTCTGTCTCAACTCGTCTTGATAAGTTTTGGCTTCATCCCCACATGGATACAAGAATTTATAACCCAAATAATAAAATCATCTTATACCTAAAGGTAGTGAGGCAAAAATGAAATTATACAACTTAGTAAAAACAAGCAAAAGTGCAAAATAAAGGCAACAAGTAAAATAATTTCTACAAATAATACCTTGATCAAGAATCATTCCAATGGAGATCAATGTATTACTTTGTGCCCAATACTTATCATACTTGATCTTCATTTCACTTGCAAGAATTTGTAAGTGGGGCTTAGTCGATCCTCACCGTGCTTATCAGCAACAGTTCTCCTTTCACCCTATAGAGTTCACCTAGAAACAAATTCACAGCTGATGTTAAGGTTATAATTGTCAGTAACATCAAAGAAACCTCCGTAAACCTACGTGATATCATAAAACCATCTCCCATCCAAGATCATCGTGCAAATAATGAATAAAAACACCATTTTCCTCCTCCTCGCATATCTAGGCCGACATCTTTATAAAAGTGGGCAAGAGGCCAACATCAATCATCCAGTATCCAAACTCGACCCTACTCACAAAGCTTCTAGCTCATCATCTATTTCTAAAATGCTTTGCACCTAGTCTCAGAATTCAATAGATATCGCACACCATTTCTAATCTGATCAACTATAGGCTTGATTATTTCAAGACCATCTTGAACCAACAAGTTCAATATATGCACAACACCCTCATGCCACGAAATAACTCCCAAGAGATTCCTATCATGCAACCAGCCTTTAACCTAGCAATGCAATGCATTATTAGCGCACATTATCGTCAGTAAATGGATAACTTTTCCCCCGGCGCGCCAATCATCTATAACCCTCAATTTCTAAACAATAACCTCTCCGTAACGAAAGCGGAGGAACATTAAAAATGACAAGACTCTTTGTTGAGCGGCTATTGAATCAATTAAAATGAGCAAGAATAGTCATATATCCAACTTGTCCCCTGCATCACACCACAAATCAAAGGTCAAACTAATCCTATTAACCAAAGACATAGATTTTTTTCATTTTAACTTTCTCGCCATTGGTAAAAAGTCTCACAATCACTCTTCAAAGTGTGTCTCGTTATCCTTTGATACTAAGGATATATTTTCTCGTAAACTTATTAAAGATGACTCCTTCCATAATACTCAAAGGAAACTCATGAGCTAAACCATATTTAATCTAGTTCTCTAACTTTATACGATTATCGCCAACATAGCCAAGTTAGCATCAACCTATATCACCAAGATTAGTTTGATCAAGGAATTTTCTCACCTCAAACTAAGTTCAACCTCCTCTCACGCAATTGTAAGTGTTTTTTGCATTTGGAAGTGCTTTATACTTCTCATCAACAAAGATACATAGTTGCACACCATTTGCACTTCCATTTTCTTGTACCACAGTCTGTAAGACTATAATCTCCATTTATGTAATAATGACAATAGATTTTTTGACCGGACCTTACCATAAGCTCCGTGGACCGATCACAATGTCAATTCAACACTTCACATCAAGTATTGATATCATTCAACTCCCCCAACCTCTACCGCGAAGTCTCAAGACGCTAATGGTCTCAAGATCATCATGTTCATCCACGCGGAGTAATTGAAGATCTCAGAAAGATATATTAATTACCACTTTATCGCCTTATTATCAATTACAAACTTATATGATTACTAGTACAATACATTATTAATTACAATATAATAAGAACCAACTTCAATATGTAAAAAGAATTGACTTAAATGCTTAACATTTGAACATAGAGAGTAACCTATCAATTTAACGGCAACATTTTATTGTTGCATTAAAAGTGAGTGACCAAAGATATTGTCGCATACTTGCATTCAACATTTGAATATTTATAATAAAATATGAAACAATTTAAATATCAGATGCAGTCAGTTGCATTAAGGAAAGTGACTAGTATTATCAAGGCATTTTGAGAAAGTGACCAAGATATTGTTGCATTAACTCGATTACAATACAAAAAATAAATGAAAATAAACTAATTAAAACATGTTTAACAATTCAAAAGTATAAAAATAATTAAACTAATAAAAAAAAACAATTCGAAAATAATAAATTAATAACACAAAAAATCCTAAATAACAATTTTAACCTAACACACACACAAAATCAAACTCATTTACATGAATTAAACTAATTAAACCAAGAATCAAACATATTTTCAATTTTAAAAATTAAAGGAGAAGAAAACTAACTATTAATATTGAGAGAATGGGGGATAATCGGGATGTCAATTACTGGTTCGGAGTAAGAAAGCCTAATCGCCGAGAAACGCCGGTGCCTCGAGACAGATCGAACCATCAATAAGGGCCGTCGTGTAATGCCATTGAGGCCTTTGACTTCAGTAGTTCGCCTTTGTTTACGAGGTTTTTCTTTTTTTAATTATTTTTAAATTACCGGATCCGCCTGGTCACTGCCCGATCCCGACCGGATCCTGGGCCCATTTTCGACGGATATCGATCCTGCCTGCCTCGACGGCTCGCTTCCTACCCACCAACTCTAGGGTGTAAGGGGTGTGTTAAAAAAGAATGAAAGGAAAATTTATTTTAGTTATGTAAAATATTTTAAGATGCGCGTTTTATTTGGCGCCCCGAGATAAAGAACCATAATACAAAATTATACACTGGAGCATACACTAGAGTTAGGATGATTTATTCCTTGGGAATTCAGATATTTCACTCTCTTGTAGTACAAAATCACATGGGAATTTCAATTTAAATATCTTATTCATATTTCTCAAAATAATGAAGTGTCGACTTAGGTAGAATGGGAATATACCTTTCTGATATCTCCTATTTATTTTCTTTAATTACTTTTGTATTATTAACATAATATGATGTTCTGCCTTTGTTACTGCTCTGTAAAGTTAGTCATGGAGGATGAACTGTAGAAATAGTTCATTTTGGTTCCTATCTAGACCAGCTTGGGTGTTGAGTTTAATATTTTCCCTTTTGCCTTTGCATACTTTGGTTAGATTATCTCTTATATATTTGGTTGTTTTTGGATTGATAGATTTTTTAGGAAGGATTCAATCTCTAATATCAAACTTCTTTGGACATATAATTTGGATTGAAAATTTAAATCGAGCTATGTATTCAGTGAATTTGTTAATGTATTTGGGATTGATTCATTTTTTGAATCCCTTGATTTCAGTTTATCCATCAACCCAAGCACAACCTTATTCTAATAAGAATGTATAATGTATGATAATCGAAATTGGCTTGGCTTGGCTGAAATGGAATTCTTATCCCAAGGCCAAGATTCGAATCTCAATATGTTATGAGGGCCAGAATATCAGAATTTAATATATAAAAAAGAATGTATCATGTGGATGGCATGAATTGGTTTCCAGATATTTTGTTGAATTTCTAGATATTTGGCATGAGTTGAGGTTTCTCTTTGTATTTTATGTATTACTGATCAAATGTTGGTTAATCTATATGATCCTTCATATTTGAATCACATGATATTTATTTATGGTTTGCAAGGTTACAGGCTTGTGACTGTTATTATTCTATACTTTATACATCTACTATAATTTTAGTTTGATCAATTGTGCATACACGTTTCTTTTTTGTCAATGTATCTGCATATTTTGTAATCGATATCCTTAGTTATGGTAGTTAATTTTGCAGAGCATATTTTCAACAATTTGCTTATTACCAGTTATTTGTAAATAGAGTACCAAATGCAAAACCTGGCAGGGATTCGACAGACATTGAAATATATGGAATGCAAGGAATTCCAGCTGATGTTCTTGCTCCTCATTATGGGAACAAGCATTCCCTTTACTTAACATTCTCCCAAAGCCTTATATCACCCACAGAGGCCTTTGCTCGATCCATGTAAGGCCTTTATAAAAACATTCTCCTCTAAAAAACAAAACCTCTCGTTGGCTTTCTCCTGCTAGACTTGTACTATATGCCAGCCTTAATAACACCACCCAACATAGCTGCTACAACTGCCCTTGTTTTTCAATTCTTTTTAACAGGAGAACTATTTTAGCGTGAATTAACATATCTGATTTGGTTATATTGGCATGTTTGTGTATCTATTATAAATACAGAGGAAGAGGTGCCTGCAAAAGCACTGAAGATAGGTACTCCATCACCAAATGCTGTTGGTGTGGGATATCCTCCAAATTTTGGTGTTCGTCCACAATTGTGAGTCTTGTTTTCTTGACTAAATTTAAAATCATTTTACTTGGGATATGTGAGGACTGAGGATATGAAATTTATCAAGTTCTAACCGGTTTGATTTATAAATTTATCTTGCTATTTACTATTTCTTTTCCTTAAAAAGTGAAACCGGATTATCGGATAGTTAGCAAATAATAACTTGGTGAAGCATTTTTTATGAGCTGTCGAATGACTTCTTGAACAGTACTCCTCCATCCCATGAAGATTGTCAACTTCCACGTTTTTCATTCCTCATAACTTGTTTCATTGACCAACATTTGCATCTATTTTTGGAGGTAGATCCACTTTAACTAGTTGTCTCTTAATCTTTTGAAAAAGTCGAAACTAGACAATCTTTATGGGGTGGAGGGAGTACATATAGAATGATGATTTGGAAAAGGAAGTGATTTGAGGTTACTTGGAGTTTTCGACTTCATTGGCTATCATAAGAAGAAATATAAGTCGTTTAACTTTGCTGCAATCCTGCTCTACTAGAGAGGCAATGATAGAGCTTGGCCATGTTATATACAGAGTTTCTGAATGTAAATTAGTACTTCTTCAATGGACTACTTGGTTTTCTTTGTAGTCTTCGCCCTCCTGTATCAATGCTTCATGCCGGATGGTCTGTTCCACCTCGTCCCCATCCCTGGTATCCACAATATTCTGCTGGCTCAGCTTCTCCCTCACCAATGGGACTTCCATCACAGCCACTGTTTCCTGTACAAAATATGCGGCCAGCCATGGTATCAATGGCCCCACCAATGGGACTTCCTCCTTCAGTACCAATTAATTCTCCAGGGCTAACCGCTGTGCCGAATATTTTGTTATAAGAGTTGTTTTAGTTGATTTGTTTAGGAAATTTTAAAATGTTGTCAATTCTGGATTTAAAACTAAATCGATCATGCTCTGGGAGAATTCAGTTTTGTCTTGCTTTGCTGGGTGTTCAAATTATCTCTCACATCTTACATTAAGATTTTTAGATCGTGGTGTTATAGATAAGGAAAGGAGAACTAGGTCCACTTTATAGGTGAGGTTTAGTTATAACTAAGGTTCTGGGATAGTTTCCCTAATTGAACCAATTGGATAACTTTTATGAATTCCTGGCTTTAGACAAAAACACGATGCAACACAACATTATTCTCCGCGCAACCACATGCCATCTCTGCTTCTATATGACTTGTGTTGTTGTGGCTTCTTTTGTAACAATACTTTTCATCACTTAGCAATTTGTATTCAAAATTATATCACACTTCAGGAGATGCAGGATTATTGATTTTTTATATTGGCCTACAAGCTATTTATTAGATGTTCAGCATTGTATCTAGTTTTGCCAAATCTACTCATGAGCAGGATTGACTCGTTATTTTGTTAAGTATGAGATTATATGCTTGTTTCTGGAAGCGTCTTCCTTCACTAATTTGTACACCTTTTTGTAAGTCTAATCAAACAGGAGGCTTTTGTTTGTCAAAATGATTTATACTCCCTCCATCCCTTTTTGTTTGGTACTTTTTGCCATTTTAGGAAATTTCAAATTATGTTTCTATTTTGAAAAAAATGTGAGAGTGGTATGGAGGAAAAATAAAAGATGCGAGTTGAATTTAAATTTTCTTAAACTTTGGGCATCGTCAAATCTAACAAAAAGAGATGGAGAGAGTCGTATGTATGTTATGAACAAGATTATCGGCATCAGAAGCTTGTGTTCCCTGTTGGGTCTTTTTCCCACTTGATAGTAATACCACCTCAAATTCTTCGTTGCAGCTCCAATTCCAGTTAATTCACATTCATATGCGTCTGGTCCAAACTGTTTTGGTCCGTCAATTGGACCGCCACCTGTAATTGCAAATAAAGCTCCAGCAAATTAATGAGGCTATGTCCATGGTGAGTATTCATCTTTCCCCGAATGGCATGTTTGGTGCATCTGTTTCCTGTTGTGTGCCTTTGATTATGGTATATCATACTGATCTCTGATAACATTGCAGGAGGAAAGAAGAATGTCTCTACTAAAGTATCAGGTGCACGATGAAACTAGAAAGGTAAGTCATAACTACCTTAAACTAACTCTTCTGAGCATGATTACTGAGTTCATTTTCCTTATCTATCTTGACCGGTTGGCATTATTCGGGGTTTTTGGATTGGCTTTACTCATTAGATCATATCAATGGAGGTATCTATGCATACAATTTCTAATTTCATCCCACCCCCCTAACTAAGAATGTCTAAGGATTACCCATTTGATCGATGGGCTGTTTATCCTTTTATGGCCATACTGTGGTTGCAAAGTAATCCTACAAAGTTGTGGGCCTCAAAGATTCAAGTATGTGTAACAACAAATTTTCTTAAGTCTAAAGATGATGATTAAAGACAAGAAAATAAATATAGTTCTGAAATATTTATTGATATGATTTAGTGCAATCTTTGTTGTTATACGATTCTACTTACGCTATGAGTCGAGGGTCTTTCAGAACATTCTTGGCTTGATTGTTGAAGCAACTTGCTTGAGTGAATCTTGAATGTTCTGTAGCTTGATTAGGGTTTGAATAAACGATCTTGAAGCTTGTAGATGTTTGAATGTTTAAAAGATTTGAAGACTTGAATGTTTGAATATTCGAATACTTGAATATTAAATTCAAAAAGCTTGAAGTTTTTAGATGTGATTTGAAAGCTAATGTAGAGTTTTTACGGTTTTAGAGTTTTTCTCTTGCTTTCTTTTTGTCTTACTTGCAAATGAAAGTTACACAAAATGGTGGAATACTCTATTTATAGGTAGAGAAGCGCGATGTCGAGGGGGCCGTAGGCCGGTTCGGTATGAGCCGAGATGAGACCCGACACGGGATTGAGCCGGTTGCTTACCGGGCTGGGGCAAGTCTAATCTTGGGCCGTGTCGCCCGAGCTGGGTGTCTCGGGGAGCTTTTAGGCGTGGGCTAGCGTCCAAATTTAGGCGTTACGTTGAACTCTGATTCTGAAATAAGAATAGCGTTACGCCGATCGGCGTGGGCGGCGATCTCAAATAAATTTATATTTTGAGGCGTTGGTGAAGATAGCGGTAGTATTATGGTAAGCGTTACTGGCGTCGATCCAGCGTGGTAACTATTCTTAAGCGGCTAGTTTTATATCCGTTAACTTTAGCGTTACCGTTTATATGATGGTAATGTTTATTCATGCGGGATTCTTGACATTCCACCGTTTATTGGTATACATAAATGGGAGGGCCAGCTTGCTACCATGACATAAGCAATCTAAAACGTCGAGACTATTTGTATGTTCATAACTTTCTTGATAGAAATTAAATAATTTCTTTATAATCATAGTATTCTGATATAGTAAAGCAATATTTCAAATTCCGTCGACAATCTAAATCGATCTCGAAAGCTTGCGCTTGCTCAGGATTAGGTATTCTACATCTTTACAAGTTGTTATTTGCTATATTTTGTTGTTTTACATTTTATAATGGCCTAAGCGACCGAAATTAGTGCTACCAATTCAAATAATCTTGTTAATTTAGAAGACGATGTACTTATGGAGTCCTACCCCGTAATTAATTACCGTCTAGTGTTAATCACAGTAATAATGAGAAGAAAAAAAGTTCATGGGTTTTGAACCACTTTGATGGCGATCGAGTGAAACAAAGGCAGTTTGTTATATTGTAGATGGAATTAGTATGGAGAAAGCGGGAGAGGCAGGGTGTGCAGTCATTTTAGGTAGACAGCAAATAGCAAACATCAAATAGCAGGATATAATTGTTCCCGATTGGGAGAGTTGTGCCAGCAGTAATTAATATAAACCTTTGGAAATTTTAGTTTAATGAGTTTTTTATAAAATTAAAGGTCAATGAAATTTGTAATTGGTAATGTGCCTTTTAATTTTGTGATGGATGGCGTTTATTGTTAAGTTCAAAGAGCTATTAACCCCGGAGCTTTCTCGTATCCCCGTTCTACTATCGTAGTATAACGAAATATTTTAAAAGATCCAAAAAGAACTTATAGGTAAGATGGTGAATGCTTTGCCGCCCAGGAAAGTTTGTTTGACTTGAGTGATATCGGTGTGTTAGATGATTTTGATATAATGTGTGTTACATGTCATTGGATTGATATAGATTGGATTTTCGAAAATTATATATTTTGTTTTGATTGCTAACATAACAACGTCTACGAATTTCCGAAGGTGATGAAATAACAAGAATATGTTTGGGCAAAATTTAGCCTACATTTCACTTTGATGCATCGGCAAACAATAGCAGCTATTGACACACTTAAAATGGAATATAGCAGGATTATAATGAACTTCTTTCATGTTAGATGTATTTATGTGTGTACTTCGATTAGTTATGTGATGAATTAAGGACATTTATGAATTTATTCAACCTATTAAAAGGTTGTTCATTTGATTATCACGGGAGGCAGTGAGAAAACATATAAAAAATAGTTGAAGATGGTTAGAATATGGAAGGCCTGAGTTTTTAAAATATTTTCATCCTTTACCTCGTGCATATGCGATTGGTGCCATTTGGATCCTCGTATTCAACTTGGCAAGTTTAAGATCATTGTTTGGGGGTTTTATAAAAGGCTTTCTGGGCCACATGGCAGAGAAATTATAGTCATAACAATATTGTGATGAGTGGAAACTTATTTATATCGATGTACTGTAAGTTTAAGGTTAAACATCAACTTAGTCTTCTGATGGAAGCTACATTGACAGTACGTCTAGTCAATTCCTTGAGGAGTAAAAATTAAAGTCAACACAATGCTTATGGAAGATCGTTGGAATGACATGGTTCTTACGTCACCGTCATTAGAGATCGGGTTTAATGAATTAACTCGATATTTAAAAGCGATTTTGACAGAATCGATACAATAAAGACAACCACTTTCGATGTTTTTAAAATGGTGGTCTATGAAGGCAAAATACATTTCAATTTTATCAAGATGGCAAGGGAGGTATTAAACATACGATGTCTCTGATATGATGAATCGGCATTTAGCATGAAACTGATATACTCAAAAGGCGTTCAAGGCTATGGCTTCGGCCGGTGAAGTTTGTGTATGATCAGTTCGACCGCGGAGCCACCGGAAGCAGATGTTGATCCATATGATGAGAAAAATGATAAAGAAAGACATGTTCGATGATCTTAGTGATGTGAAGATATCCTATCGGAAGAGAGGCGGTGCGGATGCCCGATCAAAATAATCAATATGTGCCGAGATGAATTGGAGCTTGATGAGGATAATTATATGAAGTTAAAGTTGTTTATCTTTAATGTTTATAGCGAGCGATGGCACACGTATTTGTAATAACAAAAATTATTGTTTATTCTATCAAGTTAAAGTTGTTTATTTTAATATTTTTTTGTAACAAGCTATACCGCTTATTTGGAGCGTTGGGGCGTTAAATCAAAAAATTAAATTACCTTAGTAAACGTATACACGTTTAATTAGGCGTGTACGTTTAAGAGCCACTGGCAGTAGCATTACGATCATTTTCCCCTAAACACCATGCCTAATTGAAGCGTTGGGATGTTTAAAACACAAAAATAATTTTGCAATAAACATACGTTTATATGGCGTGTACCGTTTAAAGACACAGCGAGTTGCATTCGATAATTTTTCCCCTAAACGTTACCACGCCTAATTTAAACGTGGTAACGTTTAAAGTAAATAAGTTACTGCGATAAACATGTACCATTTAAATAGGCGTGTACACGTTTAATTAAGCGTGTACCCGGTTTTAATAGGGTTCCAAGCGAATTGATAACACGATTTCACCGATTTCAAACTTCCAAAGCCCCAAATTCTCTCGATCGATCCTCGAATCTCCTCGATTATTATATCTAACATATTCATTTTACTCGGTTGTCAAATTGGTAATAATAATCACATTGATTATTACCCACAGTTAACACGATTTGAAAAAATGCCACCAAGAGAGTTGAAAGGAAAGAAAAAGTTGTAGACGAAGAGGTTGCAAGCCCAGGGGAATGAAAGAGGCTTAGAAACAACCTGCATTCACCTCACACCATTCGAGATGAAGGGGCGATAATGTTATAAACCCCAAAATGTAAAAGGCTGGGATTAGATTGATCAAGCGGAAGTATGGAGTAACGGGTACTATTTGTTTGACTTATTAGCAAAAAAACAAACTTGATATAATTGCAACTTTTAGGTAGTAATTAATTTTCGACATAGTGATCAATTTCATATTCGCTTAAGGTTGTTAATTTGGATGGGGGCATGGTTGCGCATTATAATGTTAATGAATTGTCCGTCATTTTCACAGACAAGATTTAGCTAGAGCATTTGGTATGAGTAGGCTGAGGATACTATGATTACGTAGAAAGAGATTGTGTTCAAAAGTATCCGTTGACTAGGGAGGATTGTCAGCGATTCTTAACAACGGTCGTAGAGGCTTAGAAATCTCTGTATAAGCGTATAAGTACAATTTTGGGCGGCCTTGAATTGTTTGAAGGTCGTTCGAAATCACTTTGCCAACTAATAGTGGGGCGTCGGAGCTTATTTAGGCGTGCTTTTTATCACGTGGGCTCTTTGTTAGTGTTTCGGTTAATTTACCGCGTATGATGATAGAACATATGAGCTACCGAAGATAAACTCCTTGTCGATGTAACGATCATATACATTATGGTTAATGTCCAAAATGTTCCAATTATGGAGGAATTGACAAATAGTCTGATATAAGCGGGAAATGAGTGGGAGCAGGTGGTGCTGCCAGGGGTTGTATATGTGGGAGGGTGTGTTGCGTTCTAGAGTGGGAAGTTTCGAGCAATTTGGGCTCGTGAGGGATGATGTGTGGAAGTTTGTAAATTAATAAAGCTTTGATGCCGCCCGTTAGGATGGACACCCAGTAATGGGGAAGCAGCTAACCTATCCACAACCGATTTACATTTTGCATCGGCCAAGAGCGGGGGCCTCTGTGGAACATCCGTCCGAGCTTTGTTGGAGGTACAAACACCGGCTGCCGACAAAAATGTTTGCAGTGCGGGTATGAGGCGGAATCTCGATGGCGAGTGCTTTGGGATTGATGTCTTTACCGCTAGTAGGATATGAGGTTGATGATGTAGGGGGTATCACGACCACGCCGCCGCCACCGGTTGGCCGACTCGAAGAAACACATGAGTGAATGTGTTTTAGTTTTATGTTATTATGTACTTTGAAACAATTATGGTTTATTTTTATTTTATGTATAAGTATGCGGTGTTCGAACGATTTAGTATTTATGGTTTGCAATTTAGTATTTGAACAATTTAGTATTGTGGTTTGCAATTTTATGTCGTATTGTTTCTATAAATGGGCTTTCCAGGTTTGTGTTGTTCTTTAAATGCATTACTGCGTTAAGCGTGTGGCTAACTTTATATTAACGATTACCATGTTAATTCCTAGATTTATCTCGTAGCTTTTCGCGTTCTGGCCTTTTCAGATTAAACGTTAAAAATGTTAATTTCATATATTTGGACCATGTTAGTGCGTTAAAGCGTTACCGTCTAATATAAAGTAGTAGCGTTTATTCTAGAGCTTGAGGGGGCCTCGAACCGAACCCGGGCCGAAGGCCCCCGTGGGCTCGAACCGGGCCCGGGCTGGGGCTAAACTCCTCGGCCCCTGTCCAATTCGTTTATAAACGGTAGGTAGGCCTGCGTGGGCCTCAAGGGGGCACCAGATCGGATTAGTTCGGGCTACCGAGCCAAGCAGCGAATAGCCCACCCGGCCAGTTCGTTTGCCACGTCTGTTATAGGCATTTTGAGTGTTGGGTTTGAGGCAGTCTTGAACTTGGGCTTTGATTGGTCTTGGACTGGAATTCGTTGGTCTCGGCCTCGACTTCGATTGGTCTCGAAACTTTGGACCTAAGGATAGTATTCTCCCGGCCAATTCAAAATAAATATGATTTGATCGACTCATTATATCTTTTATTTATTTAAAGGACATAATTATCTAGCTCTTTAATTATTTTCATATGTTTATTTAAGAGAGGAAATAGTATTTATTATGATCTATTTCTCGTATGTACCGGATATGAATTGACGATCAAATTTACTACATGCGACGATTCGCCAATTTGATAATCGCGTTACATGTAAATATTTAGTGGAACTTAATTAATTAATTTAATTTATATCTTTTTATTTATTTAAAAGACATAATTATCTAGCTCTTTAATTATTTCCATATGTTTATTTAGAGGAAATAATTATTTATTATGATCCAATTTCTCATATGTCGGACCATAATTCGACGATCCAATTTTCTATGCGACAATTCATAATTTGATAATAAATGTCACATGTAAATATTTAGTTGGAACTTAATTAATTAATTTTAATTTGAGATAGTTATTGACTAAATTTAAACATATCAATAAATGCTCCTACGAAGTTGGCGATAAAAGTATTCTCAAATTTGAGAATGTTTTATAATGTCGGAGTTCGAACCAGCAATCTCGGGCCCGCAATCTATTTTACGGAGAGTTGTATCCACTCGACTTCCTTTAACATGATCACGTCAACTTAACTTCCCTTAACATGATCATGTATTATTTCAAGCTATTGGATTGGTTCATATAGACATATGTGGGAATGAATTTTAATAAACATTCACTAACAATTTGACACACGCGATGCGTGGACAAAGTTTTTATATCATAATAATTTTCTAAGCCAAAGAAATAGCGAATTTATAGAAATCCATATAATTTCTTTTATATAGTGTATATGAATTAACAATGTGATAATGAAAAAAAAAATTAAGAATGCATACATGTGTGAAATTATTTTTTCTTATTACATTAAAAAAAAGATAAAACTATAGAAAAATTACCATGAGCATTATCTGAATTATATAACTCTCTTAACGGTATTTGTTGAATTCGTATCATCAATTCCCATCAAAGTAGTTGCAAAAGTGGAAGTTTTGGAGTAGTTACTCCATTAATCTTAAACCCCATAATGCCCTCAAATTAATTTCAATTTAAAATTTTAAACCTACAGTTTAAAAGAATAAAAGTAGAAGAAAAAGTTGGTGAAATCACATAACTATCTAACACAATTCTCTTTATATATAATATAGATTAAAAAAAGATAAAACTATAGAAAAATTACCATGAGCACTATTTGAATTATATAGCTCTCTTAACGGTATTTGTTGACTTCGTATCATCAATTCCCATCAAAGTAGTCGCAAAAGAGGAAGTTTTGGAGTAGTTACTCCATTATTCTTAAATCCCATAATGCCCTCAAATTAATTTTAATTTAAAAATTAAACCTATAGTTTAAAAAGTATAAAAGTGGAAGAAAAAATTGAGTAAAACCATAACTTCCTAAAATGACCATAACCACATAAAGTGAGGCCCCGGATTATATTCTAGATTATATTCACAAGTTTACATGTAGTGCTGAATTATTTTAAATTTTTAGATGCCTGTTGTCTTTTCAGCCCGAGACAATACACTGTCTTGTACTAAATTTAGGTATCTGCAGGAAACTTGCTTTCGTATTTAGATTTATAATATATAATGAAATATAATATCAAGTAAAATAAATATTGAAATAGTATGTCACCGATAAAATAATTATTTATATCTAACGTTAAAGTATAGAAAGCTAAATAAAATTTAAAATAAAATCACTTTCTTGGCTTGTCTGTCCCTCACATACCCTCTTTACCTCACATCCTCACAGCTCCCCACCCCCTGGGCAGTCCCAAATTCGAACTTTAACAAAATGAAAACAAACAGATAAAGATTTTAAAAATCGAAAACTTTAATAAAAAAATAAATTAACCAAGATGCATAATAACGGATAAAGATAGTAAAAATTGAAACTTTAGCAAAAACGAAATTAACCAAGATGGAAACAAACAGATAAAGATAATAAATAAATAAAAATTAAGCAAAAACAATAAATTGAGGCATAAAAAATACTGAAAAAAGGGAATTGATGTAATGAATAATTGGAGCCATGAAAGCTCAATAAGAAAAATTGAAACTTTAGCAAAAGGAAATTAAGATGAAACCAAACAAAAAAAGTAATGAAAAAACCAAAACTTAAACAAAAAATAAAACGACCAAGATGAAATAAAATAAAAAATGGAAATTGAGGCTTGTAAAATATTACCAGAAAGAAGGGATGGAATTGATGAATAATTGGAGCCAAGAGAGCTCAGTAGGAGTTGGTTTATTGGGATTATCAGACGGGAATCTCAAATCTGTATGGAATAGTGCATGCTCTATAATTTGTATCAATTGGAGTAGGGGGTGGGGGTGGTGGGTGTTAAGAAGAAGAGAGATTTGGTATTTCTGGTACTGCTTTAGTATTAGGGATAAAATATTATTTTCTTGTGATGTAGTCTCGTTTGATGTGTATTTTTTAGGGGTAATATAGTCGTTTTTCTTATGTGTAATGAAAATTAGGTGTAGGAGAGTCGAGTCTTTTAGAAGCTTCAAATAGTGAGGGGTTCTTGGGTGAAAGTCTGGAGGTGTCAGAGTTAAAATAGTTCGGGGGATCATGAAGCTTACGAAACGTAGTTCGAGGGTCTCTCGGCCATTTAAGCGTTATATATAATTAGAGTGTAAAAACTAAATTAGGATTTTAAATTTATATAAATTGAAAAATCACTATAAATTTATCAATCACATTACAAATCGAGGATTGAGGCCAAATTCTTGCTAAGACATAGATTAAGCAAATAACTAGAATGAGGTGTTTGTCTGAGTGTAGTGGTAGTTTTTATTTATTTGAAAAAGTGATTCGGTTATAGTATAGGCATAAATATCATAATTTTGACCTTATAAAATAGATAACTAATTATATAATATATGATTGAAAAGGTTAAATTTGAAATATGATTTTGATCGACGAATACTTCTACATTTATTCTCTTTTATATATAATATAGATATAGATATGCTCACCTTCTAAATTGCCATGCACATGATATACTCCAAGCTTATGAAGACAATCTTCCAACTTGTCATCCACGTGCCCACCTTTCAACCACATTCAAACTTTTGAATTGTGTTTCCGTTAAAATGGCCCCGTGTTATTAATAACTTTTGGGTGATACTTCAAAGTTTAAGCAGCATGATCTACCGGCATAAAATCACATAGAAGCATCTATGTAGATTGTATAAGTAACATAATGATTCTCATTTCTCTTTGCATTTAACGTACTTGATCCGGCCAAAATAAATAGGTATGGCTTTATACTTGTTCATTTGTACAACATTACTCTCTTGTTGTTAAAAATCAGCATTCAGCAGTCTGAGTAAATCGACTGATCATGCTCATTTTGGGTTCCACTATAAAAATAACATGGTGGCTGACCATTGTTCTTATTAGGTAATCATTTGTGAGAGGAGGAGATTGAATCTTTGTTAAAACCATGATAGTTATTACTAAAACCCTATAGTATGTATTCAAAAATCGTCATTGACTGAAGCCTTTTGTTTGGTGCTTGCATGTACATCATGTTTAAGAGGAGGAAATTAAATCTTCAACCTTCCTTCATTTTTCTTGAAAATTTTATTGTATTCCCTCTCTCAAGAAACATATTTGCATATACTTTGTGCATGTATTCACTTCTCTGTATATGTCTCATTTGACTCGGCAGATATAGCGATTGCTTCAATGCAACCGCTCAATTGAGTTCAACATGCGTCCGATGTCTGCGTTGGCATCGACTACAGCCTCTTTTCTTTCTAGGTAACAATTCCTACCATTGAAAGATGTTTTCTTGAGGATAAGACATGCCTTATTCACTTACGGGGTATGTTTTCATTCCCGTTCCATTATTCCGACATTTCCTTTATTTACAAGGTTTCATCATTAGTCGGTCTAAGATTTATCATTTAGTACTTTTGACTAAAATTAGGTAGTGCTCCCATTTCAAGTGATCATGATAATAAAGTCAAGCATGTTTGCCAAATGAATATTATAACGCAACATTTTCTTTTTGTTATTAATAGCGCTGTTGGTGCTTTTTGAGGTATATAAGTTGTATGCATGCACGTTTATGCCCCATGTCGTTTATTTATAACCAGATAATAATAATGTTCTCATCTTTTATTTAACTAGGAGTGCACAAAAGCATAATGGTTTACTGAGGGCCGGACTCGGTGATCTGAGGAAGATGAATGGTTATAATAGTTTAATTTTAGGCTCTCTTGTCCAATTGAACATCTGATGTTACGTATATGTATATTAGTGGGAAAACTCTCTTGACTTGATTCTGTATCAATAATCCATGTTACCAACCCCGTTACATCGCAAACTATAATAAAATAACCTATTGTATACGGATTCGACTTCAACTCTTTCTTTGAAATAAGGGCATAATATTATATCTTTACATCTGGGGTGGACCGAGATACTTATGGCAGACACTAGGCGAGATACTTTGTAAATTTGAGATACTTAAGCAAGGGATACTTTGTGAAGATCTTTGTATACTTTTTTAGCGGAATCTTTGTAATAATTAGAATCTTGTAGGTAAAATACTTACTGGTGAGATACTGTCTTGTGGTAGGGATTAATTTTGTAAGCAGAATACTTGTAGGCGAGATCACTGAGTTGAGATACTTGTAAGCGGATTATACTTTCACATTGGGGAATTCTTTCATGGTAGATACTTTATGTTTACATACACACAATACTCTCGAACGTTTTAACACATTTTTTTGAATCATTTTGTAGGATTTTGGAGATAGTGTGTGTGTTCAGAAGGTTATGGAGACGACGACTACTTCTACGATGCTGCATAGAGTGTCATTACAAAACTTCGTGCATACTCTGTTCAAAGGGTCCTGCGAACCATGGCCGTACCTTGAAAAATAACTTCTGGGGGATGGTGTGTGGTATAATAAAACCTTTGGACAAAAGTAGGGGATACATTATTATTATGCTTTATAACATGCACTCATCCAGATGTTGAAAAAAACGAATAGTCTCCCAATAGAGTAACTTGGGGTGATAATCTCAATTTTGATGGAGAATTCCGATACACAGCGGGCTATTGGGAATGGGTTGAATACATTCTTTGCAAGAGCAAAAGGACCCTGATAGCTACTGAGATATATGATCTCGTGTATGCTTCTTTATACACCTATGATCATGTTTCTGACATTGTCCGTGCATTCTACGAGTCTTGGAGCCCAGCTAGAATATTCACTTCATGTGAAGACATACATATCACTTTGGGGTAGGTGGAGATGCTTTATCTTTGCGAGGAGCTTTGTTTGATGAGGTAATCCCAGCCACGAGGCTTATTGATAGTGGGCCAAGGCAAACGATGCGCTTTACCCAAGACTTCGAAATATTTTCACACGTTCATCTTCTCAAAGAAAGAACACTCGTCGATGTTTCCATTGGTAGTGGATCAATTTTGATGTAAAATTCCGTTGTTTATAGTGCTCAACTTTAGGAAATAACAAAAGAAGTAGAATAAGTAGGTCGATATCATACATAATCCCTAGCAGGGGAGCTTCGGGAAGTAAGACCGTAGTCTAATAAAGACAAGAAACCCCTTTTTGACCTTAATATCTGGGATGACTTGATGGAGGAAACTTGCCATGCTGCTTTTATATCTTGTTGGATTTGTGTTTTCGTTCTTCCTAGAAAGCCAGCGGGTTGTGTTCGACCAGAGGTATTTAAGATGGCTTGCTTCGTGGGTAGGAGTCAAGAGTTGGCACTTGCGTTCCTAGTTTTAGCCAGCATTTACTCGAGGCTTAAATCTCGTTCTTGAAGTCAAAGAATCACATTGATGCAAATACAAGTTTTCGATTCGTTATGCGTATAATTTGGATAGGCTTCATACTTTGGGCGGGCAGCTATATTATCCATAGGCTGCGAGGTCTTCTTACGGTTATGTATAGTGGTGAAGGTGGTGTTAGATACTATAATGAGAGTTCTGCATATAAGCGTTTTTAAACCAATCCAATGATTTGGTCATGCAACAAATTGGAGTCAAGAACTCGTCGTTTTACTGATGATGGAGGGGATAAGCCCTTACAAGAAGTATCCTGATGATGGAGGGGATAAGCCCTTAAAAGAAGTATCTTACTTCCTAGATCCCGCTACAAATTTTCTCCACAGAAAGTTGATGGTGGTCGGAGACAAAACCTATAATCCATTGCTTTGCTTTCGCCCGGTCGGATTCTCTCGGGATATTCCGAATGCTTTGTCGAAGATCATCGTCGAATCTGAATTAGATGTTGGGTTAAAAGGCTTTCCGTCTATGTATATTAGTAAGACTATATGAGAAGCTACTTTTCCATCTCGCTGAATCGAAGTTCGCATGATAAGGATTTTGATACTTGGTTGAAAGGAGCGTATGCCAAAGATTCAGCGTGCGTCTATTAGTCCTCTGTTCTATTTAGATGTTTAGATGTAATATGATCCAGCCAGGCCCTCAACCCGATTGCCTTCGTGGAAAAGGTAAGGAGAGCCGCCTATTTAAGAATAGGTCGGACCAGCCGTCTCACAAAGCGGCAACTCACAAGACTCGAGCTGACCCCTCGAGTTTCGTCTTTGGAAAAAGGAAGGAAATATCCGAGGAGGATAAAGTAGACAATATTGATGATCGCAACTTCAAGCATGTGAGATCGAGGGTGAATGTAAGCCCATCAAAACTACTTTTAGGGGGACACTTTCCTCTGATCCTGAGTAGGCCTTTAGATGGTGAGTACGAGGCAATGTAAACTCATTCATCATTACCCATTGAATTTACTTATTGTATATATGTTCTTTATTCCCATTTCAGATTTACCATCTTGTATGATCCGTTTGTATATACCTCTTGGATGACGTCACGGATAAATCCTTGCTGAAACAAATTCTTCCCTTTTTATGGGTGATGAATGGTCTTCTGACAGAGAGTACCATATCACCAACTTGAAAGAAGCGCTGAAGGACTTTCTTGCTATAAGACTTGGTGATGCAGGATTGATAACACTCCAACCTTTGTTGCGCATCCAATCCTCTTTCATCGAGGGAATCTAACTCTTCCAATATGAGGCATTTTCCTCTATAGTCTCATTGCCATTAACGATAATATGGAGTGAGGATCCAACACTCTCTTCAAGTTGCTCAGGTTCTTGAGGGTTCTGCTTTGGTTTTACACTCCGTTGGTGTATCTTGTTGGGGCCTTATGAAGTTGGTAGTTCTTTTAATCACTGCCGCTTTAACTCTTCGACATTTTGTTACTTTTAACTAACTGAGAAGGCTAGAGCCTTTATTTTAAATAGGTCGATCTAAAAATCTGAGACTTTTCGCTTTTGGATTGTGCTGAATCTCGGACTTCCGTTGTTAGGCGTATCGATAGGTGCTCATTTGATCGTGAGCCGCCCAGATGCCGAAGGCCGGTTTGATCTCGGCTCACTTGGCGTACCTCGGGCTTGTTAGGAGAACATCACCAACTGGCGGAAATGTAGTTTGTTGTTTGCTTTCTTGATAGCGGTCGAGCTGGAGGAGGTTGTGTATATTGACCCCCACATGTAAGCTTTTGATGGCATACACTCACATCCTTAAGCATTTTTACGAGTCATTAAGGCCGTGCGCGCTTTCATCGATGATGCAGTGTCGTTCTATTGATGCGTCATTTTGGGATCATATCGGCTTTGACCCGGGAGAGGTCATGTGAGCTTGACCCGGCATTTTATTTTTTGTTAGAAGTCACCACTTTTCCGTGCTCTGTTGTTTTCTCCGTGGCTTGAGGGATGACAAGTCTGCTAAGGGTTTAGAGTTGGAACTCATCTTCTTGATTCTAGTGATAGGGAGGTTTAGATCTTTAAAATATGTGGAACTCACATATATCTTCTTTTCAACATTCTTTGATGTATAACGGATCATTAGACTTTGCTGTCTTCTTCTCGGCTTCCACTTTGTTTCTTGAGTTTTGGGATCTTTTTTTCTTTTTGGTGTTATTTCATCGACTTCCTTATTCTTTCGAGATATAATATTTTCTAAATCCGTGAAGTGCGATTCGGTTACGTGAATGGGCTTTAAATGCACTTATGTCGTCATTTTGACTCCATCTTTCTTTATATTTGAAGCATTGGTGAAGCGTGGAAGGAACCCAACGTGTGGAGTGTCATTGTCGTCCAAGCAACATGTTGTAGGTTATGTAGCATCGATGAAATGGAACCATGAAGTTAAACTCATATCTCCTATAGATAAGCAAAGGGATAACTTTCCCACAGTTATTTGGCCTCCTTGGTTGAAGCGTTGAATCATAAGTCGACTTCTAGAATTCTCGATTGAAATACCTGGCTGGCAGGATGCCAATGGAAAGAATATTACTCTTGAACCTCCATCTATTAAAATTCGAGTAACTCTTTCTTTACGTGTAACCGAGATACAGAGTGGCGATTATGGTAAGCGTCGGAGAAATTCTTATCGAAGTAAATGTGATGGCAAATGTCTTTGTTTTCCTCTCGTGCAGTGTTTCTTCCTTCACCCTTTCTTTGGAGGGGGTTTCCAACCGTCCTCGTAGACATAATTAATGAGACTTCAGGACTAAATCGTTTCCCAGGAACTTCTTTGGAATCAATTCTTTCAAAGTGATCGGCAATGGACTTTTTTGTAAAAAAGTCTCAGCTTCTTGTGGGTTAGGCATGTAATATTTTTTCTGCAGTCTTCTCCTTTCGCCGAGCTTTCTTTTCCATGAGCAAAGTTTGCACTTGTTTTATAGGAATGAGGCGGCTTCTTCCTACGGATCGGGAATCCGTCCACATGCTTGGTCACGCTTCGTACACATGCAGGTTAAGTTGTTTTCGTTTGCGGCAACATGTCATCATCGCTGGCAACACAGTAAGCATTGGTAGGGAATACGTCTCCATGAACATTAATGAATTACGGATCCATACTTCCAAATCCAATAGTTACTTGATTAGTAACAACCTACCTTTCCTCGAAGTATCCTCCGCAGCGAGCTAATTCAGTACACATTGTCCTTGAAGACGAAGCACTTCTCAATTGGATGACCAACTAGACGGTGATATTTGCAGTAATTTGAATCTTTAATTCTTCGGCTTAAATCGGACGCTTCATTTAAAATTCTATCATCTTTTCCTTGGTAAATCATCGGAAACATTCAGTGGGACTCGAAAGGATGTTCTTCTCTTGCATTTCCTTGGTGAAACCCTCTTTTTGTCTTTAGGAAAGTCTTATACCACTTAACTTTGTGGCTTAGCAGAGAACACCGACAGGAAGAAGCGAAATGAAATCGAACCTCACTGCCTCGTCATCTTTTGTTGAAATATTTCCACCTTTCTTGATCTCAAATTTATCTTTGGTCGCCCGAACATCTTGGCAACCAATTGTGGTTTTATTCATAAACTGATACTGGGCTCCATGTCATGAGCTCTTGTGGCAAAATCCTCAAAAGACATGGGTTTGATCCCTTGAAGGATGTATTGGAGGTCCCAATGGATGCCTTGAATACACATATCAATTGCAGAAGCCTCACATAAGCGGTCTTTGCAGTTCAGACTCAAATTCCTCCATCGATTGATAAAATCGATAACAAACTCTTCTTTTATTTGTTTAGCATTTGAGTAATCTTTGATAGATACGGCGAGTCTTTATAGAATTTGTTAAAGATTAAATTCTCAGTACCTTATTGTGATAGAACCGGGTTCTAATTGATAGACGATCAAATGCATTTTCAGCTAAAGGCTGAAGAAGCTGACTGCAGTAGTCAGATACTGTTCAGTATAGATTGCGGTTTCTACAAAATGGGCAACATGTTATTTGGAAAGTTCATTTCCGTCAAGCGCATGAGTTTTGGTGGCTGATAACCATTTGGCATCTTCATCATATCAATGTGCCGAGTGTATGGTTTAACATAAGCACATGAAGGTTTTGGATCTTCTAACTTGTCTTTGATTGTCCCCATAATGAACTCCTTAAGTTAATTCATAGGGAATAAGTCCATCGGCAGATCGAAATGCTTGAATCGTCAGCTTGTTCCTCTTCGGCACCAAGAACCTCGTGGATAACAGGCATGCTTCAAACTTGCCTTAGTTACCTTAACTCGCTGTACGTCGGTTGCAGCACTTCTCACATGATCATGAGTCTTGGCATCTTGATTTGATATACTTATGAGTCCTCGGAGTGTCTTGGTAAGCGATGCGACTTGTTCTTATGTTCGAAGAGGTTGTCATTACCGAGATTATAAGGGATCAGTAGCTTCTTCATACTGAGAATGCTTGTGATTTGCAAGTGCCTAATGAGGAGATGTTGGTGTTGAACCGTTGCTTGAAGAAGATGAGCCAGATTAGCTTGATCGCGTGACTTGAGTCGATAGAGAGTCCGGGATTTGCAAGAGTCTTAACTTTGCTGCATGGATGTCATGTCTCCTTCTTGGCTAGACAATTTAGTCATCGTTCAAAGGTTGATCTAACAATTCAGTCGGCCAATAAGATTCTATTAGACTATCACCTTGATCCTAAGAATTTGAATTAGGATTAAGGTATACTATTGAAATCTTTTTCGATTTTTAATCAAGTGAATAGTTATAGCAAGATTAACCTAATTAATAGCGCTAATAAACTATTCCTAATTCAACTTAAACCTTAACAAAATTATACAATTACATACACAATCAACCTATAATCAATTTCTACCAATTACAATTATATAAATTGACAATAAGTAAATAGTATAGGGTTAGAGAAGATACACAACTATACTCTTGAGAGTTTGTGAGCCTAGTGCTCGACCACTTGGCTTTCCAACTTCGAGATTTGGAAAACTAACCTGGGTGTATTATTTTCCAGAGTTCACCACTCGTAGCACAAACAAGCAACTCACTTGATACACCTCATGATCTACTGAACACTGCTTTCGCCTCTGGCTTAACCGCTCAAGTCTCGAAATCTTGGAATAATACCGAGCATTCAAGGTTTACTTTCGATCTTGAACAAACCTTAGTACTATTAGAAATAGCAATCTCGGCGTATCCCAAACTCTTGTAATCGAGCTCGCTTCGATATATTAGATAAAGAGTATTACAATTTAGCTCTATGAAGATCTCACAACAAATTAAGATTGAAAAGTATAAGTGAGTGAGATGGATTTTGCTTTGGATAATTCAAGATTAAGAATTTTTATGTTGGAAAAAGTGAGTTTCTAAAGTGGGATGGTTTCATTTTATAGTGGATGAAAATGCGGGGTTAAAACCACTGCTCGAGACCATGCATCATGAGTCAATAGCCACTAGATGGAGGTCGATAGAACCCAGCCGGTTCGTCACGCAGCTTTCGTCGAAACATCGTCGAGTGCTGACCCTCGATGAAGCTCTGCGATGAATCTTGATTGAACAAAGCCCAGGCCATCCGCCCGAGTGCCTCGTGATGATGAGGCACGCCGATGCAATTTGGGGCTTCAGCAGCCTCTGTTCGCCAGTGCTGCGTCGCTCGATGGAGGAGCCTGCGATGAGGCATTGATGAAGCCAAGAGAGGAAAGCTCGTTGCCGTCATGCAGACCAATGTCGAGAGCCATAGGTCTCGATGGTACGTCATTTTCAAGCTTGATTTAAAACTGATTCAATTCTGATTCTCATTAAATGACACCAATTCATTACACTAAGATTCGAGATTGATTTAATCGACAATCAATCATGAAGAACACTACAAGGACTTATCATTCAAGTAAGTTAAAAATGATTTAAAAGCTCAATTAAAAACCGAAAAGTCATTATCTCACAAATACGAAACAACTTACTAAGTTAGAGATATTCTTACACAACGCCTATTAAGCAATGAAACACATAAAACGGTTGGCGCGTGTCTTGACTTGATTCTTGTGCCAGAATGCCAATTAGGCGCACTGTAGAAGTCACTTAAGCAAATGTTAGTGCTTTAATGTAATTTGTTATTATCAAAATAAGGATTAGTGACTCGTGAGTCAAAAACTTCCACTTTTGATGATAACAAATTAACTTATGCTAGGGAGAGTAAAGATAATAAAAGTAAGCAAAGCTCCCCCTCAACATAAGATTCTCATGTTTGATAAGACAATAAACACCGAAAAAATCATGACAAGTCGTAATACAATTAAACCCCAATATGATTTTAAGAAAGACAAATCAACCATACACACAATATCAAAAATCCTAAATAATCTAATCATGATAACACAATAAAAGCATATAGAAAAGGTAATAGCATAAGTCATTCTCCCCATTTGAGATCGTCAAAAAGGGAGTAAGCATCCATAACAACTACAAGACAAATAATATCCATAAACGCAATGACAGAATGAAACATAAAGCATAACCGATGGCGAGGTGCTGTGAGAATCAAGCTCGCCCACGAGGACCGAAAAGAACCCCCGTATGCCATCGTCGTCGCGAAGAAGTATGTTGAAAGCCATAATCTGTAAATGCACTTTGGTCCATAAGCGTTACATTTGCTCATCGACCTCGAGAGTCGGAATCAGTGAATAAGATAACCTGGCATGCAGTTTGGATCATGCCCGCTTTCCCAAGCAACTCAAGAATTTCGTAATGCCATGAGATATTTCCGGTCATTATTACATGCAACCTCTAAGAAATATGGTCACGAGTCTCGGCTAATTGAATCTGTCTATCGGAACCCAACCGTCTAAATCTCCGTAATGGGCCGGCGTAATTGTGAACTATACCGATGGGCGGCCTCTTCTCGGATACCGGCGTCATCGCTCACTGCATTCATTCGTTCCCGAAGCGAAAGATCTACGCCTCGAATCAAATCAATACGAACATGATCTTGGAGAAAACTCACTGTCTCGACATAAAATTCTCCCATGATAACAAACCATCTTTCGATTTCAAATTGAAGACTTCCCAATTAAAAGCAGTTACACCCGAGGATGCGACATTTAGAAGATTATCTTCCACTTTCGCATAATATGTGATATATGCATTCCATAAGGAAGAGTAGTGGCCTTAGCATTGAACATGGCATAATTCATGTGAGAACCGATGATAACATGAAGATTGATTTGAAGTCTATTCTTGGGGAGTGAATTGAAGGGGCGATGTAGTCTTAAGGACCATACATCACGATCACCAGAAGCAACTGATAATGCTCTTACCAATACAATTTGTAGCAAAGCTAAGAATCCTCTCAGTAATAGTGAAATTGAGGAATAGTATAGTCACTTTCTCTGACAGGAGAAACTCCTATGATTGTTTAAATCAAGACTTACATCTAAGAATGGTGGCAACTCATCCGGCCATTTCTTATCGGCATAGGCATTAAAACCTCTAGATTCTAACCCAAAATCCTCAAGGAAATTTTTGCTATTATAAACGAATGAATGGTCACCACGTTAGAATGATGACCAAAGCGAAATCTTCCGTACTCCTTAAAGTAATAAACTAATCGGGATAGACTAGAATCATGATAAGTGAGAAAGTATCAAACGACATTGTTCTTTTGAGACCAAAATTCGTTTCCTCGGATTAGTTAGGTGAAAGTAGTAACCCTGAGAATGTTTTACTAACGCCCTCTTTTTCCTTGTTTACCTCCTCGCGAGAGCATTCTTTATGGAGTTGGTTGAGGCAATGATTCACTTGAAGTAGCAATGCCTTTGCCTTTAGAACTTTGACCCGTTCTTTTTCGTTTGGAGGTATTTTGAGACATAATTTAGTCTGATAGATGATTTTGAGGTGGTTTTGTGTCTTTGAAGCCCGGTAATTATTTAGGGTTAATTTGGTGTGAAATTGAGTAAGAATGGAAATTTTGTGAGTTACTTTGAGAGAAAATTTGAAGAAAATCGATTTGGGGATTAGGGTTCTTGAATGATTGTCGAAATTTGCTTGAAATCCTTATATAGGCACTCCAGCCCGAGTGCTCCGGCCGAGAATGCTTTCGAGGTCTCGATGGGAGAAAAAGTTGTTTGTGATACGCAGCTTCATCGAGTGCTTCTATCGAGACCATGGGCACACGATACGGGTCTCGATGAAGCTGAATATGAACAGCATAACTGAGTCTTGGCCAGGGAACCCACGGCCGATGCGGATCTCGATGAAGCGGAGTGCGCATCACAGCTAAGTTTGCTCGAAAGCGCCACCGTCATTGACCTTAATACCGATGCATGCTCGAGTTTCATCGAGATCCGGCTTCGGTTTCTGATGGTAGCTGCGATAAACTTAAGTGACCTACGGTGTGCTCTGAAGATGGTAAATTCTCGCAGCTCGATGCGGGTCTCGATGAAGCGAGTCGCAGCGTCTTGTAACAACCAATTTCACATACCTGAAAGCTCCTTTCCAAACACAAAATCTCGTAACCGATAGCATTCGTAACCATTTTCATCATTTGGCTCATCATTCCAACACCAAAAGAACCGGCATAAACATACAACATATATGCTACAAGATATAAAAATTTAAAAATACATAGCATGCTAAATATGTTTAGGCCAAAACATCTGAAACTGATAAATCACATAAAGTTCGTCAATACACTCCTCGAACAAAAGTTCTCTTAGAAGTGGCAAAGTTATATATCATCCCTCGAACAACAATTCTCTCTTGGATGGGTGAAGTATCAAACACTAGATGGATGAAGGCATGCCGATTTCTCTTCTTATTTTGTTATTACAAACTCTAGAGTTATGTCTCCTTTTAGCACATGGTCTCTATAATACCAAAATCCGCTAACGTTTGTTTCATCCAAAGGATTTGAAAGCAGCCATGATATATCTTTGTATATACTTTCGGCACTTGGCGGTTGATAAGGAAACACTATTTTGATTCTTACTAGACCAAGATATAAGCCTATATCCTAGAAAATGGCATGTTCCTCACAATTTTCTATCAGAGATACACCTCGCAAAGTCCTCGTCAGAATAGCTGTTAGATCAAAATCGCACACCACTTAGGATGCGAATACCGTATTCTATTTTTTAATTTAGTACACAAAAGATTCTTCTAATGGCCTTAGAATGAGATTCTTTGGGGAATTTACTCTTAAAATCTAACACATAGCATACAAAAAAATGATACTCCCGGGTCTAGAAGCGGTAAGATAGAGTAAGCTTCCAATCATACCTCGATATGAAGTGACATTGACATTTTCGCCTTCTTCATCCTTTTCAAGCTTCGTAGCGGTTGCCATTGGAGTGCTTGCCTCTTTTACATCTACCATTCCATACTTCTTGAGGAGCTCCTTGGTAAACTTGCTTTGGTTTACGAAGATTCCATCTTCGATAGTTTCAACTTTTAAGCCCGAAGAAGAAACTTAACTTTCTGCATCGTGCTCATTTCAAACTCATTAGTAAATCATGGTAGAGGACTCCTTGGACAAACTTTCATTAGTAGCGCCAAATATAATATCATCAACATAAATTTATATTATAATAATATGTTTGCCCATTTGTTTGAAGGAATAAGGTAGATTCGACTGTCCACTTTTGAAAACCATTGCAATTAGATGTGAGCTTAATCTACCAAATACCCGAGTCCTACGTGTTGTTTAATCCATGCAAGGTTTTGTCTAGTTTGTCGACATGTAGGAAATTTAGATTTTCAGCAGGTGGTTGTTCAATAAATACTTCTTCTTCTAGAAATCATTTAAAAGACCTTTGTTGCATCCATTTGATAAAGTTTGAAGTTAATGTAACTAGCAAAAGGTAGGAAAAGTCTCATGGATTCGAGTCTAGTTACCCGGTCTGGGTTTCTTCAAAATCGGTCTTGAAGCAACTTGGCTATATCCTTGAACAACCAACCGACTTTTTGTTTAAAGGACTACTCCCGGATTCATCAAGTTTATTTCAACAACCCCATTTAGTTCCAAAATTTAAGCGAATATGGTCTTCGATAAATACCATACTTTATTTCTTTCAAATTTTTTAAGTTCTTTTTTGCATAGAGACAACCCATTCCGTCATTAAGCTTGTTTGATGACATTTAAAAGTACAATTTGAGATGAAAGCATTATATAGCCAAAGTTTTCACTAGAGGATTTGGTTACCTGATGGATTTACCGATAATTTGCTCAGAGATGATTTCTAAACTTGTTCCTACTTTGTGGAAGATCAGTCATGAGTTCTACCATGCAAGTAATCATTGACATCTTGAGGCTCCTTTTCTTGTATGACATCTTATACCTCTTGGGCCTCAAAAATTTCATTCTCAACTTTGGTTGTGACCTTCTTCATGAAATGAAGGTGATTCACATTTAAGGCTCTTTAGGTGGATCGCCCAAGACCTATATGCTCATCATGGAATTCTCAACAATTTTCTTAGTAGAAGGTTAGTCTCGTCAAAATTCAAATGATATACATTTCAATTTTTTAAAGGCATACAAAAGCTTGAGGAGATGAAGTACAATGGTAATAACACATTTATCATGTTTAAAAGACACAACAAACTCATTTTTTATAAGTTAGCCTACTAAACAAGTTAAATTTTAAGTCTTTTACCAATAAGACGTTTTTTATTTTGATCGAATCCTTTTGCCCGATTCAACCTCTGCTGATAATTTTGCTTTGCTCATTGTTCCCGAAAGTTACATTTCCACGAGCCTTGTTTCCAAGCTTTAGGAATAATGATGCATTACCGGACATATGTCTTGAGCCGCCTACTATCCACTGATCGAACATTTTACCCGCGGATTCGCGGGGCTTTTTGAGCAAATCAAGAACTGCAGGTACGAGTCTTGTTGTTTCCTAAACTTGTTGAGATCTTTAGAAATTGTTTCATTTTCAAGTTTCAAATCTTCAAGTTTATTTTTCAAAGCCAAGTTTTCTTGTATCATGAAATCAACTCTATTGGCATGAATTGTCAAAGCTTCAATTTCATTTTCAAGCATTGACTTTTCTCTTGCAAAAGTTTTGTTGCTCAAGATTAATTCTTTGTTCCTTTCTAAAAGAATTCCAAAACTTTTACACAAGGAATCATAGGCATCACTTAAGTCTTCTTCATCAACATCATCCTCAATAGAATTTTCATTACAAATGATAGATGGAGATACCTCACATTCTTGGGCCATGAGACAAACATGGGCTACTTCCTGCATAGCGACTTCAAACTCCTCCTGGAGTTTTACGTAAATCACTTTGAGATTTCCTTTGAGGTTTGTTGATTGTAAAATCAGAGTTGGTTTGTTGGTACCAACATGAACCACCTCCAAGACAATCCCACACTTCCTTGGCGGTCTTGTATGCCTTGATTCTTCCGTCTTCTTCCTTAAGCAGTAGCAGAAGAAGATTAGTTTCTTTGCATTTAAGGATAGATTCTTAGCATCTTCTTCACTTAATGACCAAAAGTTAGGTCGTAATATCTTCTTCATAGGAAACATCCTTTTTTCTTTCATCACTTCTCTTGCTTGAGTATTATGCCACTTCCTTTTTATTATTTCCAACCATCGGCTATCTCGCCCGTTAATGGGCACCGACTCATAATTTCCAAAGGTTGAACTATTTTCCTGATAATTCTCAATTTCACGGGGAACAAATGAACCTCCTTGACTATTTTTCCTGTCATGTAGTCTTGTGCACGCAAAAACATCTTCAACGACTACTCAATAATCATAATTAGTACCCTCAAAATAAGGGACACGGAAGTCTGGCGTGCCTCCCATAGAAAATGACCCATAATCATACTACGGGATATTAAGCTCAACTATAGTGACTCGCTCATTTACTTATTGATTAGGTATAATATTGAAATATTTTTAGATTTTAATCTAGTGAATAGTTATAGAAAGATTAACCTAATTAATGGTGCTAAAAACTATTCCCAATTCAACTTAAAGCTTTGTATAATTCACACGATTATACAATTATATACTAATTAACCTATAATAAAATTTCTAAGATTACAATTATATAAAATTGACAATAAGTAAATAGTGTAGGGATAGAGAAGATACACAACGATGTAATGAGTTTCGGCAAACCTAGTGCTCGACCCTTGACTTTTCAACCTTGGGATTTGGAAAAGTAACCGTGTATTATTTCGGAGTTCACCACTTGTGGTGTAAAAGCAAAACTCACAACACACCTAAAATCTACTAGATATCTAGCTAAACCTGAGCAACTACTCGAGAATCTCCTCAAGCAACATCGAATTTCAGAGCATTCAAGTTTTAACTTCGACCTTGAACAAACCTTACAGCTGCTACAAGAGCGACTAGCAATCTATAAATCCAACCCTGATAGAGCTCACTTCCAAGTAAGAAAACCACCTACTCGTGAACCTTGTGCTAACCTTTTCTGAAAGAAAATTTTACTCTTGAACAAGATAATCCCTCAATGGAATAGATAAGAGTATTACAATTTAGCTCTATGAAGATCTCACAACAAATTCAGATTGAAAAGTATAAGTGTGAGTGAGATGGCTTTGATGTGGATCATTGAAGATTTAGAATTTTCTTGGCAAGTGGGTTTCTAAAATGGGGATGGACATAGTGGATGAAAATGTGGTTTGAAACCCTCCATCGAGACACGCGTAAGTAATCGGTATTACAGTGGAGGTGGGTAAAGACCCAACGGTTGCGTCACCTTGACACAAGCCAGTGCAGCGGCCCTGCGACAAGCTACCGATGAATCTTGATTGAACAAGCCAAACCATCCATCGAGTCCCTTATTGTGACCCAGGGCATATGATGAGAGCACTCGATACAATTTGGGGAGCTGGCTGACCTCTATTCATGGAGTGGTTATCACGATGAAGCACTCGATGAAATAGAAACCTCCTTGCCCGTCATGGGGCCGTCGTGAGAGCCATAAAGTCTACGTCGAGGTCTCGATCGACTGTGTTTTTCAAGCTTGATTTAAGCACTTGGCGTTGATTCGATTCGTTTATTTTTAATTCATTCCACTAAGATTCGAGATTGATTTCAATCAACGATCAATCATGAACAACATGACAAAGGACTATCGTTCGGTAAGGTAAAAAGCTTGATTTAAAGGTTTGATTAAAACCCGAAAGCCATTCTCTAAAATCTGAGAAACAACTTAATAAGTTAGAGATATTCTTACACAACACCTATTAAGCAATGAAACACATAAAATGGTTGGCGTGTCTTGACTTGATTATGTTGGAAATCGATAATTGATTCACTTTTATTATGCGGATTAGATAATTGACGTGTCAATTAATTTACGGGTTGGTTAAATGTGATTCTGGAACTTAGAGTTCACCTTAGTAATTGTATATTACTAGTGTGGGTTCTCACAATAATTTAAGGGATTATGACGGTGCTAGATCTTACTCATTGTCGTTATAATAATAGTAATTAGTCGGTGTGTGCAACTTACTATTATCTTGGCACAGAAGGTCCACGCACACTCCCGGTGATATTCGAATTATATTTCATGCATGGAATTAAACGAGACTTGTGAATTGAGAGATGTATCTCTCAATACATACATACATATATATATATATATAATATATATATATATATATATATATATATATATTTGTCAAATATATATTAGATGAATATCAATTAGTATAGTGTAATTGAAATTGATGAATAAACGATAAGTTATTGATAGTGTCTACCGTTAGTATTTTAATGTACTTGTTAAGTTAATTAAAATGGAGCAACTTCGTAGTGACTCGTTATTTGATTAGAAGCCATAATGGTCTAATTAAGATAGCGAGTTAAGCGATTTCTTAACGAGTTGCTTCTTGGTTGGAATTAGGCTTTTGGTATTTAAAAGAAGAGCGAGTTTTTCATTTTAAATTGAAAAAACTCTTGCCTACTACTCTGGCCGCCCCCCTCCCCCAAATTGGGAAGAGATTTTTTCTCTTCTAATTTTATTCACTCATGACTCTAGTAAGTTTAAGCTTTTCGGATTCGATTACCTCTGGTGTGTACAATCTATGAGACATCGTTGGTGTTGGACAAACAATTGGAGAGATTTGAGGGCATTCACGTGGGCTTGTCAGGCTGAGAAGTTGATTCGTTTAGATATTTCCCATTTACTTGATGTAAGAACTCTTTTTATTCATATGGCAATTTATGTGTTTTATATTAATATACATTATTTTGAGGATCCGGGATGTATGAATTTGGTATTTTATCACGAGTAAAATTCATACTAGATTCTAATAGTGGCCTGAGAGCCTACTCAAGTTTGATGTATTTTATCTAATTCGATTTGTGTGTTGACATAGTTGTTAATTAATTAGATTGATTCATGATTTGTATATTCAATTGATGAATATATAATATGAAAAAAAGTCAATCCATTTTAATAGCCTTATATCCTGCAATTAAATCATGTTTCATTGTGTTTAGTGGGGGTTCGTATTTGTTTATTGTTTCATGAAATCAAAGGGATTAAAACTTGATTAATTTAGTTTTTAATTTGAGTAGAATCATTTTTGTGATTTTATTGAGAGGGTTAGAAATTTCAGAAAATTTTGAAATTAAATCTGTATGTTCAAGATTGCGGTTCATCTCAGTTGTTTTTCAAAGTTTTTGAATTTTAATCTTGCAAACAATTATTTTGAATTTCTGGATTGTTTGCGTTTAATCGAGAAAAAGCCCCAGAAGTGTTTTTGAGGACATTCCAATTGGACGTGTTCAATAATGATATTTTTATGTTCATGTTGAATCGAGAATTTTTTTAAATTTTTAGAGCCTCCAAATCGTTTTACAAAGTTGTAATTAATCGGCGAAATTAATTACCCATTATATGTCGTTGGATTTGCGGAAGCCCTACGAGGCGCGTCAGGGCCGGAGTGGGCGTTCCGGCTACCGGGGTAGCTCACGGTCGTACTCGACACCGCTGCCCGGCGGCATGCGGTAGTGGGTGGCGAGGTGATCGCGTTGCCGTGAAATTAAATGGCGGGTTTAGAAACCCTAAATGTATTTTATGTAATTATTTTTTATTTTAAAATTATTGTTAATTATTAATTTCGGTTTAAATGTTAAAATCATAAATTTTGTCATTAAGATGGTTTGAATATATATCTTGAATGGTATTAAATTTCACTTATTTTCCTTTCATATTAATTATTTCCATTAATTGATAATTTTTGAAAATATTTTTCATTTTAACTTTTAAATTTTGGTTGGGAGTTAATTACTTGTAAGTAATTATTGCATGATTTAAGTGGTTGGTAATTATTACCAATAATTATCATTAATGCGTATGCAATGTATTTTAAATTAAAATTTACATTAATTGATAATAATTGTAAAATAATGGGTAATTAATTAGTCGATTATGAACAAATTTATTTTTTATTTCATTTAATATATGAAATTAAGTGTATTTATTTTTTTAATATTTTGCCTATAGATATATTGTTATGGAATGGAATGGAGGTGTATAGATGACCAGCTTTTTATTTCGGAGTCATGCCAGTATTGTTGTAAATGACTACTGATTGTCATATTATTTTGTTTAATTTAATTTTCTTGTTTCTCATGACTTCAGCTCTTTGTCTAAGTTGGGTTAGTGTATTTGAATTGTAATTCAAGAGCGAACCTTGAGGTGGAGATTAGAAGCCAGGAAAGCGAAAATGTAATGAGACCAAATCTTAGTTTTCAAGTTTTAAAAATGTAAAAGGGCTGAATTAAGTATAAATGCGCCTGCGTGCTGCATTACTTGTTTTTATTTTTCATGTTGACACATATGCTTGATTATGTGCTACAATTGCATGGTAAAATAAAAGCAAAGTAATAATAATCTCACCGTTTTAATATTTAAGCGTATCAAACCAATTTAAAGTTGTGAAATCGGTTGCGTCATCTTAGCTATGTGCGTGGCCGAATATTCTGGATTTTACGATTTGTTATGACAATGAATCATGTTGAAGTGGTTTCACAACGTTGTGGGCTTCCGCTGACCAGTAATTTTGGTTTGTTGGTATGTTTAACCGGTTTTTAGATACAAAGTGGATAGAATCTTGAAGATATTATGCTAGCTAAGGTTATGTAGTTTTACATAATTGGTTGATAACCTACTATT
This sequence comes from Lithospermum erythrorhizon, assembly GCA_019722365.1. Lineage (NCBI taxonomy): Eukaryota > Viridiplantae > Streptophyta > Magnoliopsida > Boraginales > Boraginaceae > Lithospermum > Lithospermum erythrorhizon. The sequence goes on from JADFUC010001801.1 coordinate 96,181, forward strand.
ATCTTTTGGATTCAAAATGTATGCGATCATGGTTTGATTAATCACTAATCATTTGAAGTATTCCATTATTCTTGATTTATTTGTAAGTGTTTAAGCATGATAGTTCTTGCCAGATCATTGTCTTTATTTACTTATTCTTGTAGAATTGTAATGGCTACCACCGCTCTCTTTCACACTAGAACTCTGGCAAACTACATTAAATCATTACGTGTATGATGTTGCCAACTTTGAGGCGATGGTCTCGTGACTTAAAGAGTTGTGTTCAGTTGCGGGGATGAATACGTCTTTTTATAAAGGGAATTACATAAGACATACGGGAATATTGTATGCGCTGGAAGAAAATATGAGTTGCATAAAGAAGGACTCTACAAGTGAAAAGTGTCTTATGCTTACTCGGATGGAGCCGAAGTTTCAGGCTCTGTATGATGAGTATCGCGTGTATGACATTTAGCGAAGCTTCTTGAGTGAATCGAAGGAGCGTCACGAGAATGAGAAATGCGAGAGCAACTTCGTGCTCTCGTGACTACGTCTTAATCTGGCGGATTCGTAATAACGCTTGAGGTGATGGATTTGGCCAAGCAATGTAGATCCTTTGAGATGCGAGATAACCCCAAGTTAGGGATTCTTTTATCACCATGAGATGCGCCCCGGCCAATATGTCTCGATGCGTCAAAGGCTATAAGCGGTCTGAGTCGTCAACCTGCGTTGAGATTCATAAACAAATAACCATTCTTTGATCTTAATGAATTTTTGGATATGAACAAGAGCCTTCATTTCTCGACATTGCCTCACAGCGATGCTTGTCGCAAGATAGAGAATGGCAAGGTGTCTGAATGACATCTGCCAGCAATGGCTAAAGAAATTCATTTTGGAAAGGGGCGTATAGGAAATTCAATCAAGATAGAAAAAAATGGTTTAATAATCGCCCCAAACTTAAGGCATTTTATGTTATGAAGTTTGTACAACTTCTGAATTCTACTTAAATTGGGTCTTTGAGCCGGTGGTTGTGGTTCTCATATTTGTCATAAAATGAAGGAACTCGAGTCAAGTAGAAGACTCGAAGAGGGGAAAGGGATGCGTGTGGGAGCAGCGCGAGAAGGTTGCGGCCACCTGCGGTAGGATCCATCGGTTTAAAATTACCGGGCCTTGTTTGAACTTATGTTTGGTTTACTATGTAAATGCGTCTGCGGGGAATATTATTTCCGTTTGTTTGAATAATGATGGATTTTTATTTTCAAATAGATCAGTAATTTAGGATCACCGAAATGGGGTAGTTTTTAGTACCGCCTCCTTGAAAATGAATGCGACTACATTTTAGACATTTATTCTTGAGTCGTATAACATAAACTTAAAAGCGAGAATAAGACTAATGACTTAAAGCCAAACATACCTATGGCATTGCGAGATTGGGTCATATTAATGAGGCCGAATCAAACTCGCTCGATTGGAATACTTGAGTTTCGATTATGAATCTATACGATAAGTGTGAATGCTTGCCTTTTAGATGAAATGACTAAAATGCCCTTCACTGGATTCAATGAAAGGGAAAGTGATTTAGTGAGGATCATACACACTAATGTGTGGGCCAATGAACACATTTGCATGAGGAGGTTACTCTTCGCCATTCATTGCGATGATTATAGTAGATCTGGGTTTTGTGTATCGATGAGACCTGTGAGTCCTTTGAAATTCAAAGGTTCCCAAAATGAAGTACAAAACCAAGGTGGAACAAAAGCTGCTGAAATAAAGATTCTCGATTAGATTGGAGAATATTTTAGGTCATGAAGTTAAATACTCGTCTTAAGTAATGGAACTCGGCTCAGCGAGAGCAGCAGCATGGCGTGTCACAGAGGAGAAATTGAACCGCTTCTTGATATGGTTCGATCTATGGTAACGACCTACTCGATCTACGGTTAGTTTTGGGGATACTTTTAGCGAGCACTTACCTTAGCGAGATGTCCAACAAAGTCGGCGGAGAAAACTCCCGTGAGCGTGGTTTGGAAGATTTCAAAGGTGGGTTTCTGGGAATAATAGGCTTTGGCAGCTTTGGCAGAAGATTAACAAATGATAAACTTAAGCCCAAATGTGATAAATGCTATTTCATAGGATATCAAAGGAAGCTTGATTGGTTACTATTTCTACCTAAAGCGTGAGAATAAAATCTTCATTGCTAAAAGCAGGGCGTTCCTTGAAAAGGAATATCTGTCCAGAAGGACTAGAAGTAATGGTGTTCATCTTGATGAAGCTCAAGTTGATGAAGTCGATGTCGATGCATCTAATGCGGAAACATCAGCCGCGCCACAATAATTAATTGCGCTTCTTTTTTATAGAAGATCCAGTTCTTGATCTCTGAGGAAGTTGTGAAAGAACCAGCCACTTAGGAGACAGGCGGGGATCGTCACGAACAGTCTTGGTGTGGTGAAGCTTTCATCGTTGAAAGTGAATAGCCCAGCATGAAGAAGGCGTGAATAGTAAGGATCTTGAAACCGATGAAGCGAATAAGCGCTGAAATGCGAGATGGATTCAATGTACCCGAGAATAGGCTTTGATGCCTTGGATTTACCAAATGGGGTTATATTGAATGCAAATGGGTATTTAAGAAAACATGATAAAAGCGGAAGCGTCGATGTTTTCAACTAGACTTGTAGCGAAAGGTTTCAAACAAGTTCACGGTGTGGTTATAATGGCTTTTACTACTTAGGTAAGCTATCTTAAGTCATCCCAGGATAATCTTAGCCTAAATTTGCATTTCATGACTATGAAATATATGAAATGGATGTAAAATTTACTTTCTGAATGAAAATTTAGATGAGGATGTATAATAATTTTAACCTTCGGGCTTTACATGTCTAAAAGGACCTAGAAGGTATGCAAGTTGAAAAGGTCCATTTATGATCTTAAGCGGGCATCCTGGTTGGAATCTCGTTTTGATTAATCAGTAAAGTTTTGGTTTCATCGAAGCGAAGAAAGAATCTTGTGTATACAAGAAGGTAAGTGGGAGTTATGTATCATTCATAGTCATGTATGTCGATGACATACTTATCATTGGAAACAACGTAGAGTTATTGAACTCAGTCAAGGATTGGCTGTGTAAATGTTTCTCAATGAAGGACTTAGGCGAAGCACAATATATACTTGGAATGAAGGCTCTATCGAGATCGGGCGAGAAAAGCTATTGGACTTTGTGGGATACACATGTGAATGGTGCTAAAGGTTGACAAAGTAATTCAAGAAGGTAATCTCCCCTTCGAGACATGGAGTTCAACTTCAGTGAGCATAATGTCCCAGCTACTAGTGTTGAGATGAATAAAATAAGAGGATGTACACTTATCTTACATTTATAGGATCCATCGTGTAAATGTTATGCGCTAGACTGATATATGTCTTATGCACTGAGTATAACCAGTAGATATCAACCTAATCTAGGTGAAAGACACTACAGTGAAGTGCATCTTGAAGTGTCTGAGAAGAACAAAAGATGCTTTCTTGGTATATGGTGGAGATGATGAGTTAGTAACCGGAGTAAACCGTGTCGGTTCAAGCCAGCGAGGCGACTATCGTTCCAGATGCAGGTAATAATATTTTGTCTCAGCGGTGGAAGCGATATCTTGGAGGGGTTCAAGTAAATCACTGTTGCCCGATTCTACCACGAGAATCACAGGTAAAATATGGCGTCTGAAGCATTTAAAGCATGTTGGATTAAGAAATTCATTGAGCTTGGTGTAAATGCACCTAGCATTGAGGACAGTTGAGTTGCTTTGTAACAATCTTTAGGCGATAATCATTAGGAACGGCCATCCTTAATCCCGTAGCGTAACGAGAAAGTATCACCCTAATTAAAAGATATGGCAAATAGAGTGATATCAAAGTATGTAAACTAGCAGCAGAGGCCAATCGGCGATACTTCTACCAAACCTAAGTCAGACAAAACATGATGAGCATGCGGCGAACATGGAATTAATAAAAACGGAGATAATGGAAGCCCAGGTGTTGGGATTAAGTGAAGTCGATATGTATCTATTATGTTTATGTGAACAAATATTTGAATAATATTGTTCTTAGCATATTAGTATATTTGTTTGCTTAAGTCTATATGTTAAATTTAGATATAATATACATGTATTGTATCCTCGATGAGTGAAAATTTAAATCCACAGGTTATTATATATTTTTCTAAAGAGGCAACATGAATTGTTGATTATGCCTCTTGAGCCTAGAAACATGGGGATATGGGAGGCCTTGGTCAGGATCGTCAGTTTAGAGGCGACAAGCGTCGTATGACATGTTGATTGATTAGTGATCAAGGTTTGATCCATTCGGCTTTCTGAGGACTAGATCAAACCATGGGCTTCCGATCCTATAGTGAAATTTGAGTATGACGAGAAACGAGTTCATAAAGGCCATCCCATATCACTGTCTATGATACTGTTTAGAATTTTGAGTTCGACAATTCTTAGACTCTGATATATAACTATACGTGTTATATAAGCTCACATGCTGATATGACCAAACATACGCCTTAGCGGGGGATTATAACGACATATGTTGGAGTCACGGTGGCTGATAGATGTTGATATATTGGGAGGGATTTATACGTCCTTGATATACAAGGAAGATCTCGGGCCTGCTACTAGCGGTTGAATGCCCCGATTGGTTTATGGGATGCTATAAATGCTTATTCGAATTAAATACTCGAATAAAGAAAGTTGTGGGTGTTTCTGGCCACTTCTTATGGTTAGCCCTCGACTGGGAATCGTGTTAAATTAATTGTATGATAATCGTCCAAGGGCAAGTGGGAGTGTTGAGGTGATTCCACTTTTATTATGCCTTTTTGCGACAATTATGATTAAATGCTGATTACTTGAACTTAGTGTTTACCTTAGTAATTATATTACTCGTGTGGGTTCATATGACCATTTAAGGGGTTATAAGCGATTGCTAGTCCTCATTAATCGTTATAATAATAGTAATTAATTCGATTATTATTGTTATACAACTTCTGTCTCAGGCCTAGAAGGTCCTGTAGCATCTGATGATATTCGAATTATATTTCATGCATGGAATTCGCAGCGACTTGTGAATTGAGAGATGTATCTCTCGATATATATATATATATATATATATATATATATATATATATATATATATATATATATGTCAAATATATATTGATGAACATCAATTAGTTTAACTTTAAGTTTATTGATGCATGATGAAATTGATGAATAAACGATAAGTTATTAGATAGTAACTTCGTTAGTATTTTAATTGACTTACATTAAGTTAATTAAAAGTGAACAACTCACTAGTAGTGATTATTTGATTAGAAGCCATAATTCTGAGTAAGATAACGAGTTAACTAATTTCTTAACGAGTTGCTTAAGTTTGGAATTAGGCTTTTGGTATTTAAAAAAGAAAAGAGACAAGGTTTTTCATTTTCAAGAAAAAACTCTTGCCTCCACTCTCAAAAGCCACACCACTAGAGGTGGAAGAGATTTTCTCTTTGGTACATTCCTCATAATTCTAGCAGTTATTTCAGATTCGATTCCCTCACGGGTGTGTACAATCATGAGACATCGTTTTGGTGTTAGACAAGCAATTGGAGAGATTTCAACGGGCATTCACGTGAGGCATCAGCTTGAGGCGATTTCATTTCAATCTTAAAACAGTGTAGAACTCTTTTATTCATATATTACAATGTATGTGTTTTAGATCAATATACATTATTTTGAGGATCCGGGATGTATGAATTTGGTGTTTTTATCACGAGTAAAAGTCATACTACTAGATTCTAGCAATTCTTGTGCGGAATGCCAATTAAGGCACTGTAAAATCCATAAAAGCAAATGTTAAGCTTTAATGTAATTTGTTGTTGTCAAGCAGGATTAGTGACTCGTGAGTCAACAGTCTGCCAGAGCCTAAGCTATCGATAAGCTTGGACATGCTGTGCGTAATGCCTTCACGCGGTTAAGGAGCTTGAAGAGATATTGGAGAGAGGAAGCTTTGGAAGTATCAATCTTACAAACCATTGAGTTGAATTAGGGCATCAATTGAATATGAAGTGAGATTAGAGTAGAGATTGTCCCACGGTTGCCAAATTTGTAACAACAAATTTTCTTAGAATCTAAAGATGATGATTAAAGACAAGAAAATAGCGGGTTGAAATCTTTATTGATAAGATTTGAGTACAATCTCATTTGTTCTTTGATTAGCCGCACTCTAGTCGAGGTCTTGGCGGCTTGTTCTTGAACTTGATTGTTGTTGAACACTTGTAATTTCGAACACTTGGATGTGCGCTTCAATTCAAGGGCTTGAATAGCTTGATCTTGAACACGGTTGGCTTGAATATTGAACCTAAATGTTTGAAGATTCGAATACTTGAAGTTTGAAAGATTCAAAACTAAGTTCAGTCTGCGACTTGAAGGTTAATATAGAGTTCTTTGATTTTTGTAGAGCTTTTCTCTTCTTCCTTTTGTCTTCTTGCAAATGAAAGTCCTCCCTAAAATGAATGTGAATGCCTCTATTTATAGGCATTTTGAGTGTTGGGCTTGGGTTTGAACTTGGGCTTCAATTGGTCTTGGACTTGGACTTCGATTGGTCTCGGCTTGGACCTCCCGATAATTATTCTTCCGACTTAATTAAAGAATAATTATATGATTTGATCGATAAATTATATCTTTTTATTTATTTAAAAGACATAATTATCTAGCTCTTTAATTATTTCCATATGTTTATTTAGAGGAAATAATTATTTATTATGATCTCATTTCTCATATGTCGAACCATAATTCGACGATCGATATTACATGCGACAATTCATAATTTGATAAAAAAAACTTCACATGTAAATATTTAATTGGATGCGGCATGTTTTAATTAACTAAATTCCAAAGTATAACTTATTAAGTGGAACTTAATTAATTAATTTAATTTAAATGGTTATTGACTAAATTTCTTTCCCTATCAAGTATGTATTTTCATTTAATGGCTGGTAGTTTGTAAATTGTAGGCTAAATTTAGATCGATCATATAATAACCCGTTACGAAAAAAAAAAAAAAAAAAAAATTTCGATTCGGTGGGACCGGGAATAGTATAATTTTTTTTTTTGATGATAATATTATTTCGTAAAACTTTTTGACAAATTTCATTTATAATTTGGTTCTTGTTGGAGAATTTTATCTCTTTTGAATCGAGGTTCGTGGAGATTTAAAATCTACGATAAGCCCCGAGATACTTAGAAAGCCGAGCGGGACTCGAGTTTTTAATATCTATTCATACATATCACTCATGTCATCATCATCATCATGGCTTAAATGTAACACTCATTTTGGCAAATTAAGCACTCCTTAAAAATTCGTTTTTAGTTTTCTTCGATTGTCAAACTTGGCTTCAAGATCGGTTGTAGGTATTGTTCTCCCCCATCATTCTCTTGAGTTAAGGTAAGAAATTTCAAGTCTTCGAGATATTTAGCAGGTTTTGAATAGTTAATTTTTGGTTGACTTTTTACATAATTGAATTTTATGATAAATCTTAGTTGGTTATGGGTTACGTGACGTATATATGTGATGGTGCATTGATTTTGACTCGTTTGGGGGAGCGTTAAGGTCGAGTTGACTTTTCTAGGTTTCGGTTGACTTTTGAGGTGATATTTTCATAAGACTTTAAATGTGTAGGGTTTAATTGGGACCTTATTATAGCTATTGTGATGTTAAATTGGTGATTAAAAATTCATTAAAGCGATTAGGTTGAAAAAGTAATATTTTCAAGTTGAATATAATTGATATTTATTTGGAGTATAGATTGTTAATTAGGGACCTGTGATGAACTAGAATGACATATAAGGTAATTTGTAATGATAAAATGATAAGATGGAATTTTAGCAGGCGTCGATTTAGTTGTGTCCGTGAGTTTATAATTCGATAGTTTTCGAGTAAACATTAGACGTTTAATCGTTCAGGTGAGAGTTGGTAATGTTTATTAGAGCGTAATTCTTAGTATTAGTTCGTAGTACACTTCCAGGTGTTCTTAGGCCTTGACCGCGGGGAAGGGGCACGTTCCGTGATCGCGTTCTTCGTGAGACTTTGTGATAGCTAGTAGAGGTGAGTACTTATCTCGCGTGTATTACCTTATGTATACTTTTAAATGGTGTACATCATATTATAATTATGTAAAGGTATGCAGGTCTTTTGTAATATAATTATGTGAGATGGTATATGTCCTTGTGATATGATTACGGGGGGAATGGTATATGTAATGGTTGTGCGATTATGTGGGGCTAATATGATTATGTATTCTGATACGTAGCATTGAAGAAATTTGGTTTGAGGTAAGTGATGGCTTTGAACTCCCATATATTTACGTATTATGTGGCATGGCTTGTGGTATTATGTAAAGCTTTATCGGCACTTGTGGTGTGTGTGTGGCACTTGGCGGCTTGTGGTATTTATGTGGCCTTGTCGACGCTTTTGTGGTGACTATGTGGCTTTGTCGGCACTTGTGGTATTTATGTGGCCTTCGCGGTTGTGATTGATTCTGATTGTGATGTATTAGGCGTATGCTTTACTATTGTTGGAAGTAAAGTAGTTGGTTATTGAGAGGTGTTCGATGGAGTTATGTATGATTTTGAGGTGAGCAGTATTAGAGTTATGACCACCATAGTTGGGACTGCGGGGATTAGGTGACTCTCCTTCCTTGCGAGTATGTGTGGCCTTTATTATTTTTATACTACACGGTATAGCGTGCGTATGATTCTCTTTGATCGCTTTTCTTTGTGTGCATTATGAGGTGGCCACATGCTACAGTCATAAAGTCGCGGTATGATTCTCTTTGTTCGGCTTTCTTTGTGTGCATTGTCGGTATTTTTATACTCACGGTATGAAATGGTTTGGCCACATACTACGGTATAGCGTGCGGTATGATTCTGTGGCTTTCTTTGTGTGCATTGTCGAGGTAATTTTATCTTCACGGTATAAGCGTCTTGATTTTATTACTACGATTATAGCGTGCGGTTCAGCCCATCTTCTGGTATAGCGTGCGGTGACTTCTTTGATTACTTTCTTTGCATTGATAAATTTGTTGATGTGGCCTATCTTTCTGTTATAGCGTGCGGTATATACTTTGTGTATAAGTGCGTTGTGCCTTATACTTTGTGTATAAGTGCGGTGTGCACTTATACTTGTGTGTATAAGTGCGGTTTTGGCCTTATCTTTGGGTATAAGTGCGAGGTGATTGATTTGTCCATTCTGTGGGTAGGCAGTTGAGTATATGCGCGTGTAGAGGATGGTATCTTTGGTGGGGATATGAGAGATAGGAGGGTTTGATGGCCCAGAATTTTTAGTCGTTGTTGGTCTGTGATTTCATTTGGGTGATTGTGCTTATCGGAGCCTTACATTATTATATATTCGTAATGTTATGTAAAGGGAAACCGTGTGGAATTATGTTGTATGACTTTATCCGATAATCTGTATACATGTATTTTATTCATATTTGACTACGATGACTATTCCTAATCTTTGTTGTTGTGCTTCATAGCTTGATTAGCACACAATGGTTATACTTGTTTTAAGCGTCGGCCTTAATAAACTAATATTTTTTCTTCGAGGATCTGGGGTATTTATTTTCGGTTGTAGCACTACACGCTCTTTTTGTTAGATATGTTCTATATATCTTAAGTGGCTAATGGATGAGATACGCTGGGGCCAAGGCATTAGGGCGAAGATATAGCGAAGTTTATCTTGTTGTCGATGATGTTGATGATATTTTATATATATATTTGGAAAAATGGATTCAAGTATTAACAAAACAATCTTGATCTAACGCGACTGATACCGTAGGTAAAATAGGATTACGTATACTAAATGGAAAATCTGGGAAGATAAATCGCCCACTTAGGTTATATACGGATTCAAGATATATTACTCAGTCATATTAAGAAATGCATATATTTGGAAGGTCTTCGAGGAACATTGGTTGTCATGGGAGGAGTATGATTGTAAATGGGGAAGTAGTACTTTAAAGTGAACTAAAAGATAAGTGATTGAGTTGTATATGCATGAGTTATGAGAGGTTAAGATATATGTTTAAGTTATTGTGTGTTTGAGTGTATATTATATTGGGAATTAGGCTATCTTGAGAAAGATGTGATGATAAGAGAAATACCTCTTATGGTAAGGTGTACTGTGAGTAAGTTGTTAGTAGTGTGGGTTATTGGTGTTAGTTAGAAAGCTTGATAAGAAAGTTTTTATTTTGTAGTAACCAGCCGATAATACTCTTAAATTATATAATGATCTCACAAATAGGTGAGAAATCTAAATTATTCTTTATTAAGTGCGTCAATTGGGTTAACTTATTCATATTTATTTTCCTTTCGGCTTTTAGGCTCCCTATTCTTTATGGGCGGGCGTTTCGTACTGGGTTGTTGTGGATATTTGATATGCATTGGCCAGAGCCAGGCTGCGTGCCGCGAGATGGCGATGGTGGCCAGAAGATACTCAGCAGTCGTACTTTATCTTCTTGAAGTTTTACATTGTATATAATTTTTATTATTTCGAGTTGTATAACAAATTGTTTGATGTGTGTATTTATATTATGATTTTTGATGTTGTTGTACTTCTTGGTTAGTTAACTTTAGATGGAAGAGTTATATTGTTTTATTTATGATGTAAAGAAGTCATTTTTATTGTTATCAAGCCGTTGGTAATTTCTGATATCTGAGGTTGGTGTGGTCGGCGCCGAGGGAGCAGCAGGGGCGGAGATTCTGATTTTGGTATCGGAGAGCAGAGTTTATGTTCTTGGTATGTTGGCCCAGTTATGTGCCTAGGTTCGGGTTATAAGTGTGTTGTGTGTGGTCGTTTTACGGTTTGGGTTCATTTTTCTTTTCGAATCAAATTTATTTGAGGGCGCGAGCAGAAGATTTCGTTGACCTTCGGCGTCACGAGGTCTTCTGAGACTACTTTTACGTGCAATGTTCTTGTGGTGTTATTTGATTAAGATGTGTTATATTAGGAGATATGTGAAATGAATTGGGTAATATAGCGTGCGTCGAGTTATGTATTTGTTGAGATGGGTAGCTGGCTATATATGGAGATCGGCGATGAGTATATATATATGTGAGGGGTTATATTGGAACAATACATGTAATGGTTTAGAATATGAAGTAAGGTATCGGGAATATTATGAGATATTTGGGTGATCTATATATTTTGGGGAATGTCTGAATAGTTGATGTGGTAATGCAGTCTTAATGAGATTTTTATGGCGAGAGGAAATTAATTAAGGATAACTGTGATAATTAATATACGATATACTCGAGGTGGAGTTGTAAAGAATATCAATGGGTTATAAGTAAGGTTACTGGTTAACTAAGATCTGTGATTATAAGGAAGTGTGAAATGTTGGTTTGATCGGAAATGATAAATAAGTCAGGGTGAATACAAATCGAGGCTGAATAAGAAAAGAGTTTTGAGTTATCTATTAATAATGTTTAAGTAAGAGTTCGGTGGTTGAGTGGAGTGTATCTTTTGTGATAGTAATGATTATTCTTGAGGATGTAAACTCTGGGTTGAAACCTTTGGAGATGAAATGTGGATGAATATGTTTGAGGATTTACGGGAGAGAAATAGAAGATTATAAAGGGGAAGTATTGAGAGGAATTCACGGTGTTAAATTTGAAGTTGTTGATAGAGTTAGGAGGCGGTGTGTGAATTTAAGGGTAATAAAAGGTTAGTTGAGGAGGATTACGGTGACATGTAGTCGTAGGATTAGAAATTGATCGTGGTAGTAAGTTGATCTTTAAAATAATTAAAATTTCTCTTGGATACTTGGGTAATTGGGGGATTTATCACTCGGTGGTTACCTTATCTATGTTTGAATGACGTATATGGTAATTGATTGTGACTCTGCATCTGTGTTATAAACTTATCTGTGGCTTAATAGTGAGTGTGAAATATTGGCTTGAGCGGTGGTTGTGTTTGAGGTGATACGGTCTATTTATTTTTGTGGTATTCATGTTTAAATTTGTATATGGTGGTGTGTTCAGTGGGTATATATTTGTGTTATGGGCGTATCTGTGAATATATTTGAGAATAGTTCTATATGAAATTGTTGTGCTCGTGTGTATTATGGATGCTACGTTGAGATTGTGTGTATGGTTGATATTATATGTGTGATTTGTGATGTTTGATTTGAGGATATTAGAGATGAAGTGGGGGTGTTGAAGGAGTGAGCACAAGGGAAAAGGATGAATTGTTATACATAATGTTATTGTGGTTTTATCTTTGTAAGGATTTTTATAGTAGTTGTAGTACGAGCATTGGTGTGGTGAAGTACAACATTTTACTTCGTTTAATTATGTGATATGGAGTAGTATGGTGACCTGAGTATGAGTGGAGCCGATATCGATAAATAGCGTTATGAATTTTAATTTTTGAGGTATTTGGAGGCAATTGGGGATGTTTATAATACTAAGATTGATAATAATAACAAACGGGGAAGCTTGATAAGATGATAAGCTTGAATAGGGGAAAATTGGCGGTTAGATGTGTTATGGTGTAAGAGAGTCAACGCCTTAAGTTAATTGACATAGATATTATGGGGCTAGAAGGCAGATACTACTCAATGGGGGAAATTTGAGTAGGTGAGGTGTCACGATGTTAGTTGATAAGGGCATGTGTCGAAAGATGCGTGGTTTATCGGCGGATTGGGTTCTAAGTAAATTTGAGGGCAATTTTATAAGGTGGGTAGATTGTAATAACTTAGATTCTGAAAAAAAAAAAAAAAAAATTTAGTCAAATGATTAGGACCGGGGAATAATATAATTTTTTTTTTTTGATGATAATATTATTTCGTAAAACTTTTTGGCCCAATTTCATTTATAATTTAGTAGTGGGCTGCCATGGAAAATTTTATCTTTGGAATCGGGTTCGTGGAGATTTAAATGCGATAAGCGAATACTTAGAAACCGAGCGGGACTCAGTTTTTTCTAATATCTATTCATCATATCCTCAGCATCATGTCATCATCGTACAACTTCATCTTCTTTCCTCATTTGGCGAAATTAAGCCGCTCCCCATAAAAAATTTCCATTTTTCCATTTCTCTCTTCGATTGTCGCTGAACTCAAGATCGGTTGTGAATATTGTTGCAATGCATTCTGCTTGAGTTAAGGTAAGAAATTTCAAGTCTTCGAGATATTTCTTGGGTTTTGAAGATAGTTGACTTTGGTTGACTTTACATAATTGAATTTTATGATAAATCTTAGTTGGTTATGGGTTATGTGGCGTATATATGTGATGAATTCGTGATTTAGAGCTCGTTTGAGGGCCGTTAAGGTCGAGTTGACTTTTCTAGGTTTAGGTTGACTTTTTTGAGGTGATATTTTCATAAAACTGCAAATGTGTAGGGAGTTTAATTGGGACACTTATTATAGCTATTGTGATGTTAAATTGGTGATTTAAAAATTCATTAAAAGGCGGTTAGGTTGAAAAAGTAATATTTTCAAGTTGAGATGCAAATTGATATTTTGGAGTATAAATTGTTAATTAGGGACTGGCGATGAACTAGAATGACATATAAAGTTAATTTGTAATGATAAAATGATAAGATGGAATTTTAGCAGGCGATGTCCGGACCCAGTTTGTGTCAGATGAGTTTATAATTGATAGTTTTCAGTCATGTTAAACCCAGTTTAGAAATCGTTCAGATGAGAGTTATGTTTATTTATTCTAGAGCGTAATTCTTGGTATTAGTTCATGAGTACACACTTTACACAGGTGTTCTTAGGCATGACACGGAAAGGCACGTTAAAGTGATCGCGTTCTAGCCATTGAGACTTTGTGATAGCTAGTAAGAGGTAATCTTTTTATACTCACGTGTATTACCTTATGTACTTAACCAAATGGGTGTACTGTCCTTGTATTATAATTATGTGTAAAGGGTGTAAGTCTTTGTAATATAATTATCGTGAATAGATGTATATGTCCTTGTGATATGATTACGGGGGAATGGTATACATGTAATGGTTGTACGATTATGTGTGAGCTAATAGATTATGTGACTACGATACGGCGACGAAGAATTTGAGTTTGAGGGTAAAGTGATGTGAACTCCCAACTTATATTTACGTGATATGTGGCCTTGGCCGGCACTTGTGGTATTTATGTGGCTTTGTCGGCACTTGTGGTATTGTGTGGCACTTGGCTTGTAGTATTTATGTCGGCAACGTGGTATTGTTATGTGGCTTTGTCGGCACTTGTAGTATTTATGTGGCCTTCGCGGTTGTGATTGATTCTGATTGTGTGATGTATTAATTTGTATGCTTTAATATTGTGGAAGTAAAGTAGTTGGTTATTGAGAGGTGTTGGCTGGAGTTATGTATGACATTGAGGTGACTTGAGTATTAGGATATGACCCTATAGTTGGGGTGATAGGGATTAGGTGGCTCTCCTTCCCTGCAGGATATGTGACGCTATTGGCCTTATACTCTGACGTGCGGTGAATTCTCTTTGATCATTTCTTTGTGTGCATTGTCGAGGTGGCCCATATCACTACGGTATAGCGTGCGGTATGATTCTCTTTGATCGACTTTCTTTGTGTGCATTATGAGGTATTTTATACTACGGTATAGCGTGCGGTTTATTTTTATACTACAGTAGCGTCTTGATTATGATTCTCTTTGATCGCTTCTTCCGTATTATCGGTGGCCTATCTTAAGCAATACGTAACTGG
>JADFUC010001379.1:0-82298 GCA_019722365.1 Lithospermum erythrorhizon
CCAGTTACGTATTGCCTCGCATGCAAAGATCGGCCAACACCGTCTGCAGTCAATCTCCCTTTAATACCTCGAAGTTAGCCTCACAATCATCATCCTATAAACGGAACTCCTTTCCTCGGCCAACTCGGCTACCAAGGCCGCGATCAAAGAAAAAGTCCTTTGATGAATCAGACAACCAGCTAACCCTAAGAAACTTCCTCACTCAAGCCACAATCGGTGGACGCCTCACTGCTCACAGCCTCCACCTTCTCAAGTGATCAACATTAGGTCATCTCCTCGCTGAAATAATACGCCCTGTGAATCGCACTTCCGCTAACTGCAACCAAGATGAAAACTTGGTATACAACCGTGCTGCCTCAAGTGTCCCCAAACAATTCAGAATGCCTCTATGTTCTCCTCCCTCTCGAATATATCAAACATCATCAACGGCACTTCACCACAAACTCATCCAAATACTCGAAATACCCGTTCATCAAACTACAAAGGCCGCCGGTGCATTTGTCAATCCAAATGGCATCACTATAAACTCATAATGTCCATAACGAGATCGGAAAGCGCATTTCGAATATCCTCCCCCATTAGCATAACCCCAACACCCCCCCCACGCCCAGCACACCCCCACCCCAAACCCTACCTCCCAACGTGCATTCCTCACAAGCCCACTCTACCAACCACGACGCACTCCCCCACCTACCCAAGCCCCCCAACGAGTCTGCCTCCCCGCCGCCCACTAACCTCTACCCCGACCTCCGCGACAAATCCAGCCTGGCTCCTCCGGCCCGCCTACTTCCATAAAAAGAATAACCCTTGTCTCAAATTATTGTCCACTTTCATTTATTATTTTTATGTGCCCAAGCGAGCAAAGTGCTGATTGTTTATTATTTTTATATGTGCCCAAGCCGAGTAAAGGTTTGATTTTTTGCTATCTTTACGCGCTCTAAAGCGAGTAAAAGGTTTTTTTTTAATGCATTTAAGTTAAATTTGGATTTTTGAAATTTCCCATTTTCTTATTTTATGAATTCTAAAAGCAAATAGAATTTCCAGGGAGGAAAAGGCTGTACATTATTATTGATATGCAAAATTTGCTTTTGCTTCTTCTTATATAGCCCCCGTGAGCCGCTCTGTTGATAACTTGACAAGCCGTCAAAAGCGACGTTTTAGTACTTAGACGGCGCCGGGCGGAGCGCCTATCTAAGTGTATTAACTTAGACATCGATATAATTACGTGTTTTTGGGTGACGCCTAAGTGGTTTTTGAGTGACTTCCAAGTTCTCTTTCAGAGGTTTAAATGTACTCCCTCCATCCCTTTCTAACCATTTTCCCAAAAATAGAAATCTCTTTTTCATTCCCTTTTATCACTATAAAAAACTCGAGGAAAAAATCTGTTTATGAGATGTGTTTGAATTTTCCTTAAATCTTGTGCAAAAGTAAACGGGTCTTATATTATGGACGGCGGAATATTTTATTATTTCATAATTACGGTTTATCTTATACATACCGCCAAACCATTAAGCCATACTAACGTCATTGACTGGTAGCCTATTAATTTTTTATTTTGATAATAAATTCTCGGCTTAAGCATTAACTATTCTTTAAGTGACTTACCTGTATCCACCCGCCTCGAGTCGCACGCTTCTATAATGAGTCAACAACCTCAGATATCTGAAATATATATCGACACGAAATCACTCATTAATAAATCAATAAAACCTGATAATTTGAATAAAAGTAAAATATTTTCAAAACCCAAAATGTTGTAATACGTAGTTTAACCATCGTGGTATCGCTAACTCAAAAACCACAAAGTGTAAAATTTCATCACATACAAGTCTCAAATATTCCACAAAAATAGTTTACAATTTCAACATCCCAAAACAAAAATGTAAAACCGAGTACATCAAAATTATAAAAAGACGATCGCCGAGATCCTACCCACACGCCCCTTACCTAGGTAAAATCAACGGACACCCACCAACTCGCCGCCGACTCACAAACGCACCCGCCAATTGGCTGGAAGCGGGTGCTCGGCGCCTGTTGGAAACGAATCAACCGGACGCTAACTTACTCCACATCCGAACGAAAGTACAATAATAAAAGGATATATACGTAGCCGATAAAAGAGATATATATATATATATATACAGAAATATCTCAATTATCCACGGCATCATGGCAAAATAATCATCATCAAAGAAACACACATTATGTAGGATTCAAATTTACATTAACTCACACCCTGCATCTCATATCACATAATCAAACGAAAGTAAAACAAGATAAGCCAAGAACACGACGCTCATAGCTGTAACAACAATAAAATCGACTTTAAGAAAAATAAAAACACAACAACATCACATATAACATTTCATCCTTTTCCCGTGTCACCCTTCAACACCCAACAACATATCCTTTTCCCGCACCCTTCGAACACTAACATCATCATATCCTTTTCCCCGGTGTGCTCACCCCTTCGGACACCCCACATCATCCCACACATGCTCAACTCAAACAATTCACACAATTCAAACATACAATACCAAACATACAACCATCACACAATAACTTTAAATGTAGCATCCATAATATACATACACGATACAATAATTGCATTGAACCTATACCTAAACATAAATATACTCACGCATACGCCCATAACACAAATATACTCAACGCACACCCTCAAACATAAACATACTCAAAGGACCCATCAGAACGACCCGCCCAGTCGTGTCATGCGAGTCATTAGGCCTCGGAACACCGCAGTCACCGTAAACCGACGGATCTACTCGCCTTAAACACAATTCGTTCATCCAAAAAACGCTGATCACAACGAAGCTCTAAATCAAAAAACAGCTTAAAATTTATAATCCATCAAATGATGTCGAAACGACCAACCCATAAATATATACACAAAATATCCCAAAATAGTAATGCCGGCAAAAGTTACAACAGATGATACTGCATCGTATCCTCGAATACAAAATGACTACCGACAAGGCTATGTTTCAAAAGGAAATACAAATAATGAAAAACTCGGGTTGATTAACACATCAAAACGGCATCGCTGGAGATCCTCACCCACCCGATGCCGTAAGTCTCCTGATCGACCACAATTTAAATTTATCAATCATCCATGGAGAACATATCCGGCTTTCTACCACTTAACGCGCATATAAACAACCTCAACCCGCACGGAGGGACAACACACTTGTACCAGTCGCATAAGGCAATAACAACACACACTCAATATCGAAGTATGAGGCAATAACACACTCAAATTATCCAACAATCCCATCTTAAATAACAAATCAGCCCGGAAATCCTACATCTCAAAAACTGAC
This sequence comes from Lithospermum erythrorhizon, assembly GCA_019722365.1. NCBI lineage: Eukaryota > Viridiplantae > Streptophyta > Magnoliopsida > Boraginales > Boraginaceae > Lithospermum > Lithospermum erythrorhizon. The sequence continues at coordinate 3,342 of JADFUC010001379.1, forward strand.
CTAAACACATCCGAAATCACCTATGATTCCAACTAAACTATAGCTCAACTACTCAACTTCCAACATCCAATCAACAAGATAACACAAAATTCCACAATATCATGCTCAAATATCAATCACAATCAATAATATTCACATATATAAGCCTCAAGTAAATCACACAAATAATATCATAGCTCACACAATTCAAGTAAATACATATATACACCCGAGATAACTACTCACCTCGGCTAGCTATATAAGCTCCACGGCCAAATAATTAACTTTCCCTACGATCAACGCTAAACAAGATTCAAAATATAATTACTACTTATAATATACAACTAAGAATATAGCCTTCTTCTTTACTTCTTTTTACTTTATCTCATATGTATACTCCCAAAATTACCCAACGAAAGTTCTATTATAACATTACCCCAACTTACAACAATTATAGTTATCAACTTAACAACTCTAGGTGAAAATATTACTATGCGCGTTTAAACGACTAATAAAATAACGAAATTCCAACCACCCCAAATCACTAATCAAATCGGCCCCCTCCACCCCAACAATAATCAATATAATCAACCTTAAATTCATATAATCAACCTTAAATTCAAAATCCAACAAATCAATTTCCCAACAATCAACCTTAAACAACTTCTAATCAATCCAACAATCAATTTCAAACTAATTAATCCATATAATCAACCTTAAATTCAAAACTAATTACTAATACTTACAAAACCTAACTCATAATATTCTCTTCCAATCAACATCAAACATCTCACTTATACTCCAAAACAACTATATTAAGATCCCAAAACATCATAATACAATTTAAAGAAATTTAGAAAAACTCAACCTAAAAGTCAACTAACTCAATTAACCCATTTTAACCCCTAAAATCAATTATAATCACTACCAACGCCATAATCAAGATGAGGATACTTCTATACCATTTACACCTTTCAAAATTCAAACCAAAAGTCTACTACAAAGTTAAACTCTCCAAAAACTTAAGAATACATCACAAAGCTTCAAACTTCCTTACCCTCGGAAGACGCGAATGTCAAGGGAGAATCCAAAATGCTAAAACCCCAAAATCGGTGCCAAATCGAGGAGAAAAAGTGAGAAAAATCGAGGGGGAGCATGTGGGTCTCGCCACAGTGGAAAGGGGGATGGGTTTTGGATGAAGATGATGAATAGTGGTGGTAGGTGAGATATTTAGAGGGGAAAAATTAAGTTCCGTTCGGTTTCGGTTAATTTCTCCACTTTTCGTACTTAAATCTCAATGAAACCGATTTCAAATGTGTTATTCCCCGAGGCATATATTACTACTCATCTCATACTCGTCTCGATATATCGATACTATTCAAATTATTGATATCATCTCCTGTCCCACCAATCGACCGACAACATAATTTAATAAAAACGCCAGCGTAACGGGTTATTACAAGGTAACCCCTTGCTTTACAATCTAATTGTTAACTACATTATATGAATGGATAATTCATTCATATAGTAATTTATTGTTTCACAATCGGTTGAAATAATAAATCCCAAGGCAAGTCTCATAGTTTCTAGAGAGGCAACTTGTAAGCGTTGACAACTCTTCAAGTCTAGAAACATAAGATAGCCATTTTCCCTGGTCAGATGCTGATGGTTTTGGGGCAACTAGCATTTGATGACCAGCATAGTGATTGATTTATGATCAATTTTATTAGATCATGAGAGCTTGTAAGTCTAATCAATCTTTTATGGCTATCAGTTTGCATAACTAAGGAGCTGGATTGACCGCTGCAAAATCATAGAAGATATGTATCTGTGTCTTGAGAATTTTCCTTAGAACTGTTGAAGTTTAGTAATTCTTAGACCGCGTATATAACTATCTATATTATATGAGTTGTGTGCTTTGACTATGTCAAACGCTCATTGCTGGATCATAACGGCATATGTTGGGTGACACAATAAGTATAGCAAAGAGATATTGATATATTATGTGATTTGTCCATTCTTGATATATGTAAAGTGTAGATCTCTTTAATTTCCTGAGAATCATGATCATTGAGGCGCACTCCGACGTTGTCGGTTTATCAGTATGGTTTCATAGTTCGAGTGCAAAGAGCCGTGTGTTTCCATGACACACTTTATGGTTAGCCTCGTGACTGGGAGATCGCGAGACAAAGAAATTGTAGTGCAATTGTCTGGGTGGCGTTGAGCAAGTAGGGAAATCAATAGTTATTGGTTTCATTTATTATGTCTGCTATTTACACAATTGTTGTAACAATTCATTTACTAGTTTAGTGAATGTGATTACATAAACGGAACATTCGATCACAGTAATTGTAATTACTAGTCGGGTTCTCATGATAATACCGATTAGCCATATCACAGATCCCACATGCATAATCACATATTATAATAATAATGGTCAATTATATTATTATACGGCCGTTATTATCTCGAGCCTAGAAGGTCACACACACATACAAAGGATGTTGAATTATACTTCATGTATGAAATTAAACTACATTTGCTAAATTGAGAGTTGATTGTAATCAATCTAATATTTCACTGAAAATTTTATATCGTAATGAAAATATAAATTGATGAATCCGGCTCAATTAATTAGTCAATTGAATTATTCGATAGTTAGTTGAGCTTTGCAGTAACTTGTTAGTTACTATTAACAACTTGTGTTTGATTTTACTTAACGATGAATTAAATTAAACCCAGGTGGCTCATTAACTATTCGAAGTCATTTTTTAGGTTTAATAATAATAATATATTTAAACCTAATCATTATGCTAATCATTTGTAAATGATTGAAAAGAAACTTTTCACTCCTCCATTTTTGAGCCATGAGAATGAAATGAAACTTAAAAGTTTGATTTGTTTCATCATTCAATTAACTACATTCTGTGAGACGCAATGTGAATTCATAACCCTTTTTAGTGTGGACTAACTGTAGGCACTACATTTGGAAAGCGTCAGATCGAATTGAAAGGAGGCTTCGCGGAAAGTTTGTTGGATAGGTTCACTGAATCTCTATAAGTTTTTTGTTTTATTTGGGCTCAAGGCTTAAACACCTATTGATCTCTAGAAAAATATGTTGTTTGACACGTTTTTATTCAAGTTATACATATATTTTTCCTACATAAACAATGAATCAGATTAATCTCAATGCATAAATGTAATAAATCTGCCTGCATTAATATTACTCGTAATTGTATACCAGTTGCTCTAAGGAGTATTTTGAGGAGAAATTAAATTTCGAATTGAATAGTCGAAAATACAACGATCTGGCCGGTTGGTAGTATATTTCGTTTTGAGAATTTTAAAGTTTTAATCGAATGGAATGAAATTATTTGGGTGGTAATATAATGTGAGTATATGTAATCTTAATTCGCCTGTGTCGGCCCGAGGCGAGAGTCATTATAATCCCGAACACCGTAATCACCAAAAACCGATGGACGACTCTGGCTTTAAAAACTACCCGCTTCCTTCAAAAATAAGATTACATATAATATTTACAAAATAATCACAGCTTTAAAAACTTTACAATCCATTAGGCGATATCTAACCAACCAACTCCATATATATATACAACATATCCCAACAACAAGAATGCCGGCAAGTGCTGCCAAAGAGAGGCACTGCACTGCATCATTGCACGACAACCGGCCGACAAGGCTAAAGTTTCAAAAGGAAAATACAACAATCAAACAAATGGACAACATTAATCAAAAACGACCGCGAGGATCCTCTCACACTGGATGCTCACCTAAATTCCACTGCAACAAAACTCTCAAACAGCCTCTGGCTCAATCATGCATGTCAACCGCACAAATGAAATGCCGCCTAACGCGAAGGGTGTGTCGCCGAAGCTTAGTGAAACTTAACATTGGGGTGAACTTAACATACGGAACGAGGCAAATCAATAATATAATGGTCAAATATGAATAAAATACATATATCCAGGACTAACTAATAAGGTCATACCACATAATTCCAAAGAAAGTCACATACATAATACATGAAGATATAATAGAAGGTTTCCAAAGGCACATAATTCTAGAAAGACATCAAGAGACTCAACAACGACTAAACCTCTAGTCATCAAACCTCATATACCTCATATCCCCACCAAGAGTAATTAACCTCTAATGCGCATATGCTCAACCCGTCTACCTCGCTAGAATGGATTAATCAATAATCACCCCAAGACTTATACCGTTAAAGATAAGGCCAAACCAAGCATTTCATACACAAAGTATAGTGCACACCGCATCTTCTATACACAAAGTATAAGTGCACATTGCACTCATACACTAAGTACAAGGCACACCGCTCTTATACAAGTAAGTATAAGGCACACCGCTCTCACACTAAGTATAAGCACACCGCCTCATACACTAAGTATAAGGCACGCCAGCTTCCTTATACACTAAGTATAAGCACGCACACTTATACACTAAGTATAAGGCACACGCAAGGAAGGAGAGTCACCTAACTCCCAATCATCCCAACATGTCAAATCCTCATACTCAAGTCACCAAGTCATACATAACTCTAACCATCACCTCTCAATAACCAACTACTCTACTCCCAAACTATATCCAAGCACACGCCTAAAATATCTCACAATCGTAAGTCAAAACACAATCACGACAAGTGCCACATAAATCATGCAAGGCCGACAAGGCCACATAAATCGAAATATAAGTCGGGAGTTCGCTATTACTTCACCAAGCAATCTTCAAAGCCACGTAATATAATCACATAATCATATCATGGCTCACACAAATGAATCACATAATCATGGCCAACAATTATATGTGTCATTCTCACGTGAATCATAACACGCAACATGTCCACACAATTTAAAATGAATACGTAGTAACACCCGCGAGATAAAAGATTACCTCTCGCTACTTACCACAAAACCTCCGCGAACACAATCACTTCGTGAATCTATTTCCACGATCAACGCCTAAACAACACCCTTTAAAGTATAATCAAGCACCTAATACTACACTTATGCTCTAAAAAGATATATAACCAATTCTTGTGCTGAACTATTTTCCCAACCGTCTAACATGCATCTTTATAACTATCGAATTATAATCCCATCGGACACAACCCAATCGATCCCCCGCTAAAATTCCATCTTATCATTTAATCATTACAAATCAACTTATAAGTCATTCTAGTTAATCAGCAGGTCCCTAATTAACAACCTATACTCCAAAATATCAATTACAACCACTCGAATTAACACTTTTCAACATAACTCCCTTTAATCAATTTTAAATCACCAATTTAACATCACAACCACTATAATAAGGTCCCAATATAACCTCCTACACATTTAAAGTCTTATAAAAATATCAACCCAAAAAGTCAACCGAAACCTAGAAAAGTCAACCCGACCATAACATCCTCAAACGACCTCTAAGTCATGAATTAATCACTTATATACATCATAGAACCCATAACCAACTAAGATTCATCATAAAATTGAATTATGGAAAAGTCAACTATGTCAAAACCCAAGAAATATCTCAAAAGACTTGAACTTTCATACCTTAACTCTCGAAGAGAGAACTACGGGGAGAATGATATTCTACAAACGACCTGAAGTTCGAGCGACAATCGAAGAGAGAGAAATGGAAGAAAATTCATGGGAGTGGGAAGTGGAAATCTCGCCACCATGAGAAAGAGGAAAGAAGATGACGTTGTTTTCAGGATTTACGCGAGGATAGTAATGGCAGATATTTAAAAAACTCGAGTCCCAAGCCAGTTTCTAAGCATTCGGCTCTCTCGTATTTAAATCAACGAACCCGATTTCAAAATAAAATTTTCCATAGCAAAAACTACTAAATTATAAATGAATTGATCAAATAATTTACGAATAATATTATCATCAAATTATTTATACTATCCTGTCCCAATCACGGTAATCGAAAAAATTAATTTTTTTTTTTTTTTACGTAACGGGTTATTACAATCTACCCTCCTAATAAAATTTCGACCTCGAAATTTGACAACCCAAACAACCAAAAACATATAATAAGCTGCGGGTAACGGTGCTCATCTCATCCTCACGCTTCCAAGTCGCCTCCTCTACACGCCTCGATTCCCATGTGACTTCACTAACGCCAATCGCCTTTACTCCTCAAAACCTTCTCTTCCTCGGGTCCAAAATTCCACCGGTCTTTTCCCTTAAACGTGAGGTTCCTCCTCAAGCTCCAATCGAGGTGAGCTAAGAATATGCGACTGGCCGTGATATACTTCCTCAAACAGATACACGGAACACATTATGAATCCTATCTAAACTCAGAGGCAACGCCAACCGATAAGCCACGGAGCCAACTCTCCCAAGGATCTCAAATGGTCCAATATAACGAGGGACTCCAATCTCCCTTCCTCCCAAACCTCATCACTCCCTTCCACGGGGATACCCTCAGGAACACACGGTCGCCGGACCTCAAACGACAAGTCTACCTGACGATTCAGATACTTCTTCTCGCCATCCCGAGCTGTCCCCGATGTCGCCGAATCAACCTGATCCGCTCTACTGAACTCTCGACCAACTCAGAACCGTAGACTTTCCTCTCTCCTACCTTATCTAAACAAACCTGAGTGCTTATCTCCGCCCCATGTACAATGCCTCAAATGGTGCCATCCCAATACTAGCACGGGAAGTCAAGCCATGTAGCGAACTCTCTAGCTTCGCAACTCATCATCCCACCTCGGAGAAGTTCGAACACAAGCCCGGAGCATATCCTCCAATGTCCAGATTGCCCCTCTCAAGCGATTGCCCATCCGTTTGGGATGAAGATATGCGTCAACTCCACTTGGCCCCTGCCTCGGAAACCTTCTGCAATCCCTCAAGTACCTTAGCCAAGGTCCGGAATAATCGACACGAACCCTGCGGTAACCTCGCAATCTCATCCACATAACCTCGCTTGGCCTCTCAGCCCATCTCAGACTGGAGGTTAGGTAGGAAATGAGCCGACTTCGATAACCTATCCACAATCACCCAGATCCCATCATGTCGCCTCAACGTCCTAGGAAGCCCAAACACGAAGTCCATGGTGATATTCTCCCATGTCCACTCAGGAATAGGAAGAGTCTGCAATAAACCCGCAGGATGTCTATGCTCGGCCTTCACCTGCTGACAAACCAAGCACTTTGCCACAAACTCTGCGATCTCTCTCTTCATTCCTGGCCACCAATACGTCAACCTCAAGTCACGATACATTCATAGCTACCCGCGTGCTTATAGGTGCTATTATGGGCCTCATCAAGAATCTCCCTTCGCCTCATCTCGAATACGTACACACACCGCCATTCATCCTTAAGGCTCCACTCTCATCAAATGTGAAATTCGATCTAACTCCACTCCGTCCCACGATAGCCTCGGCAGCTTCCTCATCTCGCCGCCGCAACGCTAAGATTCGATCCACAAGCACCGGGTCGAACTCTCATGGGAGAAAATCGCCTCTACCGACATCAAATTGACTCCCCAAATAAGCTTTCTATCTCTCTCTCTCTCTGGTCCTGATTTCCTTTTCTACTCGGCCAAGACGCCTACTACATTTGCCTTCCCCTCGCGATACTAATAGTCAAGTCATAATCACTGATGAACTCCATCCACCTCCTTTGCCTCAAATTCAAATCTCTCTCAAGGCCGGTATTACTTTCCAAACTCTTATGATCAGTAAAAATCTAGCATTTAACCCCATACAGATAGTGTCTCCACAATTTCAACGCAAAGACTATCGCCGCTAGCTCAAGATCATGAGTCGATAGTTCTTCTCGTGATTTCAACCTGGCCGGGTGCCAGGCAATCACCTTCCTATTCTCGCATCGTAACACCCCAATCCCTCGATGGCATCACTATAAATCACGAGCCCTCGAACTGCACGGTATCGCCAACACCGAGCCGAAGTCAACTTCCCTTTAATACCCCGCAACAAACCTCACAATCATCATCCCAAATAAACGGAACCCCTTTTCCTCGGTCAACTCCGGACAACGGCGTCGCAATCAAGGAAAGTCCTTGAGAATCTCCCCACAACCACTAACCCCAAGAAATTCCTAACCTCAAATACACTTAAGTGGATTCTCCCAATTGTTCACAAATTTCTACTGTGGATCAACACAAACGCCTCGCCGTAAAATCACATGACCCAGAATCAGACTTCTCGCCAACCAACTCACATTTGGAAAACTCTGCATACAACCGGTGTCAGCCTCAAGGTGCTCAACACAATCTGCAAATGCCTCACGCCTCCTCCCTCTAGAATATATCGTAATATCATCAATGAATACCACCACAAAACTCATCCAGATACTCCCGAAACACCCGCTTCATCAAATCCATAAAGCGCCAAGATTTGTCAATCCAAATGGCATCACTATAAATTCATAATGCCCATAACGAGACGGAAAGCCCATTTCGAATATCCTCCTCTCTTTGATCCTCAACCGATGATAAATCCTATCAGCAAATCAATCTTCGAGAACACCTTTGGCATCCTTCCGCCAACATCAATCAAATCACAATTCGGGCAACGGGTATCGGTTCTTAACGGGTCACTTTATTACCTACCTATAGTCAATGCGCTAAATTTCATCGAACCAACCATCCTTCTTTCACAAACAACACTCATGCACTTACCTGAGATACACTCCGGCCCCGATGAATCCCTTGTCCAACAACTCCTGTGAATCGAATCCGCACCTTGCCAACTCGGCCGGAGCCATCCCGTAGCGCTGGAAATAGTAAATTGGTGCCGTATCAGAATAACCTCAATAGCAAATTGATCTCCCTTTCTCAAGGCAACCCCGGTAGCCTCGTGAAACATCCTGAACACTCTAACAACCCGCACATCTTCCATCGTTTTCTCTACTCAAATCAACCACATATCCCAAGAACCCAACACACCCTTTCCAAATCAATCTCTCTAAAATTTCGCCGATACAAAAACCTCAAGGCAAAATTTTTCTGCCTCCTATAAATCGGATATTATCCGGTCTCTCCGAACCCACAGCAATCTCCTTCCGATAGCAATCAATAACGGCATGATGTTTCCCCAACCAATCCATACCCAAGATAAGATCAAAATTAAAAAGCTCAAATGGAAGTAAATCATTGCACAAATAACTGACTGTAATCAAAAGACGCCTCTTATATACCAATCTAACCATTAACCGACCTCCGTACTCCGGTGTCATAATCTCAAGTGGAAAAGGCAAAGCACAACATACGATAAGGCGTAAATAAAAACTCGAGAAACAAAAGAACGCGTAGCCCCGTAATCAAACAACACCCTACCTCAATATCATACGTAAATAATGTACCTGCCACCACTCTAGGTATCCCCAGGCCTCCCCGATGAGTAACGGCGCACTGGGTTTCAAATCTCAGCCCTCCGCCAAAGTCGTTACCCACGACTCCTCCGGTGTCCTCCGAAGAACATATCCCTCAGCCTCCACGGCCGCCGAATCGACCACCACGTACTTCGAGCAACCGCCTCGATGTGCTGGAATCGGTGTCGAAGTACTAGCACCTCTCTCTCGAAGCCGGGGACACTCTTCGCCAAATGTCCCCGGCCGCCGGCATCGGTAACATGTGACCACCCTCTCCCGGCAATCCTTCACCAGGCCCCATCCGACCACAACCTGCAATGATACCTTTCCGGGACCCCGCTGATCTCGCAGCGCCACCGCCAAGTGGTATGAGCGGGTGACATAATCCTCGGGCGAACTGGCCGAGTAATCAAGTGACTCGCCCAGATCTACTCGCCGGGTCCGTCCTCCTCTCAACTCTGGGAGCTAAGTGCCTACCGGAATGTAAAGTCTCAGGCCCGACTCTCCCATCCACTCGCCTCGCTCGCTAACCCATTTCCATCTTCGTATCGCATTCCTCACCGTACGGAAACTAGTAAAATCCATCAAGGAGATCTCGTGACGATTCCCACGCCAACCCATCCCCTCGAATCTAGTGATCCTCTTCGCCTCTACCTCGAATCGCCTCATACGCCTCCACCCACCTCGAACCCCGTGGTCAACGAAATCGCCTCTTCTCTCCAAAGCCGCCATGGGTCTCAAGCAATACTCCTCCTCGAAGAGCTCAATAAATCGCTCCCAGACACATGAACCTCCTCTCGCAAATGAGACGCACTGTGTTCCTCCCACCCATTACGGGTACCCCTCGAAGTCTATAAGTAGCAAACTTCACTCTCATCTGCCCACAATCCCCATCGGCTCAAAAAATCGACTTCATATCACTGATGAACTCAATAGCCCGGCTCCGGCGAACCCCCCCGCAAACTGAGGATCCCTCGTAAACCGATCAAACAACTTGCTCTGGAATTCGACCCCCCGCCGCCGGGCCACCGAAAGCATTCACACTCTCCTCTACGAGGTCTACCTCAACCTCCTCAACATGCTCAAGACCGGCATCTCCGACCTCGGCCGGTCCACGCCTCGGTATCATCACAGTTTTATACCCCTACAAGCTCAGCCTTCTCTGGCCTACCTCGGGCACCTCGCCTACCTCCGCCTCAACCTCCTGGCATCCCACTACTAAACAAAAGTAAAAAAGACTTAGATTTATACAAAAGACACCACTCTCACCACAAAGAAAAACAAGTAGGCACACAACCACATGCATACCCGGCATCCGAACCTAAGCCTCGATAATTAAAATTGTAACGACTGCCTAGGTCGGCCGCCTCCTCCCGAAAGGAGTCATTATAATGCTGAACACCCGAATCACCAAACCGATGGACGACTCGCTTAAAACTCCTTCAAAATAAGAGATTAGATATAATATTTCCAAAATAATCACGCTTTTAAAAACTTTACAATCCATCGTGGATATCTAACCAACCAACTCCATATATATACAACATATCCCAAATAAACGCAATGCCGGCAAGCCTTAGAAACCTAACATAGTGGGTGAACTTAATACTCATACGGAACTTAGCAATCATCAATATAATGGTCAAATATGAATAAAATACATATATCCAGACTGGCCTAAAAAGGGTCATACAACATGATTCCAATGTAAAGTCTCCTGCACATTAAATACATGAAGATAATAGAAGGCCTCTGGCAGCAATAATACCCTAGAAAGAAATCATTAGACCTAAACGCTACCAAACTCTAGTCATCAAACCTCCTATCTCTCATATCCCCACCTTAGTATACCAACCTCTAACGCGTATACTCAATCCGTCTTACCTCGCTAGAATGGACTAATCAATAATACCCCCAGACTTATACCGCAGATAAGGCCAAAACCGCATTTATAAACAAAAGTATAAGGCACACCACAATTTATACACAAAGTAGAAGGCACATCGCACTCATACACTAAGTACAAGTGCACACCGCTTCATACATATATAAGGCACTGCCTTTATACACTAAGTATAAGGCACGCCGCCTTATACACTAAGTATAAGGCACGCCCGCACTTACACTAAGTATAAGGCACACCGCACTTATACACAAAGTATAAGCGCCTAATATCGCCGTATATCCTCGCAAGGAAGGAGAGTCACCTAATCCCCTGATCACCCCAACATAGGGTCAAATCCTGATACTCACATCACCTCTCAATAACCAACTATTCTACTCCCAAACAATAACCAAGCACACAAAATTAAAACATCTCGGCCAATCGTAAGTCAAACACAAATCGCCGACAAGGCCACATAAATCATAAAGGCTCTACAAGGCCAAATATAAATCGTAAATATGTTAAGTCTGCTATTACTTACCTCAGCAATCTCAACGCCACGTAATATAATCACATAATCATATCATGGCTCACACAAACGAATCACACATAATCATACAACAATTACATGTATATCATTCACGTAATCATAACACGCAACATGTCCACACAATTTAAAATGAATACTTAAAGTAACACTCACAGATAAGTAATTCACCTCCCCGCTTAGCTACCACAAAACCTCCACAACACAATCACGGAACTCATTTTTCCACGCATCAACGCCCACCAACAATCTGTAAAAGAATCAAGCATCTAGCCACTACACCTCAAGGCTCTAAAAAGATATATAACCAATTTTGTAACTCTATTTCAAACATCTTAGTCATTGATTTATTAACTATCGAATTATAACTCATCTGGACACAACCAACCGATCCTCGCTAAAATTCCATCTTATCATTTTATCATTACAAATCAACTTATGTCATTCTTTAGTTAATCAAATAGGTTCCTAATTAACAATATATGCCCAAAAATATCAATTATAATCAACTTGAATTAACACTTTTTCACATAACTCCCTTTAATCAATTTTAAATCAATTAATTTAATATCACAATAACTATAATATGTCCCAACATAACCTCCTACATTTAAAGTCTTAGAAAATGACAACCCAAAAGTCAACCGAAAAAACCAAAAGTCAACCCACCATAACATCCCCAAACGACTTAAGTCATGAATTAATCACTTATATATTAACAGAAACCAACCAAGATTCATCATGAAAAGTCAACTATGTCAAAACCCAAATATCTCAAAAAGACTGAACTTTCATACCTTTTAACTTAAGAGAATTAATTTATAAACGATATTCTACAAACGATCTTCTGAGTTTGGAGCGACACCCGAAGAGAGAAATGAAGAAAATCTATGTAAGTGGGGAAGTGAAATCTCGAATCGGCCACCAAGGAGAAAGTTATACATTATGCTACCAGACGACAAGGAGACAGATAAAGAGATATTTAAAAAACTCGAGTCCTGCCTGCTTCGCTTAATTCTGCCTAGATTAAACTGCTAACGAACCCGATTTCAAAGATAAAATTTTCCATAAAACCAATAAATTATAAATGCACCTAAATAATTTAATAAATAATATTATCATTGAAATTATTTATACTATCCCTGTCCCACTCACGACTGAAAATTAATTTTTTTTTTTTCAGAACGTTGTCATGATATAAGTCAATGTTAATGTTTGGAAATTAAGTTGTCGAGATAAGTTAGAACGAGAAGCATCGATTGAATTAAAACGACGAGTTCTACCACCTTCTTATGACTCAACCTATTTAAGTCTACACCAACCTAAAGCCCAAACAAACCATTTTCCCTCCAGAATGACCGAAGCTCCCTGAAATTCTTCATTTCTTCTCCGTTGCCAATCTCACTGGGAGAAGCCTCATCATCCTCTACAAAAAAGGTTCGATCTTAGTTATATTTTGCAGGATTCTTGCTTTGACTTTTTTCGTTGACTTTTGTATTTCGAATTTTATTGTCTAATTGATTCTTAAGAAGTAAATTAGTTATTCTGAGCTGGAAACATCGTGCTCGATGTAATTTTAATGTTTTGTACGCTGACGCTTGCACTCTAAAGGACTTCAGTTTTTATGAGATACATGAATAGAATATTGCCAGCTTTAGATTATAAATCTGGATCGATATTCGGGGATAGAAAAGCACAGCCAAGTATTTGTTGACTCCTTCGAGCCATTTGAGTTGACTTTGAGTTTTGGATTTAAATTGGCATGTAATTCATCACTAAACTTGGGGATTGCTGTATCGAAGTGATCTATTTGATGTATGGATTGAAATGTGCTCAGATGAAATAGTTTACTTTCGTTAGATTCTCATTAATTGAGAAAAAAGCACAGGAGATTAATATAGTTGTTTTGGAATGAATTAAGTTGATTGGGTTTATCGAAATTGGTTGAAAAATGTTAGTATTTTGATTAAGGTGTCGACCGACATGATTTAGTCTGACAATGAGATTTTAATCATTGAAACATAATTAGCTATTATATTGTCAATCCGTAATTAAAATGGGTCAAGCGAAATGACTAAGATAAGTGGTTTAAATTTGTCATGAGTAGTAATTGTAATTCTTAAAATGATTAGACGCGATGGAAAAGCATAATTTGATGTGATCGACGGACGCTTCTGTTTACTAAACCATGAAAGTAATTTATCTCACGTGTATTATTTCTTATGTACTTACTTTAAATCAGGTGAACATGTCCTCGTAGTACGATTATGCGAGAATGGTATATATAATGGTTGTACGATTATGTGTGAGCCAAGCACATGATTATGTATTATATTCTGCTGGGGCAATTAGATTAAGCTTCGAGGTAAGTGATGGCTTGAACTCTAATTTATATATTATCGTTTATATTTATGGCCTTGTTCTGCACTTTTGTATTTCAGAGCTCATTTTATGTCAATTTGATTTTCCATTTATCAGATGTTTTGTACTTTGATATTGTTCAGAGATAGTTAGTTTGGAGGTATTGAGTTAATTTCAGGTGACTCCGAGTATTAGATGGAAGGGCCATGTCAGGGATTACTAGGGGTTGTGTGACTCCTTCCTTCCTCAGCAGGATACGTGATTGACCATTGGCCTTATACTTATTATGTGTTCTTATACTTAGTGTATGTCACAAGTTGGCCTTATACTTAGTGTACGAGTGCTCATAATTAAGTATAAGGATGTATTTTATACTCTTGTCTATAAGGCATTATACTTAGTGTAATGAAAATTACAATTGTGTATGAGCGCTGTGCCTTCTACTTTGTGTATAAGCACGGTCATCTTTATACTTTGTGTATGTGTGGTTTACCTTTATACTTTGTGCAGGAAGTATTGGGCCTCCATACTTTGTGTATAAGTGCGGTTTATCTCTTATACTTTGTGTATAAGTGCGGTTTACCTACATGGCATGCTGAAGTGACATCGAATGGGTCCATCTCGTAGGTGTGGACTTGATTTTGAACATGAGGCTTGGTATGGTCATGGGATGTAGAGAGATAGATGGTTTGAAGACTAGAGTTATAGTCGCTATTGAAGTCTCTCTGAGTTCTTTCGGGTGATCAGGTGCTTAAATTTGAACTTTCTATCATATCTCTACATGTTGTGTCCTGGAGGCTTCTTGGAATTATGTTGTATGGCCTATTAGGTAAATTCGGTATATGCATATTTATTCATATTTGACTACTTATATCTATTCACAATCTTGTTTGTTTAACAAAGGTTCACGGTTGTACTTCATTTTCGTACTTTAGCCTTGTCGCAACTATTTTGTATTCAGATACGTATTTACTTCAAATTGAAATTACAGCATTATCGTTTTTGTATGTTGTATATATATATACAAGTGGGTTAACGGATAGATACTCCGGAAACGAACATTAGGATAGAAAATTATAAACCTAAGTTAATACTAATCACCGACGATGTTGATGATATTTTATATAGGGTGGAAAATTGGATTTAAATGTGTATTTGTGCTATGATCTAACCATGACGCTGGATACCAGTCGGTAAATAAGTTCCATGTACAAAATGGAGAATTTGGGAAGATAATTCGCATTTCTAGGGTTATTCTGATTAAGACATATATCGCTTCGCTATATGTTAAATCAAACAATTTGGAAGGTCTTACGAGAAACATTTAGGTGTCATAGAGGTGTATGACTATAATCGGAAGTAGTACTTTAAGGTGAACTAAAGATAAGTAGTCGAGTTGTGTATGCTTGAGCGACGAGATGTCAGATATGGCCGAAGTTGTCGTCATTGAAAGTTGATATTATATCGAAACTAGCTATACTTACGAAAGATATCTCTTGTGATTAAGGCGTAATAAGAGAACCATTTTAAAGCTGGTTTATCGGGTGTTGGCGGAAAAAGTCATTAAGTAAGATTTAATTTGTGGGTAAGTAGCATATAAAAATAAACTAATTTGGGGTATAGTCTTTTAAATAGCGAGGACTTAAATTATTCTTTTGTACGATAAGGTTGGTTAACTTCTCGCGGACATTTATTTTCACTCATTCTTTTAAATTACCTCATTTTCCCTATGGCGGGCGCGCTTTATGCCTAGTTGTCAAGGGACGACCTAGATGCATCGTCGAAAGAAGTCGCTGCACTGCCGAAGATGGTGACGGTACAAGACCTACATATAGCTTTAACTTTGAAGTTTTTTGTTGTATGTGGTAATTATTGTTGTCTCGAAGCCAGCCAACAAGTTGTTTGATGCTGGCTTCATATTAATACTTTTCGCTTGTGTATCAAGTTAGTTCACCCGATGGACGAGTTGTATTGATTTATTTATGATGTAAAACGAGTCATTTTTTTATTGTTATCCATCGTTGGTGACTCCTGACATTCAGTTGACGACGTCCCAACTCGGGGCCCACCAAGTGGTCATTACAATAAAATAAAACATCCATAACTAAAAACATAAACGATAATGTCATTCCCGATCAAACCATGATGATAACTAGACAATAATGCGTGTAATAATACAAGAAGTCTTAAATTAAACGCTTCCACGCTGGTTCTGCACTATCTCCAAAGCATTTACTCACCTCGCACATTTCAAGAAAAGTCTCACTATAACGATTAATGTCAACAATATTATCGCACGTAAGTGAAGATTCTGGTTACATATGATGTTATTCCTCTCAAGACGGATACGTATAGTATCAATGCCTCAACCGTGGAAAGTCCTCATGGGTATTTCCTTGCTTTCCTGGGAGCTCGCAAATATCCATCATCACGTGACCGCTTTCTCCCATCTCTCTTTAACCCCTCAAAGTCGCCCGGAGGAAGCTAGTAATTTCTCACATCCTTTTCATATTTGTCATTTATGATGCTCTCACAAATCAAAGACAAAGCCAAGCTTTGCTCACCGGATCGTGGCATGCACTGATTCCGTGAGAGTCCTCGGATATACACCTTGAATGATATCCTTCGCCAATACCCTCGGTATTGAAATTTTCGAAAGTACCGTAATAGCTCGATCAACTTCATCATATCAAAATACGCTGGAATTCCCTGCTCATCAAAGTTAGCTAATCCAAAATATTTCGGAACACTACAACTTCAAATTGCACGAAGCCTAACTTCACCGATCTTATATAATCCTTGGCTCAGAGCGAAACTCCTTTCTAAAGCCGGGCCATCCATGCAAACTTGCACATGATCTAGCTTCCTTCGAATCTTTCAAAAACTTTAGGTATTCATGTCGTAGTGGGATCATGAAATAGGGAATCTCGGATTTTCTCCTTTCAACACATATCCTTTATCCTCAATTTGAAGGGTCGATTTAAGCCTTTGTGACCACTAGATGAAATTCGTGCCATCATAGGGATCATTGTATGTGGCTTAATGTGTGGATTTACATTGGAAACTTCATAATAACTACGTGAAAGTCCATAAAAAGAAAAACTTAACCTATATGTCATAAAAATATTCTATGGTTCAAAATAGAAACATCAGATTAGTGTTTAGAATCCCACCAAACATGCGTATACTCAAGAACTTTACATGTAATGAATCTGATGGAAGACCGCATCACATCTCGATTTAAGCCATGTAATCAAGTGTACTATCACACAATTACGACTGCTATAATCTCGATTACTAAGAGTTCATCCTCTAGACCGTGTCAAGTAATCTCTATGTCAACAAAGCCCACGTCAGACATTGGAAATCATCTTAATGCATACAAAAACACACTTCTCCGAACCTTAAATTCAGAATGAATAGTGTAAGTTCATCTTCTAGAACAGTTAATGAATATTCCATCGGAGTGGCATCCTGCCACGCAACACGCCTACCATGTACTACAGGCCCACGCACATAAAGTTGATTCTATCCTCGATTTTATATTTGGTATGACATTAACTACTTATTTAATAAGCGAGATTTGTTATATTTATTTGGACTCTTTCAAAAGAATACACCGATGAGTTATAAGGAAAAATATTACCAATGCTATTGAAATTGTGATATAATGGTTAGTTGAAATATTTCAAACTATATATAGTTTCCTCAGAAATAATTTTTCCATTGGCCTATCCACTAAGGTGGATCAATATCTGGGGTACCACTATAACTAATTATTAATTATTCAGTTTTATTGTATTCCTAAGAATACAAAAACTAGTACACCTTAAATAAGTATCTATATATCATATATGTTTTATGTATATATCATTTTATATATATATACCATTATATCATAATGTCCATAACATCCATCATATATAAGATAATATATACGCATTTATAGGTAATCAAATATTAAACTAAATGACACATACATTTGATGAAAAACAAAGAGGGTATTACCATTGTGACATGTCAAGAATAATCATCAAAGAAGCATTTTAATTGTCCAAGTGTAAAGTCACTAATAATCTAATTATAATGTTCGTTTAATATCTAATATTAAGTACTAATTAGCATTTCCAAAATTACTCATTTTAATAATTCTATGATTTATTAATTCCTAAATTATGTTATAATTTGAAACTTTAATTATACAATAATCATAGGTCTCAACTTCTAATTAAAGTCCAATTCGAAATTTTCTTAAATCTTAGCCGAATTAGAATTTAATCAAATTATATTTATTATTTTTAATTGATTTCAAGAAATAATTAATATTTAATCTAATCTAATTAGAACTAATTACAATCTGAATAATATAATTGATTAAAATAATTTTCCATTGAGAAATTAAATTAATTCAATTCAATTGATGTCCAATAAATCAATTTAGGAAAAAATCCATCAAAAATTGGGTTTGGTTCAAACCAAAACTGAATTGACCTATTAAATTAAATCAACCGGACCAAGCAAGCCACACGGCCCACTAAGTCCAACCGGACCAGCACAGCCCAAGCGCCAAGCCGGATCGATGATGTGGCATGACACATGTCGACCACGTGGCAACGATGCCAGTAATGACACGCTGCACCTGCCACGCATCACCTATCCGGGGCCGAGTCGGCTCAAGTCGGGTCAACTCGGGTTTGACCCGAGTCAACTCGCTTTTGACTCCTCGAGTTTGCTTTACGTTAGCCGGCGCTCAATTGTTGACCTTTTTCTCGCTCGATACACCCGGAATGTAATCGATTGCTTACTGCTTTATTAATAAACTGATATAAAAATTAATTCAGAAAAATCTAAAAAAATTCTTAAAAATCAAAAAAATTATTTGAAATTTTTTCACATTGATATATTTCGAAAATAATTAACTTTTAATTAAATTTAATTATTTTATTAACATAATTCAACAATTGATACTTAAACATATTTAAATCAATTCAAAACATGCAAAATGCTTTAGAAAGTTCAAGAAACAATTTTATATAATTATAATCACATAACCTGAGCCTTTAGGCCACTGTTGATGTTTTTAACGTATAACAATAGTTCTATCCTATCGATACTTAATCCAGAATACTATGGATTATACAAAATAATAAATCATGGGAATTCGAATTGATTGGGAATACTATGGATTATTACCAATGACAAATGAATTGAATTGCTCAATACCCAAATGAGAGTATTTTACAAAAATAGTCCATACCAAGTAAGTCGATTTAAGCTCCGTAAGTTTTACTAGAACGATTAAAGCTAAACTAGAATAAAAAGATGGAAGAGAAATAATTTTCCAAGGGGGTTCGGCCGATTTATTGAGGATGGAGAAAATAGACAATTTTATTTCTTTCAAATAAAATGAGTATTAACCTTTTCCAACCAAATTAGTCTCCTTATATGACAAAGTTCGAGGAGAGTTCCAATAGAAAATAACTCTTCAAATCCTATCATCACCTAAATAGAATGTTCTAGAACCATCTCTACTCAAACAGAATGTTCCAAGACAATTCCATCCTTGTCCACCCACATGGTCATACGTCCCCATCCCTATGTCCCGAGATTCGATTTTTCGTCCCGATCGCTTCCTTCACGCTTACTCTTATTCGGAAGCTTTAATAATACTATTTATTATATAGTTCGATTGGCAATGAGTTTGTGGCTTTATCTTTGAGGTCTAATCCTCGGATGGGGGATTACGTTGATAAGGCTAAATTATGGTGTCTCCTCATTGCAAAGAAACAAAGTGTCACGAGATTTCTACGTGTTTCACGGGGTTATCCGAATGCGAGCAATCTCGAACCTAAGAGGGGTGTTCTTGGGTGCGGCACCGGGGACTTGTAAATGGCGGCTGCCTGTGCAGGAACCGAGTTGTAGGTGGGTCCGCGTCAAAGTGAGAGTTCTCCATGTCGTGTTCTCGGATTTGGCCGACAAGGGGCGCGGTTCAATAAGGGGCGTGTACTGCTCCAACGAGACCAGACTGCTGGCGCTGCTTGATGAGTTCCCATTGGTAATTCTGATTCTCCTTCCGCATCTTAATATCGGTTAACGGTGTCTGGCTGACTTAGGATTTTTGATACTGGCACCACGGTTCATGCTACCGGTAGTGTTGGATGTTTAATTGATCAATATCATGATTGTGATTGTCCTCTTACGCTACCGGATGGTAGTATTATTCACTCTATTAGACGTGGTCGAAGTCAGGCCGCTTGATTCTCCTCACATCGCGGAATGCCTCTATGTGCCTAATTTGCACTATAATTTGATTTCGGTTTCTCGCTTGTTGGCCGAAGACTGCCAAGGAGCATTTGTTTTTACTTCATTATTCGGTTTTGTTCAGATCAAAGTGCGAGGATGGTGATTGGAACAGGTGAATGGAGAGGTGGACTCTACTATTTTTATGAGCTTCCGAAGACTTCTACAACATCTCTATTGGCTATTCAGACACCTCAGAGCTTTGGCATAGTAGATTGGGACATCCGTCTGAGGCAGTTTTAAAATCTTTACCATTTATTAGTAGTAGTACTTCTGCTTTGAATAAATCATGTGACACATGTCACCGTGCTAAACATACTCCGGATGTATTCTCTGATAACTTTAATAAAGCTATCGTTGTTTCGAGCTTATCCATCGCGATATACGGGGTCTCTATCGTGTTCCCTCAGCTCTCATGGGTGCTATGTATTTTTTACCTTGGTTGATGATCATTCTCGTGTTATTTGGGTGATTTTTACTTAATCGAGCAAAATCGAAGTCTATGTTAGTGCTTCTAAATTGCTATGGTGAAACACCAATTTAGTTTGGATATCTGTCGGGTTCGTAGTGATTTGAGTCTGAAATCTTATTTTGCTACTCGTGTATTGGTTTCAAACTGCGGTGTAGGTACACCCCAAATGTAATGGGCGGTAGAGCGGAAACATAGGAATATTCTTAACGCGTTCGGCATTAATGTTTCTAGGGCATCTTACCAATGATTGGCAGTAGGTCCCTTGGGCTTCGTTTATTTAATTAACCGCACTCCCTCCCGAATATTGAACTTTCAATCGCCTTATAAAATTCTTTTTGGTTCTCCTCCGAAGTATGACAATTTATGAGTGTTTGGATTTCTTTGTTATGCCTTTGATTTGACATCTCGTAAAAATAAATTTTCTAGTCGGAGTCAAAAATGCATTTTTGTGGGCTATCCTTTAGATATAAAGAATGGTTGGAATTTTTTTAATTTGGAGACTCAATAATTCTTTGTCTCGCAGGATGTGACTATTTATGAATCTGAATTTCTGGGTATTAGTGATTTTTCTAGTTTGGCTTCGCCCAAATGAGCAAGGTAGTCCTATCAGGTGGTTTTGTGGATCGACGAAGTCGCTACGATACGGCGCGGTGCTCGAAGAGGAGGCCGCGCCTCCCTATGGCTCGAGCCCTCGGTTCTACCCTCTCCATCGAATCTCCCCCGCTTTTGTCGGGGCCAGGGCGGGTACCCCAGCCGGAGGCCGCTGTGAGCCCCCCGGGGAGGAGGAGTACGGTCGGGGACGGCGGGAAAGAGCACCTCCACGACACCTGCAAGATTATGTTCTCAATGTGGTTCACACCGACCCCCTTGCTTTCCAACACTCAAGCCTTCTACCTCCTCAGGTACTTCGTATCGTTTAACACAATTTGTGAGTTATGATATTTTTTTAGTGCACACCATAGTTTTCTTGCTTCTATTACTGTAGGAGTCGAGCCTCGATCATACCGGGCCGTATCATAGGACCTGTGTTGGTATGATGCTTGAAGGTCGGTAGAATTGTGAATTCAAAAGAACGGGACATGGAATTTGCTGAGTTAATACATGTGAAAGAAAAAGCCTCGGGGAAATAGAGGGTCTATAAGATCAAGTACAAATCGGACGGGAGTCAGCTGAGCACTAAAGACACGCTTTATTGTCTTTGGAAATCACCGCATCGCAGAGGATTGATTACTCAGCTTCTAGCGGTAGCAGCTGTCCGTGGTTGGGAATTGCACCAGATGGATGTTCATAATGCCTTCTTGCACATGGTGATTGTAGTGAGTTAAGTTGTATACGAAACCCCCTCCCGGCTTCGAACAGTATGGTCAAGTGTATGCCACACTAAGCGTAAGTCCTTTTATGGACTCAAAAAAGCTCCACATTGTTGGTTTGGCAAACTTGCAAAATCTTTATACTCCCTCGTGGTTTCCACTAACCGGGACAACTTATTCCCTTTACATATGTACGTAGGAAGTCCAGCTACATGTGTCGATTTATGTTGATTTGATTATCTTGGGTAACAATTGCTTGTTTTATCCGTTTTCAAGGCTTTCATTTGACTTCCTATTTCCACACATGAAGGATCTCGTGTTCAAGCACTTTCTAGGTATCGGTGGATCTAGTTTCGAGGGTATCTATCTCCTCGCCACCGGGTATGCCTCAGAGTATCATTACATAGTAATGTGGATTATCAAGTGTGAGACCTACTGGTTTTCCCATGAATGTAATCACAAGTCAGGGAGTCAACTAGTGAGGCCTACAAGAAAGCAAGACAGCGATCAAGTTGGGCACTTGTATTTGTCTTATACATGACCATCTCGGGCTTAATTGCCCATATATTGTCTTAACTTTATGCAACTCCGAGGCGATCATCAATGGAATGTCAGCGCTTCCCGTGGTGCGCGTATTTGAAAATTCTCCGTGTTAGGTATTTTGTTGCGTTTCGACTGACCACCCTTTCTCGGCTCTTCTCTCGGGCTGGTGTGATTCGACCGGGCGAAGCTGCTGTCCCATGACTCGGCCGTTTTCACCGTATGGATATCAAGCTGCTCCCCGATCTTCTCTCGGAAAATCAAGAAACAAGGCGCTTCAAGCATCGCCTGGCCGAAGCCGAATATCGACAAAGACTGTGTTACCTGTGAGCTGAAATGGCTCAAAGGATTATTGTCGGCCTCTGAGTTTCTTCTCGCTTAGTTCTATTCGTGTACCCCTCGATTGTCACCGCTTTTACTCCGCCCACAATCCTTCCAAGTGTTTCATGAGCGTTCCAAGTATATTGAGGTTGATTGCCATTTTGTTCGGGATGCGATTCAAGATGGGAACATTGATGCCTCTCATGTTTCCACGACACCATAGCTTGCTGACTTCTTTACTAAGCCTTCTGGAAAATAATGTTTTGAGTTTTTGTTACGCAAGTTGGGCATTTGCGACCTTCATGCTCTAACTTGAGGGGGTGTTGATCGAGACATGAGGTCGGGAGGTACAAGTCCCGACCCATGTCCCGACCTTTCGATGTGTTGTGTACCATAGGAGATCGGGACAAGATCGGGAGGTATCAAAGTCCCGATCTTGTCCCGACGGCAAGTAGTTAGTTCGATAGCCATTGTCTATATATTGTACAATAAACTCATGAATTAATTGATAATCTATGAAATCATTATTTCCTACACTTTTTGAAAAAATATATTTCATATAAGAAGTTCAACTAGTAAGATTATTCAAAAAGAATTTAATTGCTTTGTCTTCAACTTTGTTTTGCTTAAGTAACTGCGTTTGATATTTCTTGTATAATCATGAGATATTCTTCTCTCTTAATTGTGCAATTGACACAATTATTGGTCATTTCTTAACGGACGTTTGGTCTAATCTTCGTCTTCTAGCCATAATTATTATTGCGGCCTTTTTTGCATGGTCTTTTATTGACCAGTGTATGGCTGGCTTTTCGCCTTCTCACTATACGCTTCTTTGAGGCTTAATTATAATGCATTTATATTGTTCAATTGGTAAGAGTTGATATATTGTTGTGATATTTTTGGCATTCTTTTATGAGTTGATTTATAAAAAATTATCAGTAATTAATTAAGGCACCTCATGCGATTTACTTTCCATGTGTAACTCAAAGACATGAGTAACATAGGATCCTTAGATTGAGAGTTCTAACCTTTTCTACAATGCATCTACATCGTCTGACTTATACAAGTTTCTTTGTTTATTGGCAATGCCTTGAATCTTGTTCTTGCTCTTCGTGATAAACTCTTGATCCGTTCAAGGGTAATTTCTAGCATATCTATATAAGAAACACATAAAAACACATAATAATGGAATCCTAAAATCGAATCTTTGTAAAGATAAGAGTCGATCTAAAAAAAAACACATAAAAACACATGTTAGTTACCAAATTCATAATTAATAATGATCAAAACAAATAAAAAAAGGATCAAGTGTCAAGAATCTCTTTCATTATCTAGAATTTTGTCTTCGAGATGTTTATTTTAGTAACTTCATTTGATTGGACAATAATTATGATCTCTCTTCTATTTTTTCCCTTACCCACCTCTCATATTTTAGAGATCAATATTTAGCAATTTTGAGATCGACGTTTAGCAACTACGTTAATATATTATAGTATTAATTGATGCATAGAAGACAGTGGCATAATTATAATTTTTGTATAAGGAGGGCGAATTACTTGATATCGTACTTCTAAGAAAAAATATATAAAAATTTAGAGTGTGCAAATAATATAATTTTTGAAAGAATGCTTATAATTTTTGTAAAATTATAAATAAAATTATATTTTTCAAGAAATGAGGGGGACGACTGCCTCCCTACGCCCATCTCTAATTCCTCCATTGATCGAGGACATAGCCATACGATCTCGCTTATCGAAGCTAGTATAATGAAATTAGTAAGATTGATTCTCTAATGATGAAACTAGTATTTTTTTTTATCAAAAGAATTAAACTAGTAAGCACTAATTCCCCCAGTCAGCCGTCTCGAGTATAATCGCCCAAGTCTCGACATCGCAGTCACTAAATCGATGGATGACTCAATTTGAAAAGACCCACCTGTTCTTAAATAACCCAATAACATAACATACATCCGTGAGGTCGGGCTTAAGAAAATAATCCATCAGCAGATTTCCTAACCGCACAAAACCTCGATATATACAACAACTGTTAAAGTACAAAATGACAAACTACATACGCCCGAATCTCAAATACAACAATATACATTCCAAACTTTAACCAAAACAACAACAAAAAGAAGATCGGGTGGAGATCTACGCCAATTGCCTCTCACTCTAAGCACTCAAAAAACCCGATCACACGAATCCACCGTAAACGCCTCGATGCACCACCTATCAACCCGACACAAATAAAAATACCGCCTATAGCGAATAGCTGCAGTTCTTTGCCTTAGTGAGTACTGCCCAGAGGAAATTAACTCACACGCACGCCGCAGCGTAACATAATAATAATAGTTAATTTAGTACAACATAGATCGATCCTTCCGTATCACTACCCATTTAAGCTGCCATTATAAAGATGAAATTATTATTTTATGAAGTTCATAATCATGCTAGCATCATAAAAGTATATACCATCGGTTCTAATTTCACGGTTGATCATAAATTCATAGGCCCATCGGGACAACATGCATAATCTAGTAAAGAACACACAACCATGATTATGCATCTCAAAGAAAACCGTGACAACAATACCCAAATACCACTTACCAACAACACTAGTACTACTCAATTCACAACTAAACAATCCCATTCAACTCAACTCAATCAACTCAACAACTCAATCAACTCAACATGACCAACTCAACAACTCAATCAATTGAACTCAATCAACTCAACAACGCAATCAACTCAACACGTAACTGGATTTCTACAACTAAGTCAGCCCTCGAATCAACCTCTAACCCCGCAGGAGTAAACTTATGCCCGTCACATGTTTCAAACATCAAGCACTCAGAAGAGACAAATACATCACACTCATACCGGCATAGTGCCACTATATCACGCCATACCGAAGTACAAGGCCACTACATCACGCCATATAACAAGTACAAGTGCCACTACATCATGCTCATACCGGCACAAGGCCACTAAACCGGTAATACAACTCATCATACGTCAACAACCCATAAACAACTCATCTAATGTCGATCCACTCAAACATCCCACCCCAAATGATCAACAACCTCGGAAATCAACTCAATCATACACAAACAATCAACACAAACATACGTAGATACAACATGCTCACAATTATCAAATTCAACACATTCACGAGAAAGTAAATTAATCTACACCCATGAGTTAAATACTCAATTTCTACGGTTACGAAACGCCTCGCCTAAACAATCCGTGTTCCGCTCTACGCCCACGCCTAATCACAACATCCGCAAAAATACAATTACTACTTACTACAATCTTAATCCCATTTTAGTTTCCACTTAACAATTCCATTTAGAGTGTTTAGGTGAACAACTACTCAACTTAAGATTTCAACTTAACCTTAACACGTTTTAGTTTTTATTTTCCAACTCGCAACAATATTTAATTATCAACTTAACAACTCTAGGTGGAAATATTACTACGCGCGTTTAAACGACTAATAAAACGACAAAATCCCGACCACCCCAACACTAATCAATCTCGGCCCCCTCCCTCTACCCCAATTCCAACACTCTAAACAATTTCTAATCAATCCAACAATCAATTCCCCAACTAATTAATCCATTTCTAACAACCTTTAATCAAAAACCCAAATATTAATCAACTTACAAAATCCTACCTCAACATACTCTCTTCCAATCAACATCAAAATCACAACTTATACCTGAAAACAATTATATTGCTGTCCCATAATATCATAATACAATTTAGAGGAAATTTGGAAAAAGTCAACTATCCCATTCAACCCATTTCAACCCCAAAAATCGATTATTATCACTTCTAACCACATAATCCAAGCTTAGATGATACCTTTATACCATTTAAAACTCTCAAAATTCGAAGTCATAAAAGTCAACAAAAGTCAAACTTTCAAAAACTTTGGAAATATAACAAAAGTTTCCAACTTTCTTACCTCAAGTGTGAGCATTTAATGCAGTGAAGATGAAAATTAACTTTTGCGGTTCCCAGCCACAAAGGAATGGAAGAAATGGAAGAAAAATTTTCAAAAGGGAACATTTAAACTCGCCAACACTTAAAAGTGGGACGGGTTTTGTTTTGGATGAAAGATAAGAATGAATGCTGATAAGGTCAGTAGATATTTAGAATGAACTTAAACCTCGCTTTGGTGTGCCGCGCTGACATCTAATTTTCTGCATTTTAACTGAACGAAAAACGATTTCAAATGCGCTATTTCCCGTGACATAAATTACTATACATATAATACTAGTCTCGTATAACGATTATATTTCGAAAGTATTGATACCATCACCGGTCCCACCACCAACCTATATATAATATAATTCTAATCAAGCAGCTGCAATCTTGCATTTTCTCAAAGAGTTCATGCTTTTAAGCACTTATTGTTGCATGAACCAGGGAGCAATTATAATTTTAGTTTAATTAAAATAATTCACATATTTTCTTTTTATAGATAATATAGTTCTAAAAATCATTAAAGATAGTCCTTTTGCTAACTTTGTCTTCTCGGATTAAATTCATAGAAATTCAAGATTTACAAGATTTTTGAAAATAAAAACGTTGTAAATTATTAAAATATCCAATGTTGGTAGAATGCTACCAAATGAGTCTAGCAGCTTCTGGGAATTCTTTATCCATATTTTGCCAATCCTTCACATATTTATCTATTACAAATTTCGCCTATTACCTCAACGCCTGCCCGCATCGTCGGTACGTTATTGATTTGGATGGACTGCCTCACAAACCACCACGTTTTCAAAGACGTTGTCTCACTCACGCAAGCTCACCGAGAAATTTCCTAAATGGTCACCTATCCTAGAATTATCCTGTGTCAAACACGCTAATATCGGGAGTTCTTTTCGAGACGAGCTCCGAAAAGAAGAGATGATCTAGCGGTATGAAAGTAGTACCAATCAAATCATATCAAACATATCACACACACACACACACACACACATTTCAAGGGTCGGGCATTAAACCCCCCCACTTAAATACTCAACGCCCCTGCTGAGCCACAACACATCCAGACCGTACCATCCGTGTGAGTTCTGTGAGGTGGCTTCTACGGCCTCAAAGAGGTGTCCCGCACTCCTCGCCGCAGACAAGACTTAGTTCCCTACGCCCGATCTAAAGGCTTCCTCGATACCTTCATCCCGGGCGCACCGGTCGGTGTACGTTATTAGATTTGGATGGATCACCTCACAAACCGTAACGAAGTCTTTCTAGCCGCTTTTGTCCTCACTCACGTGCTCACCGAGAAACCTCCCAGCTGGTCACCCATCCTGCATCACCCCGTGTCAAACACGCTTAATATTGAGTTTTACAGATTTAGCCTTCCAAAAAAGAAGACGTGATCTTGGTAGTGCATGAAAGTAGTACCAATCAAATCATATCAAACATATCACACACACATTTTTGAGCCTGCATATAAATTCTTACGTGTGATTCCGATTTCCTCGTTAAAAAAATACAGGGGCAATTTGAAAAGATGAAAAAGTATAGTCCCTAATTTTAAAAGATGAAAAGTTGAGTCTCTTATTTGAAAAGAGGTAAAATACAAAATTCCTTATTTGCAACATTTTCATAATTCCAAGAGGAAGAAAATAAGTCTTCTAGTTTCCACGCCACAAATTGCCATAATTTTCCACTTTAAATCATTTGTGTTCTCTACAAAAATGGGTAATATTTAAAAGTTGCACCGTATCCCCTGTATTGTTTAATTAGCACCGTACCTCCTGTTATTTTAAATATTACATACTCTCCCCACTATTAATTTCCATTTGAGTAATTTAGTAGAAAATAAAAAATACAATATTACCTCACTAACAATTACTTATATTTTTATTATTCTAAAAAAAAATATCGTATCATTTTATATATTGTTAAAATATTTTCAATATTATTTACGTGTAATTTTTCATAATAATAACTTTCTTGCAATTTATGAATGCTAAACGTTTTAAATTAAGACTTCAAGGATGCGCTTATTGGATACTATTTCCAATTCAATTTAATTGATATTTTTATTTTTATTTTTTATGTGTCACACTTTTAATCATGAATATTATAAAAATGATAAGAATAATACTTACAAAATATTTGAAAAATGAATTCAATAATATCAATTTTATATTTATTAAAATAAAATTAATAATTTACGGTTAAAACTTACTTACAAGCCAAAAATATCATTTTGGACCGAGGAGTTAATGTCAGAAAAATAAAAAAATATTATTCAAAGCTGCTAAAGTAACGAGAAGAATATCAATGAGGGTAAAATGGTCTAAATCATTACACACATTTTCTAAATAATTATTTTACCGCCTCAAGTACAATAAATAGAAAGTGTACACTTGCCATCAATTTGTGATCGAGATTTGGATATTTGAGTTTAATTTTACGCTAAATATTTTAAAGTAATAAAAAGCGAAGATGTAGCTACACTAAATAATACGTGTAGTATTACGATACAACTTTTAAACACATGTGCTCGGGGTACTTACCCCTACAAAACCCTAGCTGCTCCATTCAGCTCGTAGTCGCCTCTCACGCTCTCTCTATAAATGGGTTACAATCTCTACACAACGAATTGCATCTTTCCTTTATGCTAGGCTCATATATTTCTATCACTTATTAATTTCAATCAATGTATTATATTGAAGTTTTAACTTATTAATTTCTGCTTTTGTATGCCTAAACTAGAATCATAATAAATTGGATTGTTATTGTATTTGTATTAGTGTTGAAGTCCATCTTGGCAAAGCTTGAGAGCCTGAAAAGGCGATGATAAGTTTTGAATGCTAATGGACTAACATTGAATTGTCTCTCCTCCCTGTTTGGGACTCCATTGACCATGAAGTTTCCCGTCATTGGAGAGGATACATTCTATTGAATAAACTGTCCAAACAAGTAATTAGCCCATAATTGTCCTATGTTACGGAGGACTTCCTTCATCCTAAAAATATTGTCACATTTTTATTTTCTAATTTTTTATAGTTGAACTTTAACTGAATATATTTTTATTTTTGTTTTATATTATTTTATGAAAAACATATCAATAAAAATACATTCCAAATTTTTTCCATTGATATATTTTTCATTAAATATTATAACACAAATAAAAATATTTATGGTCAAAGTTTAACTTTTAAAGTCAAAATATGATAATATTTTAGGGAGGGAGTAGGTTTTAGTTTTCAGTTTCTTAGCTACTTAAAACAAATCCATTTTTCTAAAAACGCTAGAGGAATGAAGGGGATGGATGTTGTTGCACTTAATTTTTATGTATTTTTAAATTAAGTTTATTTTATTTTATGAGTGTAAATAAATTCGTTAAACAAAATTATTTGGTTCCACCATTTAATGGATTGGGAACGTATTTTGGACTTGATTAAACTTTTGATTGATTTATTAAGGTGTGCTTCTATTGACATGAATTTCTATAGATGCAGTTAAAGTTCTTAGTCATCTTGTTTAGTACGGAGGTTTTAATAATCAAGTTTGCCTGATTATTCAAGTTTAACCGATTCATCGAATTATATTTCTTTCTCATGAGGCACGATTAATGATATTTAAATATTGTTTTAATATAGTAATCTTAGTCATCTAAGATGGTTTTAATAAGTAATAATTTGATCCACCAAATCTAATCAGTAATACTAGAGTAAACTAAAACAAACGGAAAAATTGCAATCCGGATAAATGTAGCCCAGACGAACCGCTAGTTGCCAGTGCCATTACAATTGGCTATTGTTTTGTTCAGTCCTGTCTTGGACGTAATGAAATTGAGCTACAAATACTTGAATGAATAATATTTAGGGTTAATAGCATTGGATATCACTAATGTTTTAAAAATAAGACATTTTAATTATTGATGTTTAAAACCTTCATGTATCGATCATTAATGTTCTTGAACCTGCCTTGTTTTGGATACATTCCTCATTCAAAATCTCGCCAAATTGCTCTATCTGTTAGTTTATCGAGATATTTTAGTCTACTCACTACATCACTATATAGCACCTCATTTAAGTTAGCAACAAGTGGGAATCACTCTTACCACCCATTTTGATCATGCCGTTAAACTCAATTAACGCCCATGCCACTATCCGGCCACCGCAGATCAAACCTGAAAGGTCAATTAGCCGATCAAAGGTCAATTAAGCGATCATTTCACACAGCAAGAATTAATTGGGTGTCAAATTTGACACTACGTGTAAATAGGCGATCAAAAATCGATCTGTGATCAATTTTTTGGCTTATCGCGTAGTGCCCCCATTCATGATTTTGAAGGTTTTACGTTACTCTACTATTTTAGTGTTCCAAGACACTCTAACTTAATCCCAAGTGTGCCCCCCTATTTTTTTAGCTGGCCTATACACACCCCTGACTTCCATACACCTAATTTTCATTACTGAAATGACTATATTACCCTTAAAATACACATTGAGTCACAGTAAAATGACTATTTTGTCCCTAACACTAAAGTATAGGGTGTGAAATGACTATTTTGCCCCTCCCCTATTTGCAAGTATAGTAGTTTCATTAAGGGCAAAATTGTCATTTCACTAAAATATCCAAACCTCTTCTTCCTCAACACACCCCACCTCATTCCCCATCCTCCATTTCACAGCCCCAACTACCTCACCCAAATTTCCCACATCAAATTCATTCCTAAACTCCAATAATATTACTACCAAATATATAAGCAATTTCAGCCTCTCATTTTTCATAAAAAACAAACATCATTAGTCAATTCAACTATGGCTACTTCATCATCAACCTTAGGAGCCATCATCACCAATGTTTATTTAAAAAAAATGGAATCGAATTGCAAAAAGATAACACAAAAACGGCGGCAAATAGACAAACACTAGGAGTAGAAAAAGCAAAGATTGGAAGGCATGGAAATAATGGAAGAAGATCGATTGATGGCATTCATCGATTACGCCAACTCAATTTTATGCAATAATAATGAAGAATCAAACGGGGCGGGCTGGAGCTGGATCGCATCTCGTATACTTAAGTCGTGTATCTCTTATTCCAGTGGCGTCACCTCGGCTATTCTCCTCTCCGATCTTTCGCAGGTCGGAATATTCAATAATTGTAGTATGTAAGTTCCATTCAAATAAAAGTTGTATGGTTGTGTAGGCTTGGAATGAGCAGAACAGAAGCGGAGCTCTAAAAAAGCAGCCCGATTTGATAAGTGAATTGAAGAGGAAACACGGAGAGTAAATTTTGGGTGAGGGGTAGTTGGGTTTATATAGGGCTGTGGAAATGGAGGGGGGGGATGGGTGTAGGGGTCGGAGATATTTTAAATGGAACGACAATTGGCTCTTAACGAAACTCAATGTTGGCTTCACACCCTATACTTTAAATATAGTGACAAAATATTTTAAGGTAATATACTATTTCACTACCTAAAATTGTGCCATGAAATAAAGATGATAACACTAAAAAGACAGTGCTCCTGCTCTTAAAAGTTCAGCAGTGTCTAGACACTAAAAATAAGACAAGTGCTTACATGTGACACTAAAACATAAGATGCGCCTTTTCTCATTGTGTTCTCAATTTTTTCTTTAACCAAAATGCGGGGCCCGGTGGAAATATAATAAAACAAAACAAAAAGCGACACTCACCAATAGTAGCTCGCCACTTAAGAACAAGGCTTCTATTTGGCTGCTTTTATTTTTTTTTCCTCTTATTTTAAAAATTATTTTTTCGAACAATAATGTTGAAAAAAATATTATTTTTTATTTTCGGCATCTATAAATGTAGTACTGTGCTTGTATCATTTGGATACCAAAAAAATTTGATTTTTTTACACAATTTTTATTAATTGTATTAAAATATTATGAATTTTTTGAAATTCAAAAAAAATATATTTTGTGAAATGAAGATAAAATGATATGGAAGAGAGAGAAATTAATTTTCATATCCTGAACGACACCGTCATTATTAAGAAAAAATGAATATTATTTTATACGCTTAAATTCGACACCGGCCATCATGACAAGGCCTAACTTCTACTTGTTTCCTGTAACTCCTTCCCACACTCTTATACTACATGCCTTTTGACCTCGAGCAACTAATACTTCTCTCCAAACGTAGTTAGTAGTCTTGTAACATTGGCATTCATTTTCCCACACAAATAAGGCTACGCACCAATTTGGGCACATACATGGCATTCCAAATATTCCATATAAACCAGTTGTCAGTTGTCACATTCATATTAATTGAGAGCAACAATATTCAAGGTTATATCATCAGTAGATGAACCTCGTAAAATAATTCAGATATCTATTAGCAAAAGTCTTCAACCATATTTAAATGAAAAAGTGTTTTAATACATTACTCGTGATCAATAGTTTATTTCATCAAGCCGATATAGATGGTCTTGTTTAGGGATTTGACAAGCACGGAAACTCTAATAACTCGATTGGATTCTACTCAAATAACTCGATTCGATGTTTTCAATCGAGACACAAACATTCATTTTATACTCGATCGATTTCGAGATATAAACTCGAATGTATCTAAAAATTATTATTACATTACCGTTTGATTATAAATTTTATAAAATAATTTATAATTATTATTGAAGTAGTGAATCGTAATATGAAAGTTACTTTGCAAGTTGTTTTGGTTATTGAGTTGTGAATGATAGTTTGAACTTGAAAATATTTTGTTGTTAGTCATTTAACATATTATTACTATTGGAGTCTAGCCTCCTGAAGACTGTAATATGAATATTTGGGAGAATATATCGATTTGGTTCTGATCGAGTCGAGTTCTTTTTTTTTGTACAGTTCGGGTAGAGTTTTTTTCTAATTTTTTTTCTGATCGAGTTCGAATCCTATTTAGGTCTGAATTTTTGAGTTCGATCTAGTACAAGACTCAAAAAAATTCGAAAGAGCGAGTACAAATGAGTTTGATCCACCACTCATTCAAAGATAAGAGCTTTTGTTTAACAAGTCAGAGCCATTGTTATCAAGAATATACAGGTAAACCTTAAAACTTGGTTTTTTGGCTTCTTCCAAGTTCAACACAAAATTAATTCAATCAAATTGTTCTATGTAGCCATATGTCATACTTTAATCTCTAGTCTTATTGATCTCTAAATTTATTCCCAAACCAGGCTTTGATTTTCCATTGTTAGGGATTGAAACACTTTGTTAAAGAAACTTAAGTGTCATATAATCTCATGAACACTTCCGATCCACATAAGTAAGATACATCAACTATGATAAACCAATAAATAATCATGACCCCAGTCCAAAAGTGGACGTGTGTGTAAGATTGACATAATTTGATTGATACTATTCGTACAATCAAGATACATTTTCATTTTAAAAGATGAGTTCATAACACTCGAAGGTTAAGCATGATTGATTTGAAGCAATTTTGGGCTAAGTGACGCATTGGGAAATTTGCTAGTGAGCACGTGAATGAGTACAAAACTAGTTAGAAATGCCTATCATGGCTAGTGAGATTAATATTTTATTCAATGTGATTGATTATTTGAATTAATTGAATTTAATTAAGAAATTGTTACTCATTGCTTCATTTCATATTTGATGATCATGATTAAATGTGTTTAATGCTTGATTTTTTTTATTGATTAATTGTTGTCAATTATTATATTATGAAATTATGTTAATGGAAATAGTGATATGATCCTACTATCTTTGAGATTTATGATATCTGTACAATTTTTGAACTACAAGACATGTGTCATTTTTATTTCATGCATTTTCTTTTGCCTTTAATTTTATTGAATTATATTCCAAATGATGAAGATTTCAGGAAAACGTAATTAGTTTGAGGAACAAAAGCAAGTTGGATCATCAGATGATAAAGCTGGAAATAGAAAGAAGACTACATTAATTTTAGAAACTAGTGTAGTTTATTTCATTTCTTTAGGGGTCGTATCACGGTTTCCGTATGTGATCTAATTTCATCAATATCATATATATGAATACTTGACATATGTATATTATAACTTGGCCATGCAGTCATGCGAGTTAAGATTATCAGCAACTTGTCTGTAGGAAGTCAGCCGATGGATCTGACATAAATACTTCATTTGATATTAATAATAAAATCTTCTTTTGATTAAAGTAAAGCTGGTGAGCTGCCTGCAATATTTGAAAATAGCATCCTTAATATCTGACACGGTCGCCCCGAAAATACAATTCATGATACGACTGTATCATGATACATCGTAATAATGGTATGGGCCAACATGCGACCCCGCAACCCATACACGTAGGAGTTTCTAACAATAATATGAGAAAAGACTTTAGAAAGAGCTGGCGAGAACACATGCAGCATGCTCATGCATCTAAATCGGCGAGCATCGGCGTAAGCTCCTCGGCCGACCTTGGCCGATCGATTCCTCAGCTTGGCGTAAAGCAGTAGAGAATAAATGCTTGTGAAGTGAATCTGAATAAACTGAAATAGTATCTGTATATACTTAGTTCAGATTAATTTGATAACATAATATTAATTCGTAAAATTTATTGAAGTCGCATTTATAATTTAGTAGTAAAAGCCGAGGCAGTCCAGTTAGCAATTTGATCGTTGATCGTTCCAAATGCTTCGATTAAAACATTTTGTATAAACTCTACATGCGATTTCTTAAAACTTAAGCTGTTAAGTCGATAACAAATGTATCTTCCTAACACAAAAAAACACAAAATATCTTCCTCAGTCTTAAATCTTGGCAGAGCTCTCTTGGGAGCAAAACAAGATTTTTTTTCTTCCCATTTCACTTGCTTTCTTTGTTTATAAAGATCATAGGTTGATTTGTTAAAGAGAACTTTCAAAC
The DNA here is from genome assembly GCA_019722365.1 of Lithospermum erythrorhizon. Classification (NCBI taxonomy): domain Eukaryota; kingdom Viridiplantae; phylum Streptophyta; class Magnoliopsida; order Boraginales; family Boraginaceae; genus Lithospermum; species Lithospermum erythrorhizon. The sequence continues at coordinate 39,308 of JADFUC010001379.1, forward strand.
CTTGTTTTTCCCCTCTAGGTGAGGTAAGAAAATAAGTTTGGTTGATTTTTTGAGGTTTGAGCTTTAGGTTGACTTTTGACATAACTCAAATTTTTAATGTTGATTTCAAGTTTGTTATGGTTACATAATTAAATATAAGTGATGAATTAAATGGATTCGGTTGTTTTTGAGGATGTTATGGTTGGGGTTAATTTTGGGTTTTGATTTGACTTTCTTGGTTGATATTTTTTAAATGTGCAAGGAATTTCATTGGGACCTTATTGTAGCTATTGTGAGGTTAAAATTGTCATTTAAGAAATTGATTAAAGGGAGTTAGGTTGAAAAAGTCTTGATTTGTAAGTTGAGTTATAATTGATATTTTTGATACAGGTTGTTAATTATGGACTTGAGGGTTAAATATAATGACTTATAATAGCAACGATATGAAATGTTAAAAATATAAATTGGAATTCTAGTCGATTGGTTGTATTAATGAATTATTAATTAATTGTTTCATATTTTTAATGGTTTAGAAATAGTTTATTTTAAAGAGTTGGTGGCGTGTCTTCTGAGAGGCAGCCGAGGTATTGTCGTAGGTAACGATATTCCTTTATGGGTGTTTTTGTTAGGCATTGATCGTGAAAGGGGGTTACCGTGATTGTGTCGCAGTTTGGTATTCGCCGAGGTGAGTACTTATATTGCTACTGCGTCACACTTTTAGTGTGTGAACATGTCGTTTGTAGATATGATTATGTGTAAATAGTACCACATGTTCTTGTAGTATTATTATGTGGTATGATTAATGTGAGAATGGTATACATGTAATGGTTCCCAGCTCACGATTATGTGTGATTTATTGTGTGAGCCATTGATATGATTGCTCTTGATTATATTACTGGGCAGAGATTGAGGTAAGTAATAGCTTGAACTCCAGCACTCTTCGATTTCTGTGACGCTTAGTATTGTTGTATTACGTGGCACTGTCGGCGGCTATTTACGTAAGCGCTAGAGTTGTGATTGATTTATGATTGTGAGATGTTTTAGGCGTAGCGGATATTGTTTGGGAATGGTAGTTGGTTGTGAGGAGGTGTTGGTTGGGTTATGTATAACTTTGAGATGACTTAGTATCGGATTTGACACATGTTGGGAAGATTAGGGGTTAGGTGACGCGAGGATATGTGGCGCTAATGGCCTTATACTTCGATATAAGTGCGATTAGTAAGGATACATTATCCAACTTTTGCTATGTGCATTGTCGGTGTTGGCCGCATAGCACGGTATAAGTGCGGTGGGAGATCTATTATCACTTTGTTGTAATGCGTTGTTGGTGTTGGCTGCTTTTTATTGTAAGTGCGGTGAAGATCTATTATCCAGCATGTGACATTGTTGATGTTGGCCTTATACTACGATATAAGTGCGGTGGTTATTAGCGTTGATCCATTCTGCTTGGTAGAAGCGGATTGAGTATAACTCTTGCGTTAGAGGGTGGTATATTATTGGAGATATGGGAGATAGAAGGTGATGACTAGAGTTATAGTCATTGTGGTGTCTTTGATTTCATTACGGGTGTTTGTGTCGCTGAGGGCCTTATTATATCTTAACGTATTATCTGCGAGACGCTTGGAATCTTATTATGACTTTATTAGGTAGTCCTATATATATATATATATATATCGTATTAATTTATTCATGTTGAAATTTATTATAATTTTTATGCGATACGTTCGTATGGTAAGTTCACCCCCCTGTGTTAAGTTTCACTAGCCCCGGCGACTAGCACTTTTCGCTTTTGGTATTCGTTTATTGCCGGGTTGGCCAGTGATTGAGCAGAGGCACATTGAAGAGTTGTTCAGGAGGTGGTAGGTAGGCGTCGGGTGAAATTTGAGGATCTCGATGCGATTTTGATGTGTTGTCAGCGATTTTGATTGTATTTTCCTTTTCAAGCCTTTACATCGGCGATTTGTCATTTTGTGATACGAATTCGATTACTTACTACGTTTTGCTTTGCTTGGCATTCTTTGTTTATTTAGGGATATGTTGTATATATATGGTGTTGGTTGGTTAGATATCCACTGATGGTTGTAAAATTTTAAAGCTGTGATTATTTTGAGAATAATTAGTAAATCAAATTTTGGGCCAAGCGATGGCTTCAAAAATGAGTCGTCCATCGGTATCAGGGTAAATTGTTCGGGTTTTAATGACTGCAAATACCAGGCGGCCGACTGGGGCAGTCAACCACGTATAATCATAATTATATACAAAAAGCATATGCATAACAAGCAGACTAGTCGCCATCAACATCACAGTCAAATATTCATTCAAACTGAAATGACACAAACAATAAGGGTTAGTCAAAATGAAAATGTCTGGCGTCAAAACCTCCATCCATAAAATCCATTTTCAATCGCTTTCCTCCGCTTTGATATACACACACAAAACCCCTTTATATATATACATCCACCCAATCCACTCGACCGAGGAGCTCTTCGCTCAATATGCATATCGCACAGAGCCTCGAATCACCTCGGGACTACTCACAAAATATCATCACGCCCAGACACTCGATTCGAACTCTTTCCCCTTATGATAATATATACACATATCATTCTCTTTGAAAATCAACCTACAAAAGATATCCGCAGCGCCAACCACATTACAACGATACCTGACCACCGCGCCAACGATACATCTGGCATGGTATAATCCAACAACTACCCGCGATCTCATGCTGTCGGTCTCAATACGCAATGTCGATAACATGATCTGATAACAAACAATCTCATGCGCTAAGAAATATACATACCAATATGGTCACACAACAAACACATACTTGAATATATAATCTTGGTAGCCTTCGAAGGTTCCCGTCGTGAATTGTACTCGCCTGAATCAAAGCAACTAGAATATCTCACAGGTGGTCGCGTCTTGGAAGTCGGGGCTCGACTCACATCCAAGAAATTATATACATTATTTCTTTCCCGATTAATAACATCCTCTTTACTTAATTAAATCCCAATTAAGATTAAATGTAAACCCGACAAATTCCGGTATAAGAATCTTAGTCCAACGACAACGTAAGAATACTCATTTCCTCGTAAATCGATTATTACTGACGTCATGTGAGCGAATACCATTATAAATTATTAAAACACTTAGGCAGTGAAAACTTCTAAAATTCGACTTATTATCGACATTCTAATTTCCAACTTAATAACTCTAAATTTAGACGATTACGCTGGCGATGTCTTAACGACTATCGCTTGATAAAACTGTATTTGATTCTCCATTTTTGGCCGTCGTCCACCACCCCAACCGCCCCAACACTTTAATCAAGTGTCGGTCCGTAATCCCGATTCGTATTAATCCGCTTATAATCCAATCTTTATTTCAAAAACCCAATTACTACTCAGCGAATACTTTTACTCCTTGATATCCTCTACCCGATAAACGTAAAATATCGACTTCGTTTCGAAACAACTATATTAAGTCGCGACATCGTAATACAATTTGCTTGAAGCGTGAAAAAGTCAACCTAAGTCGACTACTTGATCAATACATTTCAACCCTAAAATCAATTATAATCACTACCAATCACGTATTTCCAGCTTGAAGGATGCTTTTATACCATTTCAAACTTTAAAGCTTCGATTTCTCGAAGTCAACAAAAGTCAACTTACAAAATCTTAGAAAATATCACCAAAGTTTCCAACTTTCTTACCTTAATGTGTAGAAGATGATGAGGGGAAGATGAATATCAACTTTTAAATGTCTTGAGCCACAAAGAATTGGAAGAAATTGAAGAAAATTTTCGGAATAGTGTAGGTTCGAGCGCTTCTGTAGAGGAGAAGGGTTGGTGGTTTTGGATAATGATCCAAGGTAGTGAGGTGGGTAGGTGGAAGATACTTAGATGAGTGTAGGTCTCGTTTGGTTTTTACGATTTTTCGACCTGTACAGGTTTTAACAATAGCAACTGGGACACGTTTTTAAATTTTTGTTGCCCTCAAAAATAGAATTATCCTGACCTATATTATTATTATTAGGCTACAATTTTTTTTAATTCCTATAAACGCTCCAACCGGCAACTAGAATAATATTAAAATAATAAGTTATACAGACGGGTTATTTGTCTACCCGCTAATAAAAATTTAACCATAAAATTTACTCGACACTGCAGCGTCAGTTTTCAAAATCACTTATCACCCTATTTTAACATCTCCTCATTTAGCTCTTTATTCTCGTGCTCAGCTGAGTTATCACCTTCTGAGAGTCATAACTTTTCTCATCCTCGTAATAATTCGCGTATTGCGTATTATATGTGAAAGTTAAAGTAACCTTATTTTTGAAAAGATGCGGATATTGGCTTGACATCTTCCCTCTCGTTCCCACAGATAGCTTCTCGCTCGTTGGTTTGCAGCTACGCTTCACTAAAGCCTGACTTTATTTAGCGACACACTTTTCCTTTCGGTATTAATTTTCATAGGTTTTATAACCGTAGGTCTCTCGAAGCTCAATTGGTTGCTTGACTCAAAGAGATACTAAGTTAGTGCAGGATATAGCACCGCCGAACATGACACATGGAAGGCGTTATCGTTCTCTCCCGATTGTGGAGGCGGCGCTAAGCGATAGGCCAGGACTTGACTCACATCGAGAATCTCATGCGGACCCATTCTCTCGTGGACTCAGCTTCCCTCTTCCCGAATCTCGATACACTTTCCCGCGAGGATATTCTCAAGAATGCTATCACCAATTTCGAGCGTTAAATCCACACGGCGATGCATACATCTTTTGTCTATGTTACCACTTTGAGTCTTTGTTGTATCAATTTTATTCTTTCAGCGACCTTTCCACTTTGACTACGAACCGTATACTTTTTCTATCTCCTCTTACATTCCAACAAAGCTGGACTCCTACCATTTCCGGCCCCGTACAATGCCTCAAAATGAATTGCCATCAATCTTGGCGTGGAAGCTATTATTATATGGAAACTCCATTTTAAGCGGTCATTCGTCGATTTCGGGAAAGTTCAACCTTTAGCAACCCATGACGTATCGCCCGATGTTTGAATTGTTCTCTCATTTGCCCGTATTTGTGGATGTAATGATTTGCTCAAATTGACTCTCGACCCCGTCGACACCACGAAATCCTTTCCAAAATGGAGGTGAATCTAGCGTCTCGATCCCCATCTGATGGATACGGCGCTTGTCTGATCGCGATATGATCAACATACAGCACTTGCCAACTCTGGGGCCGGTAGTCGATTTAATTGGTAAGAAATGGGCGATTCGATAGTCTATCACTTGTATCGCCCCGCTAACCGTCATTTACTACCGATGTCCTCACGGTCAGAAAACAAAATTACGTCGTAATATGCTCCCCGAGTCGCTCTGGAATAGGAAGGGGTTACTTGATAGCCCATTTGGATAACCGATGTTCTATCTTCACTGTTGACAAATTAGGATGTTGTATACAAACTCATGAATTTCCCTCTTCATGGTGAAAGATCACTTTGATCTGGCTGCTTTTAAGTATATCTGTGCCGTACCGCGGGATGTATGTATATGAGGCATTATGAGCTTAGGTCAAAATCTCCTTTTAACTCTTGTGAGTAAGGCCTGAACAATCTACTGCATTGTAAGGGCTCCATCCTATTCCTTATGAAGTCGATCTCTTCCGGCTTTGACTCTTGATTATCTTTCACTTGACTTACCAAATGCTATTGCCACTCGAGTATCACGATCCAAGAAGAACAGTCGGAGCTTCTTATTTGCGCCAACAAACCGCCATCACCTCCCGGCTCCAAAGTTAGCATAGGATTCTTCATTTCATTCGATGGCTCCTTAACACGCTTTCCCACTTACGACCTGTCAAATCAGTACGCGTTAAGCCTTTCGGGGATGATACTCGTGGAAACATCATAATCGCTAATAAACTCCGTCCACGCCCGGCGCACCAGTTGAGATCTCTGCGTCGGAGGTATCTTAAACTCTTGTGATCATTAAAAATTTGTAGTCGCGCGTACAAATAATGCCTCGAATCTTAAGAGATGCGAGCAACGATTGCGGCTAGTTCCCAGATAAATGCGTCGGGTAATTAACTACCGTGATTTCTACTCGATTGTCGCGTCGTAAGCTACTATCTTTACCATGTTGCGTGCTTACGCATCGACCCACGATGTGAGCGTCATTTATCTGTGACATAGCCGTCACGTCGTGAGGAAAGAGAGTAAATCTTGTGTAGGTAGTCGATTTCTCTTTCAATTCATTAAAGCACTTTGTTCCTGATCCTGCTCCCAGACAAATGGAGCTCACTTTTTAGTCAACTTTGGTCATGGGTATTACTGATAATCTAGAAGTCTTGTATAAATCTCCATTAATATCGGTAGACCCAAAAACTCCTTATTTATTAACACTGTAGATAGTTTAATTTATCCACAGAACTTCCAAAAGGATAAACGCTTATACCTCACAGAAATCACGTGACCCGAAGCGCACACTTTCCAACCATAATTCACACTTGGAAAATTTAGCATACAATTCATTTCTCTCAGCGTCTCAGCCATGATTAAAGTGTTCTTGTCTCTTTCCTCACCATTGCAGAATATATCAAATAATAGTCAGCTGAGCTTTTGGCTTGAAATTTATCCAAGTAGGCGGAACACCCGATTCATAAAGGTCCATAAGCGTTGCGGGTGCATTAAATCAACCCCAAGCAGCATCACCGAAACTTCGTAGTGCCCATATTTTTGTTCTAAATCTGGGCTTGATATATGTCTTTCGCAATCACCGGCGGTGGCTTGACCTCGAGTCAATCTTAGAAAATACCCAGGAGGCGTCCACCGGTGATCCAAGCGAGATCATCGATCACAGGCAGCGGATATGGATTCTTTATGGTTGCTTTGTTAAATTTTATGTCGATCTGTGACCTCCAGAGATCCATCCCATGGCAACAAATGGCGGGGAGTACCCCAGGTAGCAGACTACTTGGTCGAATGAATCACTTATCCAACAATTCTTGCAATTTAGTCTTGCTCCTTGACTCTACGAGGAGCCGTCACATAAGGTGCCATAGAAATCGGAGTAGTACCATGAAGTAATTCTATGGAAAACTTCCTTTCCTTGGGAGGAAGTCACGACAACTCCTCGAAACGCATCGACATACTCTTTCTAGCATAAGCTTCTCTTGGGTCGATCTTCTCTTTACTTGTATCAACAACATAGAGCAGATAACAGCCAACGTCCGATCTCAGCGTCTTGTGGGCCTTCTGGCAATGAAGCGAGGAAAGAATTTTCTATAAATCGAGGAAAAAAGATCTTAGATTTTTTAGGGACTAGATATTTCAATCTTCTTAAGATGACAATCATCAACTGCGTGATGTCTCAACCAATCCAACTCAGAATAAGATCAAAATCCATTCATCTCGAGAGTAAATCTATCTCCAAACATTGATTTTAAATACTTATGGGAAATTTCTAAGTACCTAAATCCAATCTTAATAGACTTCCCGGCCGAGGAGTTAGAATTAGAAGTAGTATAGCAAGAATTTCTCGAGTTATTGGAATACGTAGGGAAAATTTTAGAGATATGAAGAATGAGTAACTCTGAGATCAAACAAGACTTTTTCTTCAACCGCATAAATTTAGGTACTTTTGTTACCCGCTGCAGGAGAATCTTGAGCTTCTGGCGGAGGTAGCAGCGAATACGACCACGGCCGAGTTCGGCATACATTGCCAGCCGACATTACCACGACTATTTCCAACTCCTCGTCGAGTTTCCTCTACCCAGTCGACCTCCGCGACTGCGCGATAACTCATACGCTCGTTTTGCTGTTTGGAGTAAATGTGCTAGTACTTCCCTTGACAGCTGACCTGCGGGGACAGTGCTTGACGATGTGCCGCTGCGGCGACGTGTCGATAACGGACCCATGACTACGTTTCGGCGTTCCACTGACTTTATGACCCGATGCAGCGGAAACACTGATGTTAGTCGCCTCATGATAACCTCTCATTATCCTCCGGATCGACTAAAGACACGGGCATAGAAGCTTGGCGAGTGCTAAATCGAGAAATTAGCGGTAGGGGCATAGGCCGACTCTAGTTGTGGTACAGCTACAATGGGCGTCCACTGGAACCCCGAGCGATTGACCCGACAAATCACAGAAGCGTCTGTCTTCCTCTTTCTCCCAGCTAAGCGGCGCTCCTTGTCCGTTTCACAGGCGTCATTCAATAATTCATGAAAAGTTGCATAATTCTTGAGTGACAACACAGTGCGGATCTCGATTCATTCCGTCCCCTTTGAATACTAGATCCTCTTTCCTACCATTGGCGTTTACCTGCGATGACGGCATAGATCATTTGAATCTTTTCTCATAGTCATTTACATTTCTATCCCCTTGAGTAAGCTGGATCAACTCTCTTTCTAAAGTAAACATGTAATACTCTAATCCAACTCTCACCAAAGCGATTAATCCTGAGCTTATCATGCAGCTGGTGTACGTCGTCGCCATCAAAGATACGTTTTCCCGCCCGTCTCTCGAGCTCCGCTGCATATGTCCCCAGCCAAAATGCCAATATGGTCCTCAACTCCCATTAGCTCCATGGAAGCTCAAATATGCTCTCCAGTCTCGAATGAACTCCCAATGCTGAATAGGAGGAGAATCGACTCCGAACTTTGGTGGAATTGACTTCGAGAAACGGTCAAATAACTTACTCTGACTCCCGGCTACGCCTGCCGGCAGTGCTTAGAATGCCGATGTCCCGCAGCGTTGCAGAATCACGGTCAGCGCTAGGGGCTGCATCATTTGCTTTCTGATACTATGCACATTTTACGCATCTACGGCGCCTCTACCCCTGGCGCCTCTCGCGGCTCCTTCGTTGCCTCTTTGTTGCGCTCTTGCGGCCTTGACGAGCAGACCTCGTGGTGGCATACCGGTGGTCTGATCTAATAAGAGAGGGCAAGATTGGAATCGCTAGAAGGCCAGTATAGCCAACTTCCCAAAAACTATCCTTTAGGCACATAACCACACGAGCGCCCATAAGAGACCACGAACTTTGGGCTCACGATGCCAAAATTATAGCAGAGCCACTTCTAGGTCGACCGCCTTACGAGGTTAAGATCATCGATAACATGCGCGAGTCGCGGTCGATGGATCTGACATTAAAAAGAATTCATTTGATAATAATAAAATACTCTTTGGTCCGTCGTGGTGAGCCTTCTGCTTGACCCAAATAACATATCCAACAACATAGACACGGATCGCTGAAAATATAACCAACAACTTAGTATCCTTGTCGTCATAATAATGGTATGGGCGCGACCCATAATATACGTGCAGAGAAAGGCTGAGGACTTCTGTACAGCACTTTCGCTGCGCTCACAAATCGGAAGCATCAGCGTGAACCATAAATGACCTCGTGATCAGCTCACAGAGGCACTGGGCATAAAATGCGCCGAGAATAGGGAGTAGGCTGTGAGAAGCTTAGTGAATACAAATATTGAGAGATATTATCTGACCACGTATAATCATAATTATATCTAGCATATGCATAACATTAAGCAGACTAGTCATAGCCATCAGCGTCACTTGCTGATCAAATATTCATTCAAATATGAGCAACACAAGCAATCAAAGGTTAGTCCAACAAAATGTACCACATGAAAACCTCGATCGCTGCGTCGGCTTCCCAATCGCTCGCTGATATACACACGCATCGCTACCTTTACATATATATACATCGCAATTCTCCGACCGAGGCTCTGCTTCAAATATGCATATCACACCCAGGCCTCCCGAGATAACACCAAGGGCTACGTCTGATAAATTGCGGCTATAGTAGATGAAAATAAATACTAGCTTCATACGGTTATGTACAAAATGACTTAATATCAACTTTGGATCTGGTTAAGTATGTCTACTACAGTGACATAATACTAACTTATCTATCTGAGCAGCGTTCCAAAGTTTGTTTATCGAGCCACAACTCTTGAGTTGTCTCGCGATTGAATATGAATAAATTAATTTAAAGGTAGTGCATTTACTTTTAATATGTGAAATTATTTCATGCTTTGTGTTTCAACCACGTTAAACACAATCACACTGTATCCTTGAATACAACTGACACATCTACGGTTAGAATGAAATTCTCTTGGTATGTGAAATTGAAAGATTTCATCCATTTGTGTTTTAACCCATTAAACCTGATTCCTTATTCTGCAGCGTCTTAACAGAAGAATGCGTTTTCACGATTAGAATGATGTCTCGTTATTCGGATGATATATTACTTATACCGATGATCTTCTTACATTTCGAACTTGATATTATTTATATGGTCCTTTCCGTACTCTTGCTCGGTCGATGTATCATTCAATGACTAAAATATCTTTAATTAAGCTTTTATGTAAACATACAAACTTAATTTAGATTAGTGAACCTCATAGTCTGAAAAGTCGACTTAGTTCATCTTTTCAAGATTATACTCAAGTCTTGTTCGAGTCATGATCCATAGGTATTATTCAATCGTTTGTTGTTCAAAGTGTCCTTTTAAGGAAGAGTAGAGTAATGTTCCCTTAATCAGAATCACCTGATATGGAAACGTGTATGTCAAACATGACATTCATTTCTACTCTTACAAGTGCAAAGAAAATAGTGTAGAATCCGCCCCACGCTTCTGGAGGATTTAAAGCGTGACCTTTCTTAATGTGGTCGTCTATCGTGCAAGGCTGGGTAACTGCTGTATCTTGTCTTCCGGCTATGTGTTATACTTGGCTGTATCCATGATTCAATCATGTGAGTCGAAACTAGTGTTCTCGACGCGATGAGTCGAGCCGAACATTACGACTTTGACAACAAAATTATTTGAGATATAAGATTTAATCATCTCTCTTTCCAATTCACAAAGTTACTTAAAATCCTTCTTTTTCATGCTTTAAAGTTCGAAATAATGGTGAGATAATTAACTTCGCTTATAGTTCCATGTTAACTCCAAGCTATATGAAAATAGCGTGAGAACCGAATAGATAACTTTTCTTATTTGGTTCACGTACAGGCCAAGCTTTGTTTCATCACTGATTCATGAACCATGTTAAATACCGTGTTAAAGAAAAGCTAAATACCCGTCATGTCTTGAAATGTAGATACCTGACATTCAAGATCATTCAATAGTTTTTTCCTGATAGAGTTTAAAAAGAGATGAAACTATTTACATTATTTAAAGGCTTGTTTGTTGGCTAAGAGACAATACCAAGCATAAAGTCTTCTTGGCATCATCACCTTTGATTGAATCAAAAATTAATTATCAACCGATCATATCGTATGACTTTGTTCACTTGAACCAAAATTTCATACAACGTATCCAACATGATTGAATCAAGTCTTAAATGTTTGTGATATTTGGTTATCCCTCTATTGCTTTCTGTCCGATTGCAATGGTTGAAGGAATCATGTGATGTAACACTTTGTTCAACAAGTCATTCGGTTCTTCTTAACTTACTTTATTTCACATTATAAAGTCATGTATTTAGATTTGCCAATAAATGGTGAATAAAATAGATAAAGCTTAAATACCAAACATAATAAATATGCAACTTAAAATAAAAAAAGTGCTAGTTCAAAACAATCCATACATATTTACAAATGAATTGCAGAAATACCACGTGCCAGATCTCACAAAATGCTGCAAGGTATCAAGATCCTACATACTCAGGATTGGCAGCTGACCATACATTTTGGAGTCGAAGTATAATAGTAGGTTATCGACCCGATTATGTAAAGTAATATGCGAGGTAGAAGTCTATTATGCTGATTGGCTTGACGATACTTGCATTAGATTTGAATCCGGCACAATAGTAGGTTACCAACCAATTGCGAAACTATTAACTTTCTTGTGTCCTTGGCGTACCATACATGATGCTACGACTTTGTATCTCAGACAAATCGGTTTAATTTTGATTAAACCAAGTAGTTGCGGAATGATCGTCGAAGCCCATAACGTTGAGGTGGAAATCCCAACTCAGTCCATTTGTCATATCAAAGTGCAAAATGTAACCTTTGCCCGTAGGTGTGCTGAGATGATGCAAGCATTTATGGCTTTAAAATTAGACGTCGTTGCTTAGAATTTTAATTGGTGAGATTAATGTTATTTAACTTTATTTAACCATGCATAGATAGCACATATTCAAGCAACATGCACAACATGAAAAATAAATAAAATAACACACATTTAGGAGATATAGATATATTTTAGAATTTTTATTAAATCGACAGCAGTGAAATCTTTAGCATAGAGGTAGCATTACGGCGCTTTAGAAGTGCGAGTCCTTGATAACCCCCGACTACTTGAAACCTCGAGTTCTTTGAGTCTTAGTCTTTGTGGAAATGCCCCAGAACTGATGCCACATGGCCAGTATACTACTACTAACCCGAGCTTGAATGACACCTTGAGACTTGTGGGTAAATGAATACAGAATAAAAAGAAATCATTCGCGGTCGTTTCTGATATTTCCGGTATGGGGTAAATAAATAAATGACTGGGTCGTATCTAAATACTCTTCCGTTTTCCATAACAATATATATTTTAAAAACATTAAAACAAATAAATGCACTTAATGTCTGTATATATTAAATGAAATAAAAATAAATGTGTTCACCAATTGACTAACCATTATTTTACAATTAATTATCAATTAATATAGAATTTAAATTTAAATATATTCACATGATTAATGAGTAATTTATTTACAATAATTACCAACCTCTTAAATCATGGAATAATTACTTACAAACAATTAACTCCAAATTAAAATTTAAAGTCACGTGAGAATGAAATATTTTTAATAATTATCAAGTGTGAAAATAATTATGAAAGGAAATATAAATCAAATTTAATGCCATTCAAGATATATATTCAATCGTATTGTGACAAAATTTATGATTTAACGTCCCAAAAGCGAAATTAATAATTTTGATAATTTTAAAACCAAAATAATTACGCAAATACATTTAAGATTTTCTAAAGCGGACAAGCAGCTTCAACGGCCAGCGGCCGGCCTGGCCGCCCCCACGATTAAACCGCGTCGCAATGCCGTAAATACGGCCGGTAGGCTACGTCAGAGTGGCGCGATATTCGGCTTCATTTTGGTAATTCATTTGAGTTTTTGATTTCAAGGTCATTCAAGCTTTTGCTAAAATGATTTGGAAACAAAAAAATTCGAAAAATTACGGGATTGGACAGGAACATCGACAATATTGTTGAAATATTCAGAAGGTGGAATTTCATCAAAAACTGTTCAAGTTTTTTTCAATTAAAATAAAAACGATGAGAAATTCAATGAATTTTTTCGGAGTAATTAAAATATTCAAACAATTGGAAAAACTTCACGGGATGAACCACAAAGGGTATTCAACACACTGGATTTAATTCGTAAGTTTTGAAATTTCTAAAAATTATTTGTAAAATAGAAAATGATTCTTCCTCAATTAAAAATGTAAGATAATTAATTTTAATCCCCACTTTCAATTCTCATGAAACAATTAAATAAACATCAAAATACTCAAAATCAATACATTGAAATGATGATTTTAACCGTCAAATATTCATCTGAAAGCGATTTGATTTTTCATATTATATATTCATCAAATTGAATATAAATCATGAATTAATCAAATTAACTAACAACTATGTCGACATAATCAAATTAGATAAAATACATCCAAGCTTGAGTAGGCTGCGAGGAGCCCCTTTGTTAGAATCTAGTATGAATTTCATTTTGTGATAAAGCACCCAAATTATACATCAGGATCCTGAAATGATATAAATTAATCTAAATTCCTTTTAATGACTTATATGAATAAATTTCTGAAGAGATGCCGGCGGAAGTCTATCTCCAAATCTTTAATAAAACCTCCTTTGAATTCCATCGTTGAGCACTTCAAATGTAGTGCATCTAGTTAGTCCATTACCGGGGAGGTTGAATCACTGCATTTGCGTCTGCTAGAACATGGATTGAATTGGATGAAAAATCAAGAGAAGAATTTTCAATTCTTTCTTGATATTTTCGGCCATTCTAGAGAAAAAGAGGAGGCTAGATTTTTTCATGATTCTTATGGAACGTAAATGATAAGGATCCAACATATAGTGGTCGTTATTTAGTCTAAACCCGACAACCCAGGTTAAAGAGCCGACTTCGTTTGATTTAATTAAGCAGATTAAGTAAAATCAAACGCAACAAGTCAAATCAATTTATTTTACATTATCGATGTAAAATTCCCAGATTGAGAATATTATTAAGTGATTACGATCAACTCTCAATTTAGCAAATATAGTTTAAGCTTCATACATGAAATATAATTCAACGTCATTGTATATGTGTGACATACAGGCTCAGGATAATAGTAAGTTGTATAATAAATAACTAAATTGACGATTACTATTATTATAGCGATTAATGAAGTAAGATCTACTTGATAACTCATAACTCCTTAAATTATCATGAGAACCGCACTAGTAATATACAATTACTAAAAGTGAACACTAAGTTCCGGTAATCACGTTGCCACGGTAAATGAATTGATACGTAATTGTCGCTTGACGGGCATAATAAAGGGAATGATTTCATTGATTTTGGCAATTGTGTTATGGAAGGTGTATAAGTGCGAATTAATTTGATTTAAACTATTTATGCTTTGAAGTTCTATCTAGATTAGAAAATCAATTGTGCTAGAGTTCTTAGAATCCGCTTTTATCAAGCAAGGAGAGTCTTGAGTAAAGGAAAATGTCACGTAATGCAATCGCCCCACTGGCAGGATCCAAATTTCCCACGTATGCGAAAATATGGGGAAGAACACAGGGGAAAAGCGATTAAGGATACAAAACTTTTAAAGATTGGAAACCAGCCATAAGTGTGCGAGATCGTCCCTCCCGATTGAAAGTCAAAGAGTGAGCCTAAGCAAAAAGGAGGAGAAACATACCAATTAACAAAAATAGAACATAAAACAAAGCGAATGAAATAATTAAATCGGAGGAGCAAGAGGCGGGGAGTAAAAATTAAAAGTGTTTATTCATCATAGTGGCAAGTCTTATAAAAACAAAGGGAGGAAAAAACCTAAGGCGCTGGGACATTAAGAATTGAGGAGATAGAGGGGTGGCTGTATTGTCGAGCCATTCGTGGGATATCGACTCTTGTATTCTTCAAGGGCCGGAAGATGGGGATTGGTCCTTGTAGTGCAGGACGAGCAGCGGCCTGCTTGGAGTCCCAGAAGTATCTTGCGATAAGCGCGCTGTCCCCAGGTCGTCATACCTGCTCGTGCGGACCGGGCACGCTTTGGAGGTTGCGTCCTGCTTCTGCTACGCCTTGAGGTCTGGGCCCGTCGGACTTTCTCCCGAGGAAGGTAGTCGGCGGCCTTCTACCGCGCTTAGGGTCTGACTCGGGCTGGCTACTTGACCTATCGACGCAGCGTACTCGCTTGGCAGTTCATCCGAATTTCCCGATGTGTGCTCGTAAATAGCACTCATTCAATACTGCCGATTAATAAATAGTAGAAGTTTTCTGTAGAAGATGAAGTGTTTAAACAGAGAAAGTAAACGGAGCGAGGGCAAGAAGAAAAAAGAGAGACAATTTACTGCCCGGCCATGTTGGGAGACTTCATGGATGACGGAAGGTCCGAACTGGCCTTTCATGGGAGGAGGGTTCGCATAGAATTTCCTCGGGTAATGGTGTGATCGCGGGGAACTTTGAGAGACCTCAGGGGTTTCTAGTTCATACATGACTTATCGATATCCTCAAGCGATGTGGTCCTCCCCGAGGACTGCGCTACAGGCTTCCAGTAGGCGGATGCTTGTCTTTCTCTTAGAACCAGATCTCCCACCAGGAGTTGTCTGGATCGGACCCTTTTGTTGTAATAAGTAGCCACCTTGCTTTGTTTTTGGCTATTTTATCTACCACGTCGACCATTTTTCTCTTCCCGATAGGTTCAAATTGGGTCCACCAAGCCCTACTTTCATTCGCCAATTAATGTGAGCTATGTCAATCGATCCGTGGTCAGAGTGAATCTCCGCGGCCAGCCGAGGTGTTTCTCGTTGATTGGATTCGGAGTAGTCGAGCGATCATAGAACTTCTCGAGCTCCTAATCCCTACCGCTTCTTTATTTGTAGCCGTTCTTGGCGCCGCGAAGATGAACGGTTAATCCAACTTCCCACATTGTGCCACATGTGTCCACTTTATGTGTAGAAACTTTGATGTTATCATGTGATCTATATCTAGCTTCGTACACAGGTCCTCAATTTTTCCGGCCGTGTAATCGGTCCGTGCCTCGGTGACTAGCGCCCCGTTGTCATGGGTCCCTGAGCACTTGTGAGCATTTCTTTGGCTGATGCGCTCTTTTTCGTCTGCTTGGAGAGAGAGTTTAGCCTCGCCCGTTTAGTACGGCGTGGTCAGCGGCCCAGCGATGACAATCTTCTTGGATCTTGATGTTAGAGAAGATCCCCTGACTATATCAAATCCCCAACTATATCAAATCCCCACTGATAGAATAGAGTTGGACGAGCTGTCTAACAAAATACGGAGGCGGTAAGGGATATTGGCGTGCCTTTGGTATGAATCACATCTCCTTACGTGGTCCTCAACATCCTTGGCTATTGATGGCGAGCTTTCCCGATCGTAGGATCTTCTACGTTAGAACAACTGCGTGTCTTGATTCCCTTGTGCCCCCCATCCAAACTAACTTACGACCGCCATTCTTGGGGAAGTCTTGAGGCAGCATTGCGTTCTCGAAAGTACAAAATAGTTTGATACCGTAGCTCACAGGGGCACTCACAACCCTCGATGCATTATCAATTACCTCCTTCGTCCGGAAGGCCTCCTCTTTTACCCATTCCACCACAGTGGCTTCGGGAGGTGTTTCGTACCCCGATGTGGCAAGTTGGGATAACCTTGAAGGGATATAAGGTGCAAATAATCGAATATTACAATATTATTGCGTGTGCGAGGTCTTTAGTTGTTCTAATCTTAAATACTAAGTAATTTAATTAATAGAGACTTACATTGTGACAGTTAATAGAAAGCGCGTTTTGCTGTGAAAATCCTTCATCATTTACCTTGCTATATTTGGTAGTGCCTACAGATGATCCCTTTACCGGGAGAGAGTTAAATCCCAGCTTGGGTTTACTCTTAAGGAATTGGATGATAAAAGCTAAGCAAAATCCAAGCTTGAGCTTGTTTTGGGCCGACTCCTAGGGAGGGAAGGCCGAGTTCTTGCTTTTGGGGTTATGGGTTTTGTGCGATCTTGTTTCATGCATAAACCCTTATGATAACCCCAAATATATATAGTTAGGAATTACAACCACATGCACGGCAGATAGTTAATGAGCCATTAACTTGACTCATTTAATTAACTTATCAGGACTACATTAATAAGGTCATCTAATTTATTAATTGAGTTTAACAAAAGAAAATTAATTCGGCTGCATCCAGTAATAATAATGCTGCTTCGCTTGATATTAATTTCGTCGATCAGGAATTACGTTGATAACAATCAATTATCCGATTAAGCAAACATGGTTTAATTTCATACATAGTATAACTAACATCCTTATATGTGTGTGACACTTTCTAGGCTCCCGAGATAATAACAATTGTATAATGATATATTTGACGATAATATTATTATAGCAGTTAAGCATGAGATCCCAGCAATGCGGCTTAACCCTACGTATTATCACATTTTACCTCGACTAGTAATTACAATTCTTATCATTGAACACCGTTTAATAATCACGTTTAACTAACACAGTAAATGATTATTCACAACCGATTGTCGCCAATGAGTATAATTAGTGAAACCCGATATTCATTGATTTTCCGTAAACCTATCTATCTCCTAGTTCCTTTCTCGCCCAGGCATATGCTCCATATGACACAATTGAAAAAAGTTTGGCTGACTTTCGGACCGCAGTATCCCGCGACACTTTCTACGGTCACCGTCGATTTTAAAATCTCCCGTCAGCGACAGCGAGTGGCACCTTATATGGATGTGTTCTGCCCCGAAAGCATTTGCTAATGTTAAACCATTGGCAAGTGCCCGTACTCCCAACTTTATTGTTGCCTTGAAGGCGAATGCGTAGAAACATATTGATCTTGTTGTCTTTCAGGGATCATAGCGATATCACCCACCTACAGTCGCCGGGATTACTCGCGCCCGTCGTGCCATGACAGAATCTTTCTTGTGAGGCCCCGCAATCGGGTTGATCGACTGCTTTGTGCCTCTCGGCCGGCACGTGGGTGCATTGACCACAAAATGTACGTCGTGAGCTTTAATGCTAAATGGCGGCTTGTCTTGGATCGAACTCAATAAGGCTGCATGCCGCGGTTGGCGACTTATCCGGACCACGTATGAAGGCAAACGCACCAGCTTGATGGTTGATCCGTTACCCACCTTGTCCCGGTGAACTTGAGAAATGAACTGGCTTAGGGATGCAGCTGCTTGAGAAGCGAGCACCGGCTTACTCTCCGTCCCGAGGGTACCGTGTTTCATATCCTCCCGTGACTCGGCCCGACATAGTAAGCGGTCTAAACTTTATTTTCTCTTTATCAAAACAACGTGTTTCTGCGAAACAATGAGATATAACGGTAGAACATCCACCTTGACGATACCACTTGACGACTCTTGAGATTGGAGATGCAGCTTTAAGCTCTTGGAATG
This sequence comes from Lithospermum erythrorhizon, assembly GCA_019722365.1. NCBI lineage: Eukaryota > Viridiplantae > Streptophyta > Magnoliopsida > Boraginales > Boraginaceae > Lithospermum > Lithospermum erythrorhizon. Next base: position 57,978 of record JADFUC010001379.1, read on the forward strand.
ACCCTTTCCTTATCCTCAATCCATTCATTGTTGCCTTTCTTTATGGCTTCAAGAAGGAAAGGCTCAAATCATGCGGCTCTTGGGGTGATCGCGTTAAGGCGTGATCCATCTGATAATCATTCTGCATATTTTTGAGTTTTTGGACTTTGCATAGCCAAAACCTCTGCGTTCTTGTCTGGATTGGGCTTGATCCCTCTCTGGCTGATCATGTACCCAAGAAAATTTCCGGAGGTTGTATTTCCGGATTCAACCGGAGGTTGTATTTCCTCAGGTTCTCAAGCTTTCCGGGTTTGCCTCGTAATGTGTGCCTCCCATTTCTTTTATGTCAAGTATAAATCTCGTAGATCTCCATGTTCTGCGCATGCAGGTAGAGAACACCTAATTTACCATCCGCTGATATGTGGCACCGGCATTCTTCAATCCGAAGGCCATAACCTTCAGCATTATATCAGGTATTACATCGCGAATGCGCTTTTATTCGCTTCTCGATCGTGAATATTTGGTGATATCCCCAAAAGGCATCCAAAAAATCCACCACCTTGTAGCCGACACTAGAGTCTACTAGTCGGTCAAAGTTGGGTAGCGGGTAACAATCGTTGGGAAAAGCTTTGTTGATCTTTGGTGAAGTTAAATGCTTGTCCGTCAGCGTCTGTTTGGCTTTAACTTTCTCAGATGGCATCTGCCCCGTTAACACTCACTTCCTACCGGATGGGCACCACTTTTTCCTCTAACAAGGTCCTCTTCTTCTACTTGATGGGTTTGTAGTGGCGGTCCACATACAACCAGTGAACCGCCACCCTCTAGATCCACTTTTGGTATATCCTTTGGTTCCAATGAAAATATGTCCCGGTACTCCCAAAGGACCCGAATGAGCATCTCCTCGTGTTCTACCGCCAGTGTTGTACCTATCTTGAAGACCTTAGCCGAATCCTTCGCCAAGGGAATGCTACGGATCTCCTACATCTGGATTTCCTTCTTGGGGTTACTCATACAGCAGCTATAGAATTATCTGGCGTTTCGTCTGGATCCTCCTCTACTTTCTTGGATGAGGATCCGGCCTCCATATATGCCTTGATGCGCTTTGTGGAGGCGAATATCCTTTCACGCCTTACGGGTTCCTGTGTCTCCCGAGTCCCCGTATAGGTGTTGGGAGCTTCGTGCTTTTATATGTATGGGGAGACCCCATGACTAAATTGGGACAACGTGGCTTTTCCAATGATTCCATTGTAGGCCCCCTCTACCATCTTGGTGTCCAGCTATTGATGCTTCCCTATGGTCACCATGAGGTTTTCCACTCCCCGGCAGACTGGCCAAGCGTCTCTTTTGAATCCGGTAGGGTGTGGCGTGCTGCGGATACGTGCCCAGGCTTCGTCCACAACTTCAGGTAAGATTCCATGAACAAGATGTCAACGGAACTTCCGGTGTCCACCAACTTTTTTCCCATCTCAAAGTTCGCGATCACAAGTGTGATCACTTAGCGAGGAATCGCGTGAGGCTGTACTCCTCCAAGTCTTTTCGGAGAACGGATCCATGAACTCGGGGTGCGCCCAACCGTTCACCGGGCGTAGATGTCCTACTTTTTGCATATGCTCTTCTAGCGCTCCCTGAATCTCCTCCTCCATACCCGAGGTGTGGTTGCACTTTGATTAACTTTTGTGAACATACTCCTTAAATTTGCCCACTTTTGTATGAGAGGCAATCTCGATCTTGAGATACTGCCGATCATCCGTATCATGACAGAGTGGTCTTTTGCCAGTATTGGAAGTACTTGCTAATATCCCTTTTGTACTGTAGGTTCTTATGTTTTGGAGGCCGAGGCAGCATCCACTTGTCCTCGATCTCTAGAAATATACTTCCAGCGGAGGCGGCCAGGTCGGGTATTGGCTCAGTGTACTGCCGTCCCCCACTGTCTTTTTCTTCTTTTGCTTTCGTCTAGAGAGGCGGGGAGAAAGGCTATTCGCAGGAGATACGCTGAGAATATCTATCCGGCACCGGTCTGCCAATGACTTCTCTTTCAGTTCCGGAGCTCGCTTAGGCGAACTACCAGACGGCTTTCTCACTTTCCAAGGCTCTTTCTCCGACTCCTCAATCCGTATGTACTTATATGCATGCTCATTTACTTCTTCTAGACTCAAGGGCATTTTTCTTGATAGAGACTCCTTGAATTTTTGATATAAATCCCACTGATGAAGCTATAACGGCTATCTTCGATCGGCCCAGGGGACGGAGTTGAACTCGTTTAAAACCGATCGGAAGGGATGAAATCGACTCGTTCTCTTTTTGTGATAATTCTGGGAAGTGTTCATCTGTCTTATGGACCCACTTTGGTTTGTTAAATGGCCAGGTTCTTGAGCTCCTGAGGAGGTTATCAATCCTTCCGATAAATGATTGAACCGTAACGTGCGGGTTTTTGGGATGGAAAAACTGCAAACCGCTTGTTGTGAGGGGTCTTTGGAAATCTGAAGATTCGAATTCCATGGCTATGTTCATAGATTAAATGCTTGTGAAACTTGAAATAAAATGTAGGAGAACTTCGTTCCAGCTAGCATGGTCGCGGCCACCCCAATTTTTGGGAAGAATGGTAGCGCTGACTCCGTATTAGTCCCTCTTCCCGCAAAACTCTACAGGTGGCGTCTATTTTCTGCTGATAGTTTCACCGCCGTTAGGGCCAGTCTCATGGCGTCGGGCGCGGGCTTGTATTTTACTAGATTATTAAATCTGCCGGTAAGTATGGGTATAAAGTTTTCTCCATTCACTCCGAGACCGAGATAGCCGATATGGTTGGAGTAGTCCTTCAAATGCCGCCTGGAAGTAACCGCGCCCCACCGAAATTTCTTCCGTATTTCTGGCCGGACTATTTTTCTGGCCAGGGATTCTTGTATCGGCCTGCCGTGGGTGGGGTGGCGAACTACCCGCTTTCGTCGCGGTCTTCATGTTGAGTGGTTCACGAGCGTTCGGGAGGAAGCGTCATCGTGTTTTAAAGCTCGGTAACCAGCGTTATTTAAGTTCCGCAACGTCATTCCACTTGAGGCGGTGTTATTTCCATTTGATTCCATTTTCCTTATCACGAGGTAGCGGACGTTACAATGTGAAGTCTCCCATTGTGATGCATGATGATGACTTGGGCCGGTTTGAACAATAGATAGATGCGACAAGTAAGTCTCCCAAGTTGTGCTTTGATATATAGGTCGAATGGAAATATCGGAAATGAGGCCGGTTTTCTTTATTAGAAGCAACTCCGACCCGATCGAAGTCGGTGAGAGATTGAGAGTTTAGTTTCTAGAAAGGTGATTTGAGGGATGAGTGATCTTACTTGATTTCTTGAGGTTTACCTTTACGGAGTTGTATGGACCGTTACTTATTGAGTCTTTTGATTGCTCCGATTCTTATCGAGTAATAATGGTTTCCATTTCGTTAAGATGTAGAGACGGTGCGGTCTTGATGCACACATAATTTGTCCATTTTAATTGGTCTTGTCACATTATGTCTTTAGCGGATCCTTCCTCAGCCCCGGATAATTTGGGCGTTCAGCCACTTTTGCGTAAGGGGCTAGCCATGGGCATCTATTAGCGAAGTCACGTTATTAGAGAGAGGAGAAGGTGTGAGGGCACGGCCCGTTATGGATAGGCAATCTTCTTTTTCTGCGTGGTCGCAGGCCATTACGTTACTAAATGGTATTATCATAATCCATCATAATAGGTTGTAATCCAATATATTGAATTATCAATATAGTATATTATTTGTAATCGATGTCTCATTACTTAAATAAATAAAAAAATATATTGTCAAACAAAAAATAACATATTTTCAAACAAAATTACAAGTTTAGAGGGAAAAAATTCATCTTTGCACAAAAAGTACAACTTAAAAAAAATTACATCTTTATACCCACAATTATATATGTACATATTTTTTCATAACTTTATCGTACTTTGGGTATAAAAATCACATCTTTATACAAATAACAATGAAATTATAAAAAAAAATGAACAAATGGGTGTGAATTATCATAGTTTTGACCGAGATTCGACGAGTGGAAGTGTTTAGAGAGAATCCAAGTGGGGAGAGTAAAGGGTTTTTATAGAGATTAGAGAGAGTTTAGAGAGAGAGAAAAGGGTTTAGAAAAGGAGATAGAAGAGTCTAAATGAAATTGAAATAGGATGAGATGAATATGATAGGTCAATATTATTAGAGGGGCATTTTTATAAGAGCGGTCATGTGTGATACTCCCATCCTTAAGATTATTAAAACGACTTTTTTTTTCGTTTAGCCGAACTTTGTAGTAGATATTTTTGTTTGTATTGTATATCTTGATGAAAGCTATGTCAGTAGAAAACTACATTTCGAAACTCTTTGATTGATATATTTTTTATAAAATATTATACAACACAAACAAATATATTCAGTCAAAGTTTGAAAATACAACTATAAAAAAAAGTGAGATAATCTTTGTGGGATAGAGGAAGTAGTATTTGTAGACATGAAAATTTATCAAAATAATAATTAAATTGGAGATTAAGATGAATTAAATGAATAGTGAAATTCGAGCCACTAAAAGATGCGGCGTGGCTAGTTAGGTTCTCGGTTAAACCACCCGAAATCGAGCGAGTCGTCGAACAAGGGTTCCAATCGGCCTGGAATTAATTGAAGTAAAAATAAGGTTTCTACGTTAATTAACCTGAATTTGGCTGGAAATAAGTTCGAGAGAAAGCTACTACTCGAATTAAATGTCAATTAAAATTGAGGCTAGAAAACCCCAATTTTATTGATTAAAATGGCTATAAGGAACATTCAGAAAGCCCGTGGCTGAAATGAAGAATCTAGAAACCCACGTGGTTCCAAAATCGAAGACTCCGAAGTTATGTGGTTAAAAATCAAGATTCCGGAAGTTATGTGGTTGAAAATCAAGACTTCGAAAGTTATGTGGTTCAAAATCAAGACTCCACAAGTTATGTGGATTCCAGGCTTCGAGGCTCCAGGTCCGGGATCAAATGAAAAATCGAAATTCAGGGCATTTATTGGTGATAATAGCGCCTATAATGTGCTTGGAAGAAAAGTACTTGCTAAATTTTTAGATGAATTACAGATGCTTTGCCTCAAAATTCAGCGGTCGGGCCGTGATCCCACTGTCAGCCGTCAATCGGAAGCCAGCGTTTGAAGTCAGAAGACTATAAATACCCCCGTTTGGCGAAAAAATTCATTCATTTCCATCGCGTTCACCACAAAAAACACACAAAATCCCACGAAAACATATAGAAAAACCTGCGAGATTTCTGCAAGCGGTAGCAGCTTGCGGCGTGGTGGCTGGAAAACACCTCGGTGGCCAAAATAGGCACCCCAAAATCCAAAATTGTGCACAAAGCGCGTAATTCTTGAAGTTGAAGCAAATCTAATGAGAATCGGCGAAGTTTTACCGAAGCGGCCGAATATTGAGAACCGTCGTAGCGCGATTATTCAAAAGCTTGGATGAAACGTTGATAAATCTCGGGTTTGATTCATCGAATCCCAAATATAATAATACACTTGGCGTTCAGGTCGCATGGCTGGATTACAGGCGGGGAAACACGTTCTTTAAGCCCGTATCTAGTTGATCGAGTATAAATTGACAAGGTTGGAAGCTACGCTTACATCTTGATAAATCATTTCTGGCAACTTAATTTCTTGAAGTAGATCACGATAAAAGCTAGAAATGCTTATTTCTTGAAAGAACTAGTCACGAGTAGTAGAATCCCATTTAAGTCACCAAGTGATCTACATTAAGTCCACAGGAGTGAGCCAAATCTCATGCAAGTCATGCAGATTCGTATCCTTAAATCCGCTCTAAACATTGCTAAAGGGGTGATGTAGTACAGAAGCGAGGCAATGACCTTCGACACTTCGCATATTTCGTACAATTTCAGTACAGTCTTTATCTCAATCGATTAAATTATCAGTATTTAGGAGTCATAAAAACAAGTGGCTCTCCAGTACCGGGTCGCACTTGAGGTGAAGTATGCAGGTAGCAGAAAGTCAGGGCAGCATTTCGGAGAAATTTATAAACATGTCCAGAACTGCGAGTCATCCGGTGGCGGCTCAAGCCCAGTCTGCCGAATCTTTGCGGTAAATCAGTGAAGTCTAACGTGGGCCAGGAGTCGAGTCAGATCAAGATCGAGTCAATACGAACACGGGAATACGTTGGTAAGAACATTTCGAACCGTGTCGAGTCCGGACCGGTCACCGAGTCCGTCAGACCGGGGAATGGCGTATCCGGTCGTAGGCTTATCCAAATCCAAGTTAAATCCAAGTGACTCAAGGATTCACAAATCAAATTAATCAGGCTAGTCAGTACAAATGCAGAAACATGAGATAAAATCATTTCAGTCAATAATGAGACATCTTGAAATCGTCGGCCAGACGGCTTGAGAATTTCATAGTTTAGACGATTGATTCTCTTCGATTTGATAAAACACAACTTCTGCTTGAGGAATTTTCTCCCTACGGTTGATTTTATTTATTGCCGCCCAAGATAAATAATAAAAATTATTTTTTGCATTAGAGTATTTAGTCACACACAAAAAAAAAATCAAGGTGCTATTCTTCCAATTTCCAACTTAAAAGGTGATATTATTTCTATTTCGTATTTCGCCACTTGCGTTTTTTCAAGTGTCGAATAATTTAACGGTTGAAATGCTTGCTCCAATTCAAATCTCATTGTAGTTAAGGGGATTGGAAAAAAAAACAAATATCTTGAAGATAAAAATAAATAAAAGAAGATAAAAGAAAAAGAAATTAAATGGTATTCTCATATCCAAATGCGGCTTCAAAGACTTGTGGTAAGACCATTGACGTTGATGTTATCTCCTTCAACATTTGTCGGAACATTTTTCAGTTTCAACCAAATTCTTTTTATGTCCTAATCAAACATACCATTCTCTCTAAATTCTCTTCTTTAGCACAAATTCATATATTATATATGTTGATATCCATCGTAGTTTTCTTTTGTAACAATCTTAACAATTCATATATATGTAATAATTTGACCCCTTTTGATATTTTCCCATCTTTCTTGGAATCCAAAAATCTATGTAAGTCAATTTGTTTGCATTTGCATTTTCATTTGCTCCTGGAATGTTGGAAAATGTTGATATTTTTGTAGTTTTTTTAATCTTGAGTTTTGCTTTATTAGGGCATTTGGTTGTGTTTTTTCAGGATTAGAGCTTAATTTAATTTATGAGTTTGAACATGTTGGTATTCATCATGTTATGAGATATGTCTAATCTATGTAGCTGAATATTCAAAACTCATTTTTGTAATCCAAAAATCTATCTAAGTCAATGCTTTTCTCCTTTCTTGGTTTTGCATTTGCTCCTGAAATGTTGGAAGAATTGATATTTTATAGTTTTTAATTTAATCTTGAATTTTGCTTTATCAGGGAATTCGATTGTGTTTTTCAGGATTAAAGATTAATTCAATTTCTGGGTTTGAACATTTTGTTGTTCACAATGTTATGAGATATGCCTAATCTTTGTAGCTGAATATTCAAAACGAATTCTTGAAATTGGTAATACATTTGTGTGTGAGTGAATTTAGGTGGAGTTTCTTATTTGGTCAATGCAGTTATGAGGATAGATTTCAGGTTAAAGAGATGCTCATATTTCAGAGAATACTTGTTTTATTTGGTGATCTTAAGGAACATGTCAAGTTTAGAATTTGGATCATTCAAAAAGAGCGCAGCTTTGAGGGTAGGAGCTTAAATTATATTTAGAGAACTAATCAACTTGCCTTCTGATGATTCATTAACTAAAGTGAAGATGAAGAAACAATTGAAGTAAGCAGTCTACATTTTCAAAAGATAAATAAGAATCTAGAAGGTACCCTTGAATTAGTAACTTTGGAAGAATATGGTTTTTTGCATATGTAAGATGTTATTTTAGATATGCATCTTGATTGAGATGTATTTAAAACGGAATGGTATTAAGAATTAGGACAATTTTTTTGGGAAATTTACTTTTGTTGGAATCAGATTATTGATCGCATTACTCCCTTTCTCGTGGAAATAGATTATAAGGATATTTACAAGGTTGTATTGCACAAAAAAACTTAATTATTAATTTAAAACAAAATATTATTAGTCTTCTAAGTTATTGTTGCTGTATGTAGGGCCAGATAATTGAAGACTACATAGACCTCGGCCTGATATTGTGCATTTCCACTTGTGCTGGGACTTGAAGCTAGCTCTTCATCCAAATATTGACCATGTTTTTTTTAGTAAATTCTTGTTTACTCATGGTACATGGCTTGAAACAGTAGCCTGTTCATCATGCTACGGATGCAAAGGAAAGCCTAAAGAATTTGAAATTTGTCAAGGTTAGCATTACAGAAGTTATTTGAAGAGTCTTCGGTTACAGGGTATTAAGATTTTACTTGATATGGCCCACCTGCCAAAATTTCTAGAAGTTATATCTTTCCATTCATCCTTATTTTTCTTTGTCTTCTAGCTGAGGCGGTCATCAGAAGCTTAGATTCTGATACTAATAAACCTTGAATCATTACTAAATTTCCTTTCTATACTGGAAAGGATAAAAAATTTCTGAAGTTTCATTTGTTCCAAATGTAACAATTCTACATTCATTTGGACAGATGTTTTTTCTAAATTAAGTCCGGTGTTGTCACCAGAGTATGTATACATCATTCAGAATATGTTGTATTCTGGCTGTATGTTATCCATTCAATATATATGAAAAAAAAATCCTACATTGTAAGTGATGTTGCTCATATTATCCCCTTTTCCTATTTGTCCATCATTCCACAATGTAAACAGAAATGTATTCGAAAAGAAAAAGTTGATTGATGATTTATATATTCACTTGCTTACAGCAGCAATTCTGTTCTTGAAAAACGAATAATAATCTCAAGTGATGAGTTTTGCATGCTCAATATTAATTTCTTGAAGTCCATTTTGACTATCATTGCCGGCTTTGCTCAAGTTTTTGGCTAAACTAAAACAGTTCAGTTTTACCAGGAGTTAATATCTTTCAGGTACTTTTGAAGCAATTCACTAGATATTTGGGTACTTTGATACCATTGTGAACATAAGAGGGATACTTGGTCTTTGGCCTCCTACAATGGAAATTTATATTTGTAAGTAGTCACTAACATTTAATAAAATCTTGGTATTTCACTAGATGGTGGAAGAGAGCGGATACTATACCTTGGATGAAGCACTTAATAGTGTTGGCTTTGGAAAATTCCAACTTCTTGTACTTTCTTATGCTGGGATGGGTCAGGTTTGCGAAGCTATGGAGATGATGCTCCTATCTTTTGTTGGTCCTGCTGTGCAGTCAGAATGGAGTCTTTCTTCTCGACAAGAGAGCTTAATTAGTAGCGTAGTTTTTGCTGGAATGTTGGTTGGGGCTTATTCCTGGGGACTTGTATCAGATAAATATGGAAGGAGGTAAACATTCTAGGCATCTCTGTCTTCTAACTTCCTTACAGTTTTCACACAAAGTAAATTAATGTAGATTCCCTGGATACTAGTTCCAGACAAAATTCTGCTCCAAAGAATTTCAAAAGATATCTTAAAGAAATTCATACAAACAAAAAAAGAAGAATAAAATGTTATTTGTCCATTAGCACATATCCCTTGAACAAGACTTATACTCATGTACTAGGTAGTTAGTGGAGGAAAGTTATTTGTCCATTAGCACATATCCCTTGAATAATAATTTCTAGAGACAAGATTGCATATCGTTAGGATGATTCTATAAACACAAGTGTGAAAAGTTAAATAGGTAGTTAGTGGAGGAAAGTTTAAAAGAGGAAATATATGCATATAATGTGCATAATACACATAAGAATCATTCTCTTACATATAATTAGTATTTACTTCAGTAATCCAGATAATTTTGTTCTTTAGTATATTTCAATATAATTCTTCAGGAAAGGATTTCTCATTACAGCAATGATTACTTCTGGAGCTGGGTTTTTAAGTGCTATTGCCCCTAATTACACTATGCTTATTATTTTTCGTGGTATGGTTGGTGCTGGTGTTGGAGGTGGGCCTGTCCTTGCTTCATGGTTTCTGGAGTTTATCCCTGGTGCATATAGAGGCACCTGGATGGTAGTGTATTCAGGATTTTGGACCCTTGGAACTGTTCTGGAGGCATTACTGGCTTGGGTAAATGCAATTTTCTGCCATATAGAAGCTGTTTATTTCTCGATTTCTTTCACCTCATATTTCCATAATTGTTTTTCTCGCAACAATGTTTGTTCCTTATACTTCATACTAACTCCAATGATTACCCCATAACGAGTCTGTTGATGATATCCTTTTATCTGAAAATCGGATAAAAGCTATATGAAGTATTCTTCAGCTTGTGCATTATCATTTCCATGGTTTTAACTAATGGCTGTGAAAACTTTGAGTGCTGCATTATCATAGATGTTCGATGGTTGGAATCAGTTTAATGATCCTCTCAAAGTAATAGCCTAATAGATATGGCCTTCTGTGTTTCCTCGCCAATATAGATACCTCTTAAAAACAGAAGAAACAAAAGTGTCACACCCTGTGAACTAGTTAAACAATATTCAGCAATATGGAGATGGACCTGGTATAAACCTTCCATTTGGCACGACCAGAAAATTCCAGCATCACCCCGAAATACTACAGAAAACATTTGAAAAAACTTTGAAATTTTCACGTATATTACTTATGCAAGTCTGATCATCACAATTATATGTTTTATAGAGATGCATTCTTCAGGCTTCGGCTCACCTATGAGTTTTATCACTAATTTTGCAGATTTATCCAAGCAGATCACAAAGCAAGACTGGGGTTGGAGATGCATAATACTTTGTCAGCCTTGCCTTCGACGGTGCTGCTTATATTCTACAGTTATACACCTGAGTCACCACGTTATTTATGCTTGAATGGGAGAACAGCTGAAGCACTAATAATCTTAGAGAAAATAGCATTTGTAAATGAGACCAAACTTCCTCCCGGTACGTTAGTGGCCTCTCATGAAGTTGAACTTATAGAAAAAGACCTAGAATCTGAAGATACAAAGCTGCTCTCGCCAAGGAAAGAAAATGAGACAGCTAGCGTGGATTCTAATAAAGGAAGCATCTCATTAGTATTGATGCTTCTTTCCCCAGAATTAATCCGGTCAACTTTGCTTCTTTGGATTGTCTTTTTCGGGAATGCATTCTCGTATTACGGCCTTGTGCTGCTAACCACAGAGTTAAATAGTAAACATAACCATTGCACGTCAACAGAGTTCCAATCTGCAAACTCCCAGGAAATTAACTATCTAGGTGTTTTTGTTACTAGCTTGGCAGGTAATTCTTACTTTATATTTTAATGTTACCATGGAAATTGTAAAATCCTTGCTTTTATTGTTTGTGGTTTGACCTACTATTTCCTTTCTTTTCTTTACCTAGCAGAGTAACTAAAGCGTTTTCTTTGGCTTTTCATGAAGAATGTCCTGGGCTCTTTATAGCAGCTGCAATAGTAGATAAACTTGGGCGCAAGATGTCAATGTCAGCATTGTTTTTCCTTTGTTCAATTTTCTTACTGCCGCTGGTATTTCATCAGCCTGAAAGCACAACAACAGGACTTCTTTTTGGAGCCCGTATATGCATCACTGGGACCTTCACAATTGTCTACATCTATGCTCCAGAGGCAAGTCAAAATATAGTACTTCCTTCAGTTATTTGATTTACCTAAATTTGATTTTTAATCTGTCACAATAATGAACTACTCTCTATAGTTAACACATATGTTCTCGAATACTCTTATTTTTCTTTAAACTAATGATATAAGTTCATCTACGCGAAACCAACCACTTACCTTAGTACTTTGTATTTGTTTAAAGTCAAACTAAGTCGTTCAAATATGAAGAAAGGAAGTATTTCACTAATACTCCGTATATAATATTGGATTCTGTTTTGTACATTGCAATGTCTAACTAAAATGAGTGGCAAAGACCCATAGGCATAGCAAGCCTGAAATTTTGACATTACTAACTAGATTTTTGTTTACACATTGGGCTTATATATGCACAGACTGTGGAAGACCTCATAAAAGGTCTGCACCGACAACATCTATTTCTTTCATTATGAGTATCGAATTGAGTTCTATAAGCTGAAATGAGTCATCTTGATGACATTTTTTCAGTATAAACGACCTATTCAATCACAACTTTCGGACACATTTCCTCATGCAGTGCCATACCCAACATCTGTGGGAGGAGCATTTTAAAGTTGAGTGGTAAGTTCAAATGGAAGGATCGTGTATGGAATGCTATGTCCTCTTGTTGTTGTAGGACTGATACATGCCACCAAACAATTAAGTTGCCCTTGTTATTTGAAAAGCACTCTTAGCAGGCTTTGCAGTTTTGAGTTTTCCCTTTGAAACACAAGGCCGTGACCTCAACGATACATTATCTTCGAAAGAGGAAACCACAGAAATATTGAGTAATTGATTCATTAGGACAATTATACTCCCAAAAGGCATCACCAGTACCAAGTTGAGTAATGGAACGGAACATTTTTCTGATTGAATATATACAGGTACAGGTTTAGATTGTATAAACTTTTTTTATGTTCTTTTTTTCTTCAATGAAGGGTTAGAGTCCAATTACTACTTTAGAGGATCTAACCTGATAAGCATAGAGGTGCAATTTTTGAAGGAGGCTGATGTAGGCATATTTAAAAGAGTTACAGTATGATTTGATAGCCAAATTTAATTTGAAACAAGGTTAAATGAAATTTTATCATGTACCCGTAATCAGTTTTTATTAGATTTACATTATTGTTTACATTTTCCATTATATGCAATAAATTTATCACCTGTAGTACGGGAGGTTTATACATTCATCTAACTGGCATACTCTTCTTTTTCAAAATATTTGCACGTAAGATTTAGCTTCAAATATTAAAACCGGTATAATAAATAAAGTAATTAACTATTTACGTAAATTTATAAATTATATTTTTAATTTATATTATAATTCATTTTATTCATAGTTATATGATCTCTTACAATTTTCTAATAATAAATTTAAAAGTTTTATTAGCATACTACTCTTCATTTTCAAAGTTTAATAAAAGAATATCCCTTTAGTTATTTTATTTATTGTCATAAAACATCACTTTTCTCTTTTAATAAAAAAAATACACCTTATATTATTTTATTTATTATTAGAAAACATCACTTCTCAATTGGTTAGTAATATAAATTATTCATAATTCTACTATTCAATTTGTTTATGTACTATTTTAAAATATTTTAATTGATGATTGTCTCAATAATACTTTACAATAAACTAAATAATATCAAGCATCTTATTATGAAATTCTCTTGACTTTAACCAATGAAAAATAAAGAAGTCTACACATTGGGACAGTCCTTGCTCTCAATGTAAAATATTCCAAACAATTACATTAAAAATGCCATAATACATGACATACCCTTTTTAAAAAAGTATATCTCGGCAATGAATTTTTTAATAAAAAGTTAAATTTCAATAGTGTATATGTGATTAATATATTTGATATGGAAACTTTTAAAATTTGACATATATAAAAGGTCACTAAAGCCATTCAAATGTAAGATGACGGTATCGACGCATATCAATGCTCATCAATGAAACGTAATTATATACCTATATTATATCTTCGCAGCATGTATTTTTAAGACCATAATATCAATGAATTAGAGTGAAAAATAATATAAGTATTATTATTTAGAAAATATACTTATTTAGTTTAATAATATTAAATAGTAAAGATTGATTTTTTTTTAATCTCTCCTTTCATAGTTGAATTCAACTCTAATTACTATTGCCTCTATAGTTTATAGATAAAGATATTTTTATTTCAAGATAAAACTAATATGTTATTAAGTAACATTATAAAAATTAAATTTAAACAAATATCCGAAAAATCTCTGAATAAACTTTTTACCCTTTCATACCTGCGATAAACATTAATTTTTGATTTGAATAAAATTTCTTAATGTCAATATTAAAGTACATTAGAAAAATATTATTAATTGAGTAATTTTTACCAAATAAGTTATATAATAAAGAAAAATAAAAATATTTGAATTTAACATTTCTAATTTATCGTAAACACCAACAATAAATTTAAACTTTAACAAATCTATCAGAACGAGGGACTATTAGATTCAGATTCTTGATACTTTTTTATTTCAATTGTTGAATTATATAATTAAAATGTAATACATAATAATCGAGATATATATTCTTTAATTGTATCTTTTTGATTAGAAGAAATTATTTTTCAATTCATAATTGAATAATTACTTCATACAAAAAATTTAGTATGAATAGACGACTTATTTCCTAAAACAACAATAACGCTAAGATGATAATTAATATATGTAGACTTGTCGAGAGCTCAAGAATAATTGTTTGACTATATTCCAGCTTTTAACTCGACTTCAGATGATACTATTTAGACGGCCTGCCCAAATAAGACTGGGTCGGCACATTATTAGAGTTGGAAGGATCGGCCTCTAAAACCACCATTTAGCTCTTCCAAAGACGCCTTTGTCCTCACTCACGTGTTCACCTGAGAAAGTTCCTGGTCACCTATCCTAGAATTACCCTGTGTCAAGCACGCTTAACATTGGTGCCTTAAGTAGGATGAGCTTCCGAAAAAGAAGATGATCTTAATGGTATGAGTACCAATCAAATCCATATCTCACACACACACACACATTTTTACTGTCAGTATTACAACCTCCCCCGCTTTAAATACTCAACGCCCGTTTGAGCCACACAACACGCCCAGACTGCACTCATCCGGTGTGTGAAATTTAGAGGTGGCTCCTACGGCCTGTAAGAGGTGTCCTCAAGCAGTTAATTTAGTTCCTGCCAGCCCGGACGCTTTGCTCGAGTACCATCCGCCTCGTCTCTACAAGCACCTGCCTGCCAAGCTATTAGATTCGATGGATCGGCCTCACAAACCAATTAATGAAGTCTTTCCAAAGACGTTTTGTCCTCACTCACGTGCTCACTAAGAAACTTCCTGTGTCACCCATCCTAATATTACTTTCAAGCACGCTTTTAATATATAATTATATTTTATTTTATATTTTAGAGATTTGGACAGAAAGTTATGACTATATATTTAAGTTTCTTAGAGAAGAAATTAGTTTTTTTCATAATATATATATATATATATATATATATATATATATATATATATATATTAATTTGGTTTTATTATTAGTGTCTTTTTTCATACACGGCGGTAATTTAGTAATTAATAAAATAAGGAAATGGAAGAAACACAACTCACAATTTATAACTAGGAGATTGTAATGTTCAATTTTTGAATTATCAAATTAATAAAGCTTCTAACCTTATTGATATACATAACTTAGACCTAATCAAATTATTTGGGAAAGCATTAATAAAGTACATCTACTATTAAGGCATTTAATTTATTTTTCATCAAATATTATACATACAATATATCTCTTACTTATAAAGTTGAAGAAGTTTTTCACATAACTAATTACTATATTAATTTTATTATAGTATTTTGTATCTATTGGTGAAAAAATATATTTCCTAAAATTTTAAAGGACTCCTATAACAATTTAATTAAGTCCTAAATTTTGGCCTATGTGTAAATTCTACAACACCAAACATAATTGAGTTATCTATTCTCTTATAATATGTGCAAGAATTCACCACTTTCATACGTATAAGTTAATTTACTATATAAGTCTATTATCAACATCTTCGCCCTAATTATATAAAAATACTCAATATCTTTACCAACATATATAAAAGTGTTTGATATAATAGTGCATTTTAATTTTTTTAATTTTATCATAACAATAAGTAAATTTCATTAATGCAATGAATTATTCTAATACTAAATTTTTTGTATGATAATTATTTAATTATTAATTGAAAATAATTTTCTTAATCCAAAAAATACTATTAAAGAATATATCTAAATTATTATATAATATCTAATATTAGCATTACAACAATTGAAATAAGAAAATGTCAAGTTACATATCTAATATTCTATCCCCTTAATAGATTGCTCACGATTTAAATTTGAATTTTTACAAATTAAATGATAAATTTAAATATTTTTTATTTTTGTTGTATAATATTTGGTGAAAAATAATCAAATAATAATATTTTCAATGTACTTTAATATTGACATGTAATAACCCGTTATTTAAAAAAAAAAAAAAAAATCACGGTATGTAATTACAGTATAAATAATTTCGGAATAAGATCGATGTACCGAGACTAGTATTATATGAGTAGTAGTTTATGTCATGGGAAATTTTACATTTGGAATCGGTTTCATTGAGATTTAAGTACGGAAAGTGGAGAAATTAACCGAAACCGAACGGGACTCAAGCTATTCTTAAATATCTTCTCATCCTTATCCAACACATCATCACACAAAGCAAATATCTTCTTCTTCTTCTTCTTGGTCTTGGCCGAGACTTCCCCCTCCCCTTTGAAATTTTCTTCCATTTCTCTCTTCGATTGTTGCTCAAACTCAAAGATCGTTGGTTGAATATCTTCCCCTCATCATCTTCTTTGAATTAAGGTAAGAAAGTTCAAATCTTTTGGGATATTTCTTGGGTTTTGACATAGTTGACTTTTAGTTGACTTTTGCTAAATTGAATTTAATTGTGTTTCTAAGTTTGTTATGGGTAGTATGATGAATATAAGTAGTTAATTCAAGCAGAGTTAAGATGTCGTTTCGAGGTTTGCGGTGATCGGTTGACTTTTTCCTAGGTTAGTTGACTTTTTGATGCTGACTTTTATAAGATCTCCTTAAATGGCAAGGTTAATTTGGACCTTATTGTAGTTGTTGTAAGGTTAGAATTGTGATTATAATCGATTAGAGGGGTTAGGGTTGAGAAAGTCAATGACGGTAGTACTGAAAAGAAGAATCGGTGATTTGAAAGATAGGTTAAGTTATTTATGGACTCGAGGGTTAAATAAGATGACTTATGTTGATTTGAAATGTTAAAGTGATAAGGTGGAAATGGGGGTGAATAGTCCCCGTTATTAAAAAAATTAAAATTGTCGATAAAGTGGACCCGAGATAGTATAAATAATTGGAGAGCCAATATTATTTCAGAAATTATTTGAGCCAACCACATTTATAACTTAAGAGGTAATAGCCGGGACAATTCGAAGTTGTTAGATCGCTCACTGCCTGATAGCCTCGATTCGTTGATTTTCATGGGCACAAACTCCCGAGCGGTTTTTTTTCAAGACTTAAGAGTTGGCGCAGGAATATCTTCATCCTTATCAAACCAAAACACAAAATATCTTCTCCATTTTCTTCTTGTTGGCCAAGAGCTCTCTCTGGAGCAAAACCGCAAAAATTTTCTTCCATTTCTTCACTTGTTGCATATAAAGATCCTCAAGTTGATTGTTAAGGCTTCCCAACATCTTTCCCTACGATTTTGAGGTGTGGCAAAATAGAGTTTTGCTGATTTTTCTTGGTTGAATTTTGGTTGACTTTTTACATAATTCAACTTTTTATGATGATTCTAAGTTTGTTATTATAGATGCTATGATGTTAAGTAAGTATGAATTCATGACTCCTTAAAGGTCGCTTTTGAGGATGTTATGGCTCAGTTGACTTTTCTAGGTTTCGGTTGACTTTTGCTGATATTTTGCAAGACTTTAAATGCAGTAGAGTTTACTGGGACCTTATTATAGCTGTTGATGTTAAAAAATGGTGATTTAAAATTGATTAAAGGGAGTTAGGTTGAAAAAAAAGCGTTATTTTCAAGTTGAGTTGTAACCCATATTTTGGAGTATAGTTGTTAATTATGGACTTGAGGCTACCTTTTAGAATGACTTATAAGTTGATTTGAAATGTTAAAATAATAAGGTGGAATTCTAGCGGGGAGATCGATTGGGTCAGGTCCGACGGGATTATTTTATTCAAGTGTTTTATCCGTCATTTTAGACCGCTTGTAGTCAGCTTCAACTAAAGAGTCAGAAGGCAAGTCTTCGTAATGCAAAATATCAGAGTAGGTTTTGATTATACTTTCCGGGTGTTTTTGTTAGGCGCTGATCGTGGTAAAAAGGCGCTTATCGTGATTGTTCGGCTGTTTTTGTGTAGCTTAAAGCAGAAAGTGAAAGTACTTATCTCAATGTGTTACTTTACGCATTTTACTTTAAATCAAGGCGAATATTTATTGCAGCATTTATTACTTGAATGATATACATGTAATTGTTGTATGGATTATGTGTGATTCATTTGTGAGCTTCATGATATGATTATGTGATTATATTCGTGGCGTCAAGATTTGCTTCGAGGTGCAATACTAACTCCCAACTTATTCTCGATTTCCGTGGCCTTGCTCAAGATCGTTGTATTTCCGTGGCCTTGTCGGCACTTTTGATATATAAGCTCAGGCTCTGCTTCATGTGTTGTGCTTGATTTATTTATTGTGAGATGTTTTAGTCATGGTGCTTGGATATTGTTTGGGAGCAGTTGGTTACAGAGTTGCTAGAGTTATGTATGACTTTGAGGTGACTCGGTATCAAGATTTGACCTCTATGTCGATGATTAGGGTTAGGTGACTCCTCCTTCCTTGCGTGATTTTGAGTAATGTGATTTGACCCTATGTCAGATGATTAGGATTTGACCCTATGTCGGGA
Organism: Lithospermum erythrorhizon; assembly: GCA_019722365.1. NCBI lineage: Eukaryota > Viridiplantae > Streptophyta > Magnoliopsida > Boraginales > Boraginaceae > Lithospermum > Lithospermum erythrorhizon. The sequence continues at coordinate 76,652 of JADFUC010001379.1, forward strand.
TGATTAGGTGTTGGTTATTGAGAGTGTGATCACATGACTTTGATCACTTGCTGCGTGCATTGTCGGCGTGGCCTCTATACTACTAGTTGTGCGGTTTGGCCTTATACTCACGGTATAAGAGCGGTAATAGAGTCTACATCACTTTGTCAGGTGCATTGTTGGTGTGGCCCCTATACTACGGTATATAGTTGCTGGTTTTGGCCTTTATACTGCATAAGAGTTGTTTATTACCGTCGATCCATTCCCCGCAGTAGACGGATCGAAAGTATATGCGCATTAGAGGTTGGTATATTTGTGGAGATATGAGATAAGGTGATGACTAGAGTTATAGTCGTTGTTGAGTCTCTATGATTTTATTCTCGGGGTGTTTAAAAGTGCCTTATTGAGACCTTCTTATTATATTCCTGACATGTTCGAGACCTTCTTCTCGAATCTTATTGTATGACTTTATTAGGGTAGTCTCCGATATATATGTATACATACATATTTTATTCATGTTGGGCTATTATAATATTGTCTGTCTCGTTCTGTATGGTAAGTTCACCCTCCTCGTTTTTTAAATGTTCACTAAGCTCGCTGGCTTACACCCCTTTTCGCTTTGGGCGGCATTTCATTTGTGTCAGGTTGACAGACGGCTAGTTGAGCCAGAGGCTGAGAGTTTGTTCCGAGCGCGGCTAAAAGCGAGCATCAAGAGGATCCTCACAAATTCCCGATTTTGATGTTGTCAAATCGCTTTTTGATTGTTGTACTTTTATTTTCAAAACTTTAGCCTTTGTTCCCAGTTGTCACTTTGTATTCGAGTACGATACTTATTCTCTTTTGTAGCCTTGCCGGTGACACACGTTATTGGGATATGTTGTGTATATATGGAGTTATTGGTTAGATATCACCTAATGGATTGTAAAATTTTTAAACTATAAGTATTATTTTGAGAATATTAATGGAAATCAAATTTTTCGATAAAACGAGTAGTTTTTAAACTAAGTAGTCCAACGGGTTTGCACCTCGTGTTCCTGATTATAAGATTTCACTCAGGCGGCCGACTGGGCGGTCAGTGGCGACTGGTTGTGTCCGATGGGGGTTGTTATTTCGTTGTCTTATTTGTCGTTTTAGACCGTTTAGCAATCGTTCCACTTAGAGTTGGTAATGTATCTTCTAGAACGCAAATATAGTAGTAGGTTTTGATTGTACTTTCTGGGTGTTTTTGTTAGGCGTTGATCGTGGAAAGGGCCGCTACTTAATTGTGATTTCAGCGAGATTTTGTGTATCTTATTCGTGATCTTATTCTCGGTGATTGTGTGCCTTATTGAGACTTTGTATTATATCTGACATGTTATGCCCGAGACCTTCTTTTGAATTTTATGATATGGCCTATTAGGGTAGTCCCAGTATATAGCATACTTATTCATATTTGACTACTATATCTCTTTGAATCGCCCTGCTTTCATGGCTTAAGTTTCACACTGTTGTTTTCACTAAGCTAAGAGCTTAAACCCCTATTCATGGGCGGCATTTCATTTGTGCCAAAGTTGACAAAGCGGGCAAATTGAAGTCGAGGTCAGTTTGAGAGTTTATGGCCCGAAAGGCTGTGTGAGCTTCGGTGGCCGGTGATCCTAACAGCCTGCTTTGTCGCTCAACCAAGCTTGATCGTTGTATTTTGTAACGACTGCCTGTGTCGTGACGCCCCGAGGTTAGAATCGCCCCAAATCTCGACACCGAGTCACCAATCTGATGGATGACTAATTTTAAACCAACAAAACAATATAACACTTTTTAAGAAAAATAATCCATCGTGGGTATTCCTAACCACATATCAACCAACATACAACATTACCTGTGGTACCAATATAACAACTTACAACAACAAGTATCTCAAAAATACAACTTTATGGCATAACACCATAATCCAACAAAATAAATAAAGAGATCAGGAGGATCAATCACACCCGGCCGTCACCAAAGCTCTTTCACCACAAACACCCGAAGAAACCCGTCGAAAGAACAACACCACCTGTCAACCTAGCAATAAAATTGCCGCCCATAGCGAATAGGGTGTAAGCTGCGAAGCTTAGTGAATATATATCTCAAGAATGAAATCAACTTCCAATTACGCAATAGTATCAAAGCGAATTAATATCAAGATACTTATAGATAAAAAGGGTATATGATATTATTCAACTTAGATTCTTAATATAAAGTTACAAGAAATTTACATCATTTATATGGTCATAACTTGTTACTAGCAGAATTATCCAAAATGATGGCAACCAACAATAACATTCGTATATATCAAGAAAAACTGTAACAACACGCACAAACAATCGACCTGCCCATCCACTTTCAATCCATTTATACCACAACATCAACGACTAGTAACTCAAGAAACCCAACCAACTCAACAATAGTATCATCAACTCAACAACTTATCAACTCAACAATCACAACTCAACAACCCTACAACTCAATATAAACCGGATTTCTAAAGCAAATAATACGCATAAAATCAACCTCAACTCATAGGAGAAACTTTGGCCCGGCTTATAAGCTATCACCGAATCGTAACGAGGTAATGGGCAATCAATGGATCAAGCATTAGGTATGAGGCAACTTACCAAATCGCATTTAGGAACGAAGCAAGATACCGGACAAACAACTCAACTGACAACATCAACTCATATACAACTCTTCCTAATACGACTCAACAACTCCTCAAAAACACCTGTACGACTCATAAGACCACAAACACAACGCAACGACTCAACCCACAATGCATAATCAACATATAATTCAACACAAAATCACATATATACACATACACATATCCGTAATCAAATAGTTAATCGAATAATCTTCAGTAGATAGAGATACTCACCTCGGCTAAATTTAAATAAAATCTCCGCCAAGAATCACAACAATGACCTTTTCCCCGCGCGATAACTTAAAACATTCAATTATAATTACTACTTATAACACAACTGTTAGTAATATAACATTCTACCTATATATATAATCTCATATCGAGCATTCCCAAAATAAATCACAACAAAAGTTCCCCCTATCACCTTATTCCAATTTGAGTTCTAACTTTCCTATTAATAAGATTGAGTTCCACATTAGTTCCAAAGGCCCAAACGCCCGGAGTATTAACAACTAATCATCACATTTCTAACCATCTTTAATCTCAAATCAACTCATCCAACTTACAAAACTCAGAATATCCGAACATTCTCTAATCACCTAAAATCACAACTTTACACCCTTCAAAAACAATCCTAAATAAAGTCCAAGAGTACACTTCTATCATTTAAACACCATTTAGAAAAAGTCAACAAAAGTCAACAAAAGTCAACTATAATCCTCAACATTTTTCAACCCCATAAATCGATAATTATCAACTGTTATACGCTAATCTAAGCTTAAATGGCAATTTAATAACATAATAAACATCAAAACTTCAAGTCAACTCAACATCCTAAAAAAGTCAACATCCTCAAACTCATAACATACTCCAAAAGATTCGAATCGTCTTTACCTCAACACGTAGGTCGGCTCGGGAAACTCTCCAGAAATTTTTTTCAGAATGCTAAATGAGGAAGAAATGGAGGAAAATTTTGAGGGGAAAATGATGGAGGGAGTTCGGCCCTCTTGATGGAAGAAGAAGAAGATTTGGATAATGATAAGGCATTTGGATAACTATAAAAAGCCACGTGAGGTCCGCACAAAAATATCTCAAGAGTTGCTTACTTTCTCGTTCGGGTTTCGCTTAGTTTCGCCTCGTTTAATAACACAACTCTAACAAAGGGGTTTAACTTCTAACCCCAAATAATATTACAATACTCATACGAACGGTTATTACATATTATTTTCAGACTTTTAGCCTTGTCGGTAGTTATTTTGTATTCACGGTAAGCTTACTCCTCACTGTAGCCTGCTGCATATCGTTTCAGATGGTATATAGCGGAGTTGGTTGGTTAGATATCACCCTCGATGGATTGTAAATTTTAAAACTGCTTTTTCTAGAATTTTAATTGTAGATCGTTCTTGGATAAACCCTCAGAAGTTCTTTAAACCGAGTCAGCCCAAATAAGACGGTGACTCTCGTGTTCCTTGATTATAATGATTTCACTCAGCATTACTAATTCGACTCGTCGTTATAATGATATTAAATTTTATTCAAATCAAAATTATGTTTATCATGAAATATTTAAAGTTTGTGAATTGGAACACTTAAATCAAGCATGACAATCATTTAGTATTGAAGGAGTAATAGATTTGAATATTTTATTTCTAAAATTTAATGTTTATTATGTTATAATATATATAACATGTTAGTTTTTATTCCTAAATAAAAAATATCTTTGGCATTCATAAACTATAGATGCAATAATTAATTGAGCACCAATATATGAAAGGAAATTAAAAAATTCATTCTTCACCATTTAATATTAATTAGTAAATAGTAAACTAAATAAGAGTATATTGTCATAATAATATTATATTTGTTTTCACTTTATATTATGGTCTAGTACATGCACAAATATGTATGTTATAGATATATAATTCACTTTATTGACAGAACATCATTCAATGTACAAATTTTGCCTCTCATCTTCTATTTGAATGACTTCTCAGACAATTTTTCAACATCTTCATGCAATTATATAAAAATACTCAATATCTTTTTCCATGTAACATATAAAAGTGTTTGATATAATAACGCTTTATTTTTTTTAATTTTATCATAACAATAAGTACCTATTAATTTAATGAATTAGTTTTCTCATAGTAAATTTTTTTTTGTATAATACTATTTAATTATTAATTAAAAATAATTTTTCTCATTCAAAAATAATACTATTAAAGAATTTATATCTAAATTATTATGTAATATTTTTGTATTACAATATAACAACTGAATAAGAGTGTCAAGTTACATATCTAATACCTCCATCACTAATAGATTGTCAAGGCTATGTGTAACGACCAGCTTCAGTCGGCCACTCCCGAAAGGCGAGTCATTATAATCCGGAATACTGTAATCATCAAACCGATGGACGACTCAATTTAAAACTACCTGCTTCCTTTAAAAATAAGATTACATATAATATTTCCAAAATAATCACAGCTTTAAAACTTTACAATCCATCGTGTGATATCTAAATCACCAACTCCATATATATACAACATATCCCAAATAAATGTGAATGCAAAAAAGGCTACAAAAGAGTAAGTAATCGTACTCGAATACAAATGACAACCGCCTAGCCGACAAGTAAAGTTTCAAAAGGAAAATACAACACATCGTAGCCCAGACCGTGAGGATCCTCCGCCACCCGATTTCTCACCCATACCCGAACAAAACTTCAAACAAATTGCTCAATCGCCAACCTCGGCACAATGAAATTTCAACGCTTAAAAGCGCGTAGTTTTGCTTAGTGAAACTTCACACAGGGTGAACTTACTATACGGAACTAGTCAATCAATAATATATTAGTCAAATATGAATAAAATACATACATATCCTATGACTACCTAAAAAGGTCATACAACATGATTCCACAGAAGTCTCTTTATACAATACATGAAGATATACACAGGTTTCAAAGAAGCACACAGCAATACGTAAATCGAACGAAGTACAACAGAT
>JADFUC010002394.1:0-142469 GCA_019722365.1 Lithospermum erythrorhizon
GACACAAATCAAATACAATATATATGTTTCATAATACTCCCCCTCAAGTGAGGAGCGAGGATCGGCATTTTTGTGTGGCCTTATACTTAGCGTGAGCAGGCGCTTTGGCCTTATACTTGGTGATAAAGAAAGCAAGCATTTAGTCTTTATGATCACTCTGTTGGGCGCGATTGCCGCGTGGTCTTTATACTTAGTGTATAAGCGCTAAGGCTGAATTTTATACGGTATAAGCCGAAGTTTTAAGACCCTGCTATCAATTTCTAGATGCTGCATCAAGTTTGCTGGCTGCCTTATACTTCTGGTGATGTTAAGAAATTTGCATCTATTATCACTTTGTTATGTGTATCGTCATGCTTGGCCTTATACTTTGGTATGCCAGAGCGAGATTCAGAATAACCCGCCATTGAAAAAAAAAAAAAAAAATTCGGCCGGTCGTATTTAATTTATAGTATAAATAATTTCGATAATAATATTATTTTGTGATTATTTTGAGCCGAATTACATTTATAATTTAGTAGTAGGGAATCGGGGACAATTGAGTTGCTGTGGGGACGTTAAGTCGCTCGACAACTCGATTCGTGATTTCGGCACGAACTCCTCACAAGAAATTTCCAAGACTTAAGTCTTCCATCTTCATTCTTATCAAACCAAAAACAAAATATCTTCTCTTTCTTTCTTCTTCATGGCCGACTTCACGAAGACAAACAAGAAATTTTTTTCTTCCATTTCATCACTTTATCGCATATAAAAGCATCCCGAGTCGATTATTAAGTGATTCTTAACGCTCTTCCCTAATGCATTTCAGGTGTAAGCATAGCGCTTTTGGTTGATTTTCGAGGGTTGACTTTTTGTTGACTTTTTACATAATTCAATTTTACGAATGGATCTTGGGCTTGTTAAGTGTTCTATGATTTATAAGCGAATTCATTTATTTAAGCGTCAAGCTTGAGGATGTTACGGTCGAGTTGACTTTTCTAGGCTCTTGACTTTCGGGGATATTTTTATAAGACTTTAAACGTAGGAGTTTAATTGGGACCTATTGTACTGTCATTTACTGCTACACTACGATTTTAAAATCGATTAAAGTTATAATACAAAAAGTAATATTTTCAAGCTGGTATATAATCGATATCAAGGGAGTATGATTACATCAGGTGACCCCGCCGATTAACTGTAATGACTTATAAGTTGATTTATAATGATAAAGTGATAAGATGGAATTTTAGCGATCGGGTTTGGGTTCCCAGGGACAGAATTACAGTTTGCCCGTCAAGGCACCGCTTAAATCATTCCGACAGAGTGGTAATGTTTACCGTAGAACGTAATTCTTGGTATTGGCTGGGCCTCCCGAGTATACTTTCAAGGCGCAGCTGTGCCTCGACCAAGGGGAAGGGCACGCCCGTGATCGCTCTTCCCGAGACTCTCAGGATAGCTGCAGGCAGTACTTATCTCACGCATGCTACCCACGCACTTACTTTAAATCACAAGCGAACATGTTATCAGCGGTACGACGCTGGTAACGATGCATATACTGCGGTTATGATGACGTGAGAATGATATACATGTAATTGTCAGATGATTACGCTGCAGATTCATTCTCAGGTGAGCCACATTTACTATGTGATTATATTCCAGGGGCCAAGCATTGCTCGAGGTAAGTACAGCTCGAACTCCCAACTTGTATTTTTGATTTCATGGCCCGCTAAGATCAAGCCAGATTCCCTCGTGGCCTTGCTTCAAGACTTATGTATTTCTCGTGGCCTGGTCAAGAATATTCTGACTGTGGGAGATGTTTTACCACAAGGCTTGGATATTTGCTCAGCGTAGAAAGTAGATGGTCACAGAGGCGATGGTTGGAGTTATGTATTTAATTTTGGAAAGGATTTCGAGTATTAGGATACGACCAAGAATCGATACATGTTGCAGCGGCTCTTAAGAAAGTAAACAGAATGCCTTTATACGCCGGTATAAGAAGGCCAGACGCCTTTTATAATGCCGGTATAAGAGCTTTTGTATCACTATATGTCGGTATAAGGAAAGACACAGACGCCTTTTATACGCAGATAAGAGTTGCCAGGTATCGCCTTTATACGCGAGTATTATTACGTACCTTTTATACGGTATAAGAAGGTTGTTATCGCCTTTATACTTTATAAGCAGTCATTGGTAGACGACGAAGTTGAACTTATGCGCATCGTGATTAGAACTGGATGGTATCTAGTCAATTTAGTGATTCATGACTATAGTTGGTTGGTCTCTGTGGACTGTAATTTCACGTGGCTCGGGTGTGATTTTATTCAGCCGAATTGTATTCATTATTAGAACCATATACATGATGATGAGAATTTTCTCTAAGTATGTATGGCCTCGGCCAGTAGTCCCTGCTTATATATCTATATATGTACGAGTATTTGACTCCTATGTTAATTTGTCGTGTCGCGCGTATGATTTAAGTTTTCCCCACCCGCCGTTAAGTTTCACTAAGCTTCGCTTACACCTCTTTTCGCCAGCGACATTTCATTTCCAGCGATCGATGCACAAATTTCGTCGAGCCAGAGGTCGCTGGAGAGTCGTCTCGAAGGGTGTCGAAAGCATCGGGCGGCAGAGGATCCCATACCGATTTCTTTACGTTGTCAACCTGCTTTGATCATTGTAATTTTTATTTCAAACTTTACCGCCGGCGTATTTTGTACCTCGATTACGCGACTTACTCTCTTTGTAAATTTCGCCGCCATTACTACGGCTTATATCAGGGATATGTCAGGTATATACGGAGTCAAGTTGGTTAGATATCACCAATGGATTGTAAATTTAAACTGTGGATTATTTTGGAAATATAACCTATTTTTGAAGCGAAACGAGTAGTTTTAAACCGAGTCGGCCCATCGGCTCGGGTGATTATGGTATTCCGGATTATAATGACTCTCACCTCGGGCGGCCGAATTGGAAGCAAGGCTGGCATGCATCTATTATCACTTTCACAAGGCATTGTTATGCTGGCCTTATACTCTGTATTTATTAGCGATCGTCCATTCCCGCAGTGTATCTGATTGAAAGTATACAAGATTGTAGGTTGGTATACAAGGAGATATGTAGAGATAAAATGGTTTGACGACTGGGAAGTTATAGTCGTTTAAGCCGAAGTCTCCGTGATTTTATTCTAAAGTACGGCGCCATTTATCGGTACTTCTAGGCTATATCTTGACACGTTGTTTAAATTTTTATGGTGTTGTATGATCCGTTGTGACTTGTTTATCAAGTTATGAACATCATAATGATTATACTAGATGTCATTAAATTACGTCGAATTAGGTTTCACGATTATTGATAATATTAACGATTTTCCTACGGGTCCTAGGTCAAGTATTAATCGCTATACATCCTTTAAGGTTAAAAAGCTGAAAGTCAGTTAACGGTCGAGATAACTTTTGGAACGAGGGCATTGTGCATAAAATTGTAACCCATCGGCCCGTGCTAATCTATGAATAACAAGGACATTTTATATAGCGGATTTGAAACGTGTTAAGATATGAGTTAGCGATCTAACCACGACGCTGATACCATTGGGGCGTGAATAAGTCCATGGACTAAATGAAGAATTTGGTGAGATGCAATCTCTGCATTCTTTAAGTTATCTTTATTTAAGATATACGCCGCTTAGTCAGATTAAGATAAATTTAAACGATTCTGGAGGTTCCTTATGATAAACATTCAGAAATATGAGGTATATGACTATAATTGGGAGTAGCACTTCTATGAACTAAAGATAATCGGGTCGAGTCGCTGTACGCTGAGTTGTATATTATATCGGAATTAGCTATACTTCTAAAGATAACAAATAGAAAGATATCTCTCTCTGTGGATTAAGATTTATCATGAAGAAGTCGTCAGGACGCTGCATTTCAAGCTTATCTGTTAGTTGGTAAGCCATTAAGAAAAGATTTATCTCGTATGAAGAGTATATAAATATAACTCTCGAGGTATATACTCTATATAGGTAAAAGTGGACTCGAATTCATCCCCCTTGTTTCAGATAAAGCGGGTTAACTTACGTGATATTTCATTTACTCGCCTTTTAGCCGAATTCTCATTTTCCCATGGGCTAGCGTTTTTGCCTAGGTTGTCATGTAGACGCACGAGATGTATCGTCAGTAAACAAGGCACTGTTGAAAGCGTAAATTGGTCAAGACCTCGACATCATACTTTTTATCTTCTTTGGAGATTTATGTTGTACTTAATAATTATCAAGGTTCGAGTTGTACCAAGTTTTTGATGCTTGTATTTATATTATTACTTTTGAGTTAGCGGTAGCTGCTGTTAGTTCAATTCGACTGACGAGTATTATTTTTATTATCACCTTAAATTAAGTCATTTTTACCAAGTATCCATCAAGGCGACTCCGATTATTCAAGGCTGGCTTTTACTCGCCCCAACTCAGCCACCTCATGGCCGTTACAATATTATTGCCTTATTTTATTATTTCATTATGTATTTATTTATTGTAGTATTACGAATTTATTACTAAAGCAAAACTATCAGAATAGAAAGACGTCAATTTAATCATCAAGTTAACGTAGGTAATGCTTTACATTTCTCAGAACAATAATTGAAGATATTACATTCAGTATAACTTTGGTTTTGAAACGACTGTATCCAAATAATCCGAAGAAGTAATACAACATATCAAGTGGGATTCTATGCCTATTTATTTATTGAGGATATCTTATAACCAACAAGACGAGTCTTTCAGTATAAGTCCTTTTTTAATACTGATTTTGACAAGTTGGGGACGATATACATTGAACCTATATTGAAACGTATGTATAACTTTTTTTTCAAGAACCCGTGAAAAGTCTTGTCAAACATTTACTTTAATGAGAACTGTTCGAAATTGTGAAGGTCAAAATACGGCTATGTACACAATGGGGATATCTCAAGAACATCTCTAGATGAGAACGAGGAGCTTCATCGATATATATTTGACTTGATATATTGATATACATTTGTAAAAACACCTAGATACATCGATATACATTTGGCAAATACGATTTATAAATGTTTTGAATTTGTTTTATATTACCTTCTTTGTTGTCTTTGTATTTGCTTATGTATTGTTGAACTTAGAAGCGCCTCAATGTTCACATGTAGGCGCTTCCATGAGGTTGTTAACACCTCTAAGTTAAAACACTTAGAGATAAGTATAATGGCATTTTTTTCCGTCCTTTTTCCTTTTGAAGTCACTGTGCTTTTGTAAGGAAATCTTATCTCGAAAAGGTCCACATCAACTCAGAACATCGAAGTTTCCGTGGACTACAATCGTAAGTTTCATTTCTCGATTTAATCCTTTAAAGATATGATAAATATAGTGTGTCAAGTTAGCTTAAGTATAGTATTCAAGACTCCATAGAGCATATTGATTGCCTCATGGTCATTTGCCAAATATGCTCTTGGATGACGCGTGTGAAGCCTTGCGGATCAAAGTGATTTAAAGAACGGAATAACCTTTGTCGCTCGGGTACTCATGTCAATGATAGTTGTAGTTCTCATCGAATCGCGCATGTTGTCATGATCTTATGAAACCGGCAAAATATTGATATTCATCACGAGGAATAAGGAGCAAAAAAATATCGATTATAGAGCCTGTGGTACCACATCACTTTTTGCTAGTAAGTATCTTTTAAAGTGTGTCACCAAGAGATGACAAATGACGACTTCTCCTTATAAGGGTCCATTCCGAATCGGTGGAAACTTTTGAAGAAAGTAACCAAGACGTATAAAAGTTATTTTAAATTTACCCCAAAAATAATTCCATGTTTTCTCCTAAGACTGTGGTCCTTTCAAGGCTGCCAGCTGTTCCTTTGGAAATAACCGCATTTATTATTAAATGGTGATTGGGGATGATGTTTTCTGTGGTGTCGATTGATGAACTTGATTGCGCGGGAGGAACAAATGGTCATGGTTATTCGCTATGTCGATAGCGTAGGTCTTGTTACAACGTTTTCTTTTGGCATCAGACATGCTATAGAAACGAGCGACATCACTTAAAGAGGCACTTGTTGATTTGTTGTCCGTAATGGCTCAGCTTATCTAGTATTCGAGGGCAAGGTTACGATAGAAATAACAATAAGGAAAGTGCCGGTTAAAGGGGTCATGAATCCTTAATTCAAAAATGAGAATTCACTCTTACTATGTAGATTGTTTCAAGACATCAATCTCAAATTGGCACTGCTGTTTCATGCAAGGCGAGGACTAACTTCTGTTAGTAATTTTGTTGGTAAGGTTAATCTTCTTACATTCGCTCCTCTAACAAGAGGCAAGAACTGCTTCGAGGGAAACAATCAAAACACTATAAGGACTCGACGAAGCGGTGATAGAACCGGAAAGGGATGTAATCAACAATCAGTATAGTTCGAGTAAGTACGATACTGCTGGGGTTCTCATTTCAGGACTATAAATAGTTTGAGGACTTTGTATGTGCCATTAATTGGGGTACTTCATGAAATAGGAAATGATAGCTCATTCCAGAGATTTGGGGAAGCCGAAACTTTTTTGGATTTTCTAAAATCATTTGATTTTATCTTCATGTTATTCTTGTTGGTTGATGTTTTAGCAATCACACATGATTTGAATTTAACTTTACAAAGACGTGATCAAGATCTCTTGAATGCTTTGTATCTAATCAAAGTTGCCAAGAACTTAATTTCAAGAAACGAGGAACGGCATGGAAGAACATTTTCTAAGGCTGGCAACTCGCAGTCATAAGTTAACGTTGCTGTTCGGGACATGGACGCACTATATGTCCAAGAGCACGCAGCGACAACCTTCCAAAGGTGAGATCCAACTTACATCATTACAAGAATGTTTGTTTGTTTATTCTAGATTTGTAATTGCAAGACTTAATTCTAGATTCGGTTTTAAGCAAATACCGAACTTTACAATGCGTTGGATGTTTGAGCCCTTTATCATCATTTGCATCTTTTAATGCGATGTTTGACGGTAATGGTTGAACTATATCCCAAAGACTTGGTAAGCAATCAAGTGGTAATGCAAATCTAACTTCAAAATTATATCAAAGTTGTTTGTTATGATCCGCATTAAAGAGTCATGGTGACCTTCGCATCTTTCTCGCATAACCGGTGAAAACAGAATAAGTGCAACACTTTCGCCGCGCGTATAAGCTACGGTTAGCCGTGTTTTTACCGCAAAGAACCGGCAAGCGCCGAATGTGTCTTTTCTCGCCATGTAATCATGGGGGTGCGACAAATCTATGTGTTATCGGGCGATCAATTGCTAAACGACCGCTTCAAGAACTTATCTGTAACTAGACGTGTTTAGTACTATTAGTAAATTTATGTAATTTTTAGCATTTTCAGTTAATTTGATAGAAATATTTTCAGAATGCATTTCACATTAATTTTTGTTAAATATGGAAAAAATTGCCTTTCAGACCACCTGGATTTCGACTCCCTGGCCCCGCTTACTACTTACTTACAAAATACTTGTATACTTATTGAGTAATTCAAGATTTTTGTGCCCTTGTGTTTTTGAATTACGCCTAAATATTTTTTATAGTAGTGTTTAGAACATTAATGTAGCAGATCCATATAGAATAGAAAAGCATATCGAGTGAGTTAAAAGCTGAGAAGGTAAAGCTATTGAAAATGAGCAAACTGCTGCACGAGGGATCAGACTGTGCCACGCAATCTTCCATCCTGCCCGGTGGAAGCTTATATGTTCGGGTGAAGTTGACATCAGCAACATCGGAAAGTTGGCCGCTATTAGTATAATTTTCAAATATTACAGTGAACTTAGTGCAATGAAGCAGAAGAATCGTGGATGATGATTCAGAGTTGGCCCATACAATACAGAGAAGACCGTTCCCCAAGTGAAGTACTGGCAAAGCCCACTGGTAGGGGGAAAAGCGTCAGTACTGGGAAGCTGTGATACCGATTTCATTCAACCATATTCCCTCAGTGATTAAGAAACCGGTTAATTCGGTTCGGTTCCGAGAACATACAAAACATCATCTACTATAGTACTAAGATGAGAGAAACTATATTTAATAAAAAACTACATTTCAAATTCTTTCCATCGATATAATTTTCATCAAATATTATACAACACAAATAAAATTATTTATAATCAAAGCTTCAACTTATTTCTAAGTAGAAAAAGTTCTCAAATGCCCTTAACATCGCGCTGGCGAAAATATTTTATCTCCCTTATTGTAAAGGCTATAATTGTTATTTTACGAACACAAAGTTCGGCTACGTACAGGCCCAAGTACAAGGCAGAAGTTGTCATAATTTATTATTTTATGATACACTTGTTTTGGAGACGAATCTATAGATATCAAAATACATTTACTTCGCTTGAGTTTTAAAATTTGGTTTATCTTAGGGAAATGTAATCTAATTCACCCCTGTGCCTGGGCCACTTGCTAAGATCATCAATCATTCAGATACAATACCAATCACTTCGATAACAACATAAAATGACATCATTTGACATTAATAATAATAATACACTTTCGTCCATCGTAATGAACTAACAACACGCCACACATCGCATCATCAACATAGTCATACATCAACTTGGAGTACTACAACCAAACAATACACAATATAGTCTCCACAATACATCATAGTAATAGACACAAACACGGCACCCTCAATATACGACATCCAAGTTCTAGAATGTAACAAGAGGAAACACAGAGAAGGGTTGCCGAGGACTTTCTAGCCACCACCGCTCTTTTACCTACGATCTTAACTCAGCTCAAAGCAAATCTCTTAGCAATCTCAAGAATCATTCCTAAAACCTAGGCATAAAACGCCCACCATAGACAGTGAGTAAACACAGTTTAAATAATACAAATTCACAAATGGTATTCAAACATATATAATCACACTTATATATCAGTGGAATTTTATAACATTAATAAGGCCAACTAAGTTAGCCACTATTTCCAAATTACATAATAACCCTTATTTGAATATCACCACGAGATGAAAATATATCATTTCATAATGGATATCGATAAACCAACAACAACACATAATCAAATATTCAATCAAATAAACGACACACCAATAATAGTTAGTCCAACAAAATATATAATACTCAAAACCTCCATCCAATAATATCCATCCAACCACACATCCACCAATACACACACACATCTCCTAACACATATATATGTTATCACAATCCTCTTTGATCGAAAGCTACTCTTCAATACGCATATCACAATCAAACCTCCCGGGGAACATCTCTCGATACTACCCCTAAATACGCATATCTACTAAACCTCCCTACCGAGGTTTCACCCAAATCAACCCCGCAAAGTTAATACACACACCAACCACAAATAATACATGCCCACACGTATGTCAATTACACACAACACTCGATTATAAATCACAACAACTAATGCATAATCTCATAACATCAATCTCAAAGAACTCAATATACATTCCAATATAACCACGACAAACACATACTCAAATATATATAACCATATTATATATGAAAAGGTTCCCTATCGCGAGATCGTACTCACCTCAAAAAGAAAACTCTACCCGTATTCAACTAGTTAGTCCAAGCACCTGGTCCTTGCTCAACTCCTATTCCAAATGATTTCAAGTTAACATCTCCTTTCGATTCAAAAAAATCCATTTTAATAACTAAATCACCAAAAATAGTAAACAAAATCAAATCATTCCAAATTTGTGACGGAGCATGCACGTGTGTTAGTATATGTGAGAGTTTTAATCGCTTTAATTTTTCTCAAACGCTTAGTATTTATTTCAGATTTTATAATTTATTCTAAATTCAAGTTTATTATCTTTCAAAAATCATAATAAATATAGAAAGACCTCAAAATCAAAACTTCCTTAAATGTGTCAACTCAAAATGTTAAATATCATTCAAAAATTGAAAATTATTAAATATGAAACACGTTTACTATTTATTTCATATTTTATATGTTCTTAGCCATTAAACTTCCAAAATCTATAATAATTACCAAATAAATTAAAAATCGAAACTTTCTTTCACAAATCAACTCTATGTGTCAAAAATTACTTATAATCGAAATTTGATAATTTTTAAAGCATATTTACTATTTATTTCTCATTTTCTTTCAAAAGTCAATTAAATCTAAAAGTAGTCAACAAAATACAAATCACTTCATCATTTTTCTCAAAGATTAATATTCAAAGTGTTCAAACATCATCAAAATTCTTCACGTTAACTTATTCAATCTAAAATCAACAAAGTCAACATACAATAATTTCAAAAATGATAAAGTAAGATCAAAGATATACTACCTTAGATTATTTGGAAATAGTTAGGAGATGATTTGAGCAACTTTTCATCAAGAGTGAAGAAAAATGGAGTATTTTGAGAGAGGGGGGCGGCTTTGAGCTTGAGGAAGGAGGAAGAAGACGATGATTTGGGGGTTGGTGGGAGAAGCGCTTAAACAAGTATGGTGTTAAGTCCCGTTTGGTATGCGTTTTATTTCTCTTGCCCGTGTAATTAAATTTAATGAAAAAGGTCCTAAATATATTTTATATTAGGAAAGAAGATACTTCTTGTTTTTTAAACTTCGACTCGGTTTATCCATTTTATTGCGAAAGTATTTATACTATCTAAATTCCTTTACCAATTTATTTAATATATTTTAGAATACTTTAAACGTAACCGGTTATTTCAAAATGAATTTAGCTAGATTAACCTAGGATAGTCTACATTCAACTTAAAATCATTCACCCTCAAAACGGAGTATAATGTATTCACCTAATTAAGGTTAATATTATGACAAATATAATTATAATTAGTTGTTTATGAATTTTTAGATGTTTATGAATTTTTTAATTTATAATTATAATTAAGTCTTCATTTATTACAGTCATATATAACAAATGAAGACTTAACCATAATTATAAATTAAACAACTAAAAATATTCATAAATATAATTAGAAAAGAAAAAATTATTTAAAAAAGAATTAAGTGAAATAAATTAGTAAACAGCTGAGCCACAATACCAACACAAAGTCGTGGGTGTCCTAGTGTTAAGGGAAGCTAGCATACAACTAAGGGGTTGGAGGTTCAAATCTCACCATCCCCTTTATTTACTCAAATTTGGACGGAAACAATAAAAAAGTCAATTTTGAAAACTTTGTTGATCAAATGGAACACTTTGAAACATAGGTGATCAAAAGTGACACGGGATACACATAGGTGATCAACACGACCATTAATTCTTAATATTATCCAAACGACATTTTAATGCATTAACCTAGATTTACCTCGATTATTCTTTCCTAGATTAATTTTAAAAAATTATCTTTTCTTAATTCACCTCAATCCAAACGTATCAGTCGGAATATAGATTAAATTATCTAATTTAACATATTCCATCAGATGCATGATATTTAAATGGATTAATGAAATTTGGGTACTCAGATTACATGTGTTGAACGACTGAATCTTAAGTTTACTGATTGGTTAAGCTGAACCCTGCTTCCGAAAAACTTACTCTCATTCTGACGTTTGCTGGATTGTCCAATAGGTGGGGAACATTCTAGTGAGGAAAGTCAGGAAACTGAGAAGGAAAATCTTGAATTACCTTTGTTTAATATAATCACTATTAGAGAGGCAACCCAATCTTTTTCTGATTCAAACAAGATTGGTGAGGGTGGTTTTGGGCCAGTCTACAAGGGAAACAACTTTTCAAGAAGAGAATAAAGATGATCATCTAGAACTGGCAAGTAATTTAACAATGCTTGTTTGACTCTCAGGGAAAACTACAAACTGGAGAGGAGATAGCAGTAAAGCTAAATGCAATAATAAAATGACTAAACAAATATATATTTGCTTTTGTACAAGACCCTAGACGTTAAAAATCTCATCAACTTTACTCAATCACAATATTCTAAATCAATCAAATTCAAACAATTCATTCTAGTGGATATCTCTCATTTTTTCTTTGCTCACATTTGACTAGTGTTTACTCTCAGCTCCAATACAAGATACATTATACCATGAAATTGATTATACATCCCTCAATTCTACCATCATGCATGTACATAAGTCATAAGGTCTTTGATTGGGTTGTAATGAGGCTTAGGTGATAAGGTAGGAAATTTTTTTTGCTCTGAACTAACACTTGAGGAAATATGAAATTCAAAGAATTTAACAACTACATAACATGATTCCTTATTTCATCATCCGAATATACACACAAACCCGTTAGCTCATTTTTTTCAATCACACCCCACCAATCAACACTTATTCATCTTTTTTAACTTATTAGACCCTTAGTTGAAACAACATAACAGGAAATATATTTTTTTTTTTTTCATTTTTCTTTTCTTTTGATAATTTTTTTCTTTTTGATTTTTTTTTCGGGTCTAGTACACCATCTTCCAACAATCCTTCTTCCCCTGCACTTAATTTCTTGTATTAACCATTACAAACAACACCTTCAAAACACATGGAACTCCTAAAGATAACACATTCCTCAAGTAGGGACAACCATGGGAGATGAATTAATTCAAAAGCTCGGGGTCATTTAATGTGGTTAAACAATGAAAAGGTTAAACATTTAGGCTCAAAGGGGCTAACTAAGGGATAAAATTTTGGGTTGGCTCTTTGGAAGAAGTGGGTTATATCTTAACTGCCTTCATCATGCTCATGTAACACACAATCAAAGATAGAAGATAGATTCAAAGCAAGTTTTGGAGAATAGTAATCAAGTATGAGTATCACTCAAAAAAAGAATATATCATTTATAGGCACAAACATTCACCAGGTATAGGTAATCCACTAAACATGATTTGTTATCCTCTAACTTTATTAGGCAATCATGTGAGCTAAGTGACTCAACAAAACTCAATTTCTAATCAATAACCTCATCTTGTCTACTAAAGTTCCTATCAGCACACAACACTTCACAAATAACTAAAAGACATGTTCGTTCAATCATCAAGCAACCCAAAAGATCAAGCAAGGCAAAAATTTCAAGTTCACTCCTCACACTTAAACTCAACATTGTTCCCAATGTAACAACACAAGGCATATGGAGAGAGGGAAGAATCATCTATCATCCAACACAAAACAATTGTCATTAATACCATCACATATAAACTATTAAAATTTAAAGTTGCATACTAAAAAATAATAAGAAAAGAAATCGAAAGAACACTCCCTAAAAAATGATTGACCAAATCATTTATTAATGGATGATGTAATTGTCCTTCCAATCTAATATAAATCACAAAATACAAACTCCAGAACTTATGATGGAGCAAAAGAGAAGGATGAACGAAATTTTTTTTGTATTACTATACTAGAAAAAAATTATGAAGTGAAGGAATACAAACAAAACATGATGGAACAAAAGTGGACGTGTGTAATTGTATCATGGGTGAAAATTGGTGGAGTGTGAGCCATGAAATCTCTATTCATTGTCAAGAATGCTCACTGTCTTCACTCCATAAATACTTTTCACCACAACTATTTTAATTTCACCTTGTGCAAAAAATTGATTCCCCATGTGGCCCATCGCTGGATAGTGAGTATCCGGATGGATACATACCATTCGGATAGCTATCCGGAGCCGGACTTTCTCCATTCTTTTTTTATTTTTGTCCGTCTTTTTTTTTTGTTTATGATAAAATCAACCACCACACTCTTGAGATACATCAATACTTCCTAAAAATGATTCAAACAAAATAAATTAGACAACAAAATTAAATTTGGAATATTAAACTACTGATAAAAATGAACCAAACATAAATTAAATTGTTAACTATTAGACTCCTAAACTACAATATCCAACACCTTCATAAACAAACACACCTTTATCCATCTCCCTCGATGTTAACGACGTATGTAATTCCAATTTAGGAATTGTTTTAAGTTTTACACGTTGGGGAAGCCTTACTTTATACCTCGCATAAAAATGAGATAGTATCTTTTCCTTGACAAAGTATTGGGTCATATCAACCCACACATTTATCACATCTGAGGTATTAGAGCCTTTATTTTTCTCAAAATAAAGGGTGATGTCAACCCATTCAACTTTAGCATAAAAAGAATCCAACGCTATACTTTTCTCATACAATGGATAAATATGAATTAAATTCGTCAACTTTGTATCATTTAAGCGAACCAGCATGAGCATTTATTTTCTATAGTAAGATTAGAGGCAGTTTGTTGGAAAATCTATGCAACTTGTTCATAATTAACATAAACAAATTCATCCAGGATCATTTAAATGTATACAATCAATTCTGATAAATATATATATATGTATATACGTATGAATACAGTACTTACAGCCATGAAAAAACGTCACAGCAACTTTCCGCAGATCCTCCTTTGAATTTGATTAGCGCGTGAATTGTATTTTCTAGTTGGTGCCTGGGGAGGATTGAATCAGCCGCTTGAGTTTGCTAGAATGTGAGGATTGGATGTTAAAATCAAGACAAGAATTTCAATTCTTGTCTTGAATTGATTAAACCATCTGGGAGAGAGGGAGGCCGAACTCGAGGTCGGGAAGGTTTAGGTTTTTGTTGCTTAATGAAAACCTAATAAAAGATTCACTTATATAGGGCTTCATTATTTAACCTAAGTCTAACCAAAATGTTAATAATTAAACTCCGTTTAATTTAATTAAACCGTTAAGTAAATTAAACACCCAACCAAGTTATTATTAATGGCCGACAAGTTACTAAAGAAGAACTTCTGACAACTATTGAATTAATTCAATTGACTAATTAATTAATTCGAGTTTTCCAATTATACTTTACATTATCAATGTAAAATTTCGAATTGAGATATTAGTTGATTACAATCAATTCTACCGATTTGTAAGCATTTTAATTTACGTTTCATAAAATATAATTATCATTTGTTTGTGTGTGACCTTCAGAGCTCGAGAGAATAAGTGCCTTGTAATAATATAATTTACCATTATTATTATTATATAACGATTATGCATAGAATACAGCAATTTGTATAATCTCTTTGTATTATCATGAGAACCCGACTAGTAATCGCAATTCTTGTGATTGAATGTTCGTTTATGTAATTACATTAACTAAACTAGTAAATCGGTGTTATAACAATTATCGCAATGGGCATAATAAATGAAACCAATAACTATTGATTTCGACACTCCCACTTTGCCTTTGGGCGATTACTTTACATTCCTTTGACTCGCGATCTGGAGTCACGGTAACCATAAAAAAGTGTGTCGCCAAACACCCACGACTCTTTACTCGTACTATGAAGCCATCTTGATAAGCGCTTGCTTGTCAGTGCGCATAATCGGCCATGATTCTCCAAGTTGCTTGAGATCTTCCTTGTATATCAGGATGGACCAAATCTCTTATAATATGTCAACATCTCTTGCTATCTTTCGCGTGTTTACCTAACATATGTAGATTTATGATCCCGCTTAAAGCGGGCGTTTGACATAGTAAAGCACATAGCTCATATAATATAGATAGTTATATATGCAGGTCTAAGTCGTTAAGCTTCAACGGTTCTAGCGAGAATTCATAGGGCGGATATACGTATACGTTTTCTGGAATTAATCGGTTCCTCCAGTTCTTATGCAAGTGACTGACCCATCAAATTGATTAGACTTACAAGCTCCATGATCCAATAAAATCGATCTCATCATGTTGAGGTCGTAAATGTTAGTTGCTTTAACACTACTCGGCATACGACCGGGGAATATTAGCTATGCTACGTTTAGACTTGAAGAGGTTCTCTTGTCAACACTTACATGTTGCCTCTCTAGAAACTATAGACTTGCCTTGGGATTTATTATTTCAACCAACTGTGAAACATAAATGACTATATGAATGAATTACGCATTCATATAATGTAGTTAATAATTAGATTATAGGCAAAAGAATTATCTTAATTTCATCAAATTACTTAACTTATTCGAGAGAAAGCAAATGAACTAGGCTCAGCTGGGCCTTGCATCGTTTAGTTCATAACGATCTGGATCCGGTTCTTGTCAAATGCCCACTTACATAATGGTCGAACCATACTAGTTAAGTGTGACAAGGAAAAAACCTTTTTCTGGTATATATAAAGACTATTTCAAGTTTTATGGCCGATTAGCCATTTCTCGGGTGTGTGGGGCGGGTTTGACACAATTGAAGTGTGTTAAAACACATATCTTATTAAATGCATATTCTTTAATAAGCATTACCAACAATACAAATTAGTGGTAATGTAAGTAATCTTAGGATTCAAGTTTCCTTAGTTACTCTCAGTATACTAGGCTATTTCGTTAGCAGTGCTTGGCTAATAGTGTTCGCATGGGACAAGCTGTCCATGAAACTATTCTGCATTTAGTTCGAGTAAAGACCCGACAAGCCCGATCCATTTCACTGTAACTATGATTTACCTATATTTCTTAAAGTTATTACAAAGCATATTACAGTCTATGTGAATACCTTTAGTAAACCCCCTGATTCCTATCATAGAATTGTGCTATGTCACTGTTGATGTACAACACGTAATTTCCTCGCATGGCATACGGTGAATCATATTACTATAATAGATTCCAATATCTCATCACGTGAGGTCATAGTTGTAGGAATAGATCTCTAATAGAGAGTTGCCTTGTCAATAAGAGAATGCATGCGTCATAAAATCTAATCTATCATAGATTTTATTAAGCCTCGAAGCTTCATGACGTATTATAGCTTAACAAGCAAATGTCATCTGAAGCATATTTAAACTTACATAGCATGTCACATATATATAGTGGGCTTCTGAGATGTACAAGAATCAATTACTATTATGCCTTTGTAGGTTGTAATAGAATTTCGCTTTAGTACTTTCAATGTACAAGGCGTTATGTGCGATTGTGCTCCCATTTAACCTTTAAGGAACTTCGAGTTCACCCATTTCTTGACCCACTTTTGATTTTAATCAAAATATCAAGATGAGAGATTTTAACTCCATTATCTTTGTATACGAAGTTTTAACTTGAATCTTGATAGTACCGTCGACTTCCTTTTATTCTCTTTTGAGATATGAACTTCCAAAGCAATGTCAGTATCCATCGTCACTAATCGTACTTAGGAATATTCTTTGGATTACTCGCCAAAGCACACATGTTGTAACACGTGGGTAATCAATAAGGAATGAAGTTTGAAATAGCTATGAGTATAATTGACCAACTTGACATTCGGCTTGGTGAGAAGCGAATGTTTAATTCATTTATGACTATATGTTCATTTAATGGAACACGTTTCTTACTTCTGATGAATCGCATAGAAGATAAATAAAGTGAGTTATATATAAATTTCGTGTATTTCGATTCTATTTCACTCGATGACCTCGAAAGTCGTCTATAGGAGTATGATTTATTAAAATAACATCGTATATCTTTCGTTGACGTTATGATACATCAAGAATTATCATATAATATTCTGATATAATCAAGGATTCTAACACACTGGATTGGTATCTGCTTAAGGAGCCGGAATACATTCCAAGTCATATATTTATTTCCGCCCTGCTTCATAATGAAGATACTATACATACATTAAATTGTAATTCTATAGTAGATGGAAATAAATACGGTTTCACCCACAGTATGTACATGATGACATAATCTGACATTAGACCCCGTGTTAAATTATGTACTTCGTGACACAACACAACTTGTCCGTTCGAGGGTTTCGCAGTTTGTTTATCAAGCGTAACTCTTGAGTTGTCTGCGGTTGAGTATGAATAGAATTTGGTTTAAAAGGTAAGTCGCAATACTTTGATATGTGAATTTATTTCATTCATTGTGTTTTAATTATATTGAGCATAACTCTTACTTGTATCGCTCGACTAGTGAAAAGCCTTTAAGAGTAGAATGAAAAAGTACTTTAGTGAAAGGAATTTCATCCGTTGTGTTTTAAACTTCGTAAAACAATTCCTTACTTGCGTATGTCTTATCAAATGCGTTTTAGATCGAGAATAATGTATCACTCTCCTCGTATAATATATTACTCGTATCGATGATGCTTAGTTCAGAACTTGATAGTATTTTATGATCCTCCCCGTACTCTTATCGATTACGATGTATCGTTCAATGACTTATATCCACTAATTGACTTTTTGTATGTGAATATACAAACTAAATCGAGATTAACGAACCTCCTTTAAATCTAGCAGAGAGTTGACTGAGTTAGTACTTAGAAGATCTAACTTCGAGTCTATTAAATCGTTTTACACATGAAGTATTACTCAATTGTTTGTTATTCAAAATATCATGCCTTTTAGAAGAAATATAGGTTCAAAGAAAGCAGTTTGAAGTTTCAGCCATTCATGGATGACTTAAGCGTAGGCCTTTATATTATAGTCACTTTTATCGTTACATAGACCTCGATTATCTTTCTTTGTGCCTTGTATCGTGGCTACTATTGTACTTAACCGTAATCTTGATCTGGAAACCATGCGAGTCAAATTAGTGTCTCTAATGTGGCGGTTTAGCCATAATGATATTATAATTTTGATAGCAAATCATTTGAGATATGAGGTTTAATCGTCATCTCATACATTTTTAAATATTATTAAATATCCCTTCTTTCGGTGCTAATATTTGAAATAATAAGAGTATCGTAACTTCATGGTCTGTGTACTCTTCAACTTTCACGATGATATGCAGACAAATGAGCAATGTTAGCATGCGGTTATACAAACCCTGAAACATGCTTCATCACAATTCATGAACAAAGTTCATCTTGTTGATGAAACTAGATACCAACGACATGTCTTGAAATGTAGATACACAACATTCAAGATCATCCAACAGTTTTCTCAATTGAGTTATAAAAGAGATTAAACTATTCATTTAATGCTTGTATGGTGGCTAAGAGACAATATAACATATTAGTTTTCATAGCATCATCACCTTTAATTAAGATCAAAATTAATTACCTCTTAATCACGTCATGTGACGTCGTTCACTTGAACCTAAGTTCATGTAATGTGTCTACATGATCAAACCAAGTATCAAATAATTGTAGTGCTGTTCTGCGTCTTTTATTAGCACATAACCATCTTTAATGGCTTATGAAGGAAAACACGTTTAGCGTTTATAGCGCTATATTACACATAATATAGGTATGTTTTATGGATTTCTCCTTAACTTAGTTTTATTTCACATAATAAAGTTATGTTTTAATTTTCCCAATTAACGGTGAATAAACAGATAAATTCAGTGTACCAATTATAAAAGAAAATATAAAATCATAGATAGTGCAGTTAAAAAACATTTAACATATTACCAATAAATTGTAAATATTATACACGTACTTCAAATCTCACAAAATGTACAAGGTATCCAAGATCCTTTGTGATTAGAATCCAGAATGACGACCACTGCGTACATTTGTAATCGGTATGATAGTAGATTAACTAATCAGTGTACCGTGACCATATTTCTTGGGTCCTTAACAACTTTATAACGACCATGGTGTTGAGTTGGGACCGTCATCGGCACGAATAAGCGAGTCGCTTGACGATGGACGAAAAAAAGAACCGTTTAGCGTGATAATAAAATAATATTTCGTCGTCGGGTGAACTAACCCGACACATAACAACTGAAAAGTAATAATATAAATACCGCACCAAATAATTTGTTTTACAACGATAATTATTATATGCAACAAAAATTCCAAGAATATAAAAGAAATGTATTTGTTGAAAGTGCGGTACCGTCGTCGACTCCGTGGATGCCTTAATACTCGGCGATGTAACTTCGGTCATCCCGCGTCAACCTAGACAGAAAGCATGCCATTAGAAATAGAAGTCGAGATAAAAATTGAAGTAAAAACAAATATCAGTTAACCTACTACTCATACAAAGCGGGGAATAGAGTCAAGGGAGCCTTACCTATTTAAAAGACTATATACTTCAAGAGTTATATTTTATATACTCTACTTAATATAAATCTTTCCTTAATGGCTTTCAACTAACACCGATAACCGCATCACGTCAATAGCACATAATGCTTAATCACAGAGTTATCTCTCTGTTACCATCTTTAGAAGTATGGTAATTACTTAGATATAATATCTGGCTCAAGCATTACGCAACTCAAACATATATCTACGACGTCCTACTTAAACTCAAGCATACATATCAGCAACTTGTCTTTAGTTCACTTAAAAAGTACTACTCCCAAATTGTAGTCATACACCTCTATGACATCTAAATGCTATTATCGAGAACACCAAATCGTATCATTTTCTTAATACAAGCTGACGGCGTATATCTTAACTCGAGATAACTTAGAATGCGGGATTATCTCACCAAATTCTTTATTTAGTTTGCAGAACTTATTCACATAATTGTATGATAGTAGTGGTTAGATCATAGCTTATATACTAACACGTTTGAATCCAATTTTCCACTTGTATATAAAATATCATCAACATAAATCTATGGGTAGCATGAGCGTTGGTTTATAATTTTTTTATGCACAATGCCTCGTTCAAAGTTATGCCGACGATAACTTGACTCGACTTTTACGTCCTTAAAGGATACATAGCGATTAATACCAACCTAGGATCCACAAGAAAATCGGATGTATTTATCAATAATCAACTTGAGGGAAACCTAATTAGAGCATAATTTCATCAGCTGACATCTATTATAATCGGCACACGTTCATAACCAATAAACAAGTCATAAAGCAGATCATGACCACCATAAGAAAATTTAAACAACATATTAAATATGAATAAGACATATATATCTATCCATTACTACCTAATAAGGTCATCTGACAGATTCCAAAGAGATACCGGTAACATGTCAAGATATAATAGAAGGTCTCGATAAGGCACACAAAACACAGGGAGTAAATCATAGAGACTTCAGCCAACTGACTAACTCTAGTCATATTATCTCGTATCTCATGAAATATACGGCATACAATGCGTATATACTCGATCCGTCTACGCGAGGAATGGATCTATAAGCTAATAACTAACGCTTATACCGTAGTATAAGGCCCGGCCTCGACAATGCCCATACTTGAAATTGTGTCGTCTACTTGCATATAAAGTATATAATGTCAACACCAGCCAATGCACATAAGCAGTGATAATAGATCTCCCAGCTGCTATGCAGTATAGGCCTTGTCGACAATGCATAGCAAAGTGACGATAGATCTCATGACTGTATACTAAGTATAAGGCAGCACTTGGAAACAATGCGCAAAGTGATAATAGATCCCAGCTGCATATACACCGAAATATAAGGCCAATCGCGTCATATCTGCCAAAGGAAGGAGAGTCACTAACCCCTAATCATCGACTATAGGGTCATGTTCTAATACCGAGTCGCCTCAAAGTCACGCATAACTCCAGCAGCGCCTCTCGAGCCAACTACTCTGCTCCCAAACAATCCAAGCACACAGCTAAAATATCTCACAACCATAAATCAATCACAGCTGCCCGTGACCCACGAAGTACCAAAAGTGCGAAACGAGGTACGAAATACAGCGGTGCCGGCAGGCCGCGAGAGTACAAGCGATTGCCTGACAAGGCCACAGAATCAGAAATGCAGAGGCAAAGCCACAGAACACAAGAACATAAGTTGGGAGTTTAGCTAGTACTTACCTCGAGCAATCTTGGCATACCACAATATCATAACATGAATGATTCTGCTTCTCTGTGATATGAATCATAATCTGATTATCTCGTAATATAAATCATAATACTTGATACACGTGTCAAAATAGTTCCATGCAATAAAACACAGACAATATAGAACATAATATATATGAAGGGTTCCACGTTGTGAGATTTCTACTCACCTTGGTGCATGATAAGCGTCCGTCTAATCGATCCTAGTGCCTTTACCGCGTTCGCGTCTAATGAAAACACCCGAAAATAATAATTACGACTCGCGGCAATTTTTAACCGCATCTTAATTAAATTCGACTTTCAACCCATTTAGTTACAATTTAACAGCAATATAGATTATAATTATGTTCAAAGATTATTAAATAGCCAATTTCGATATCAGTAAATCATGTCGATTGATACCTTAGCAAAATACTAAGATTTTCAACCAATTTCAATCAACCCAAAATATCAACTTTTCCAACTACTCGAACTCATTTCTAACAACCTCCCCAACCCCGAACACTTTTTATTATAATACACATATAAATTCATGAATAATTTTTCATAACATACATTCATAGTCAAGAATATATGAACATGAAAAATGATATAAAATATGTTCATACAATAAATTTTATATAAATGTAATCGAAAATATACAACTTAAACAAGCTCATGATGCCACTGTTGGAAAATCTATGCAACTTGTTCATAATTAATATATGAATTCATCAGGGATCATTTAAATGTATCTGATCGAATTCTGATAAAATACATATATATCCGTATACGTATGAATCACGAGCACTTAATTTCCGGCGAGCATGCTAACGCCTTCATGAAGCCTCCTTTGAATTTCAGGTGAGCACCACGAGGCGCGTGCCTGCTTGTTGGTCAGCGCGGTGGGGAGGTTGAATCCAGCTTGAGTTTGCTAGAACATGTGGGATTGGATATTAAAATCAAGACAAGAATTTAGATTCTTGTCTTGAATGATTCATTACATCTCTTGAGAGAGGGCGCGAACTCAAGGGAGGGGAAAGGTTGAGGTTTTTGTTGCTTAATGAAAACCTAATAAAAGATTCACTTATATAGGGTTTCCCATTATTTAACCTAAAGCCTAATACAGTTAATTAGCCGGCTCGTTTAATTTTAATTAAACACTAACAAGTTATTATTAGTTACTAACAGGCTCGACTAACTATTGAATTAATTCAATTGACTAATTAATTAATTAAGATTTATCAATTTATATTTTACATTATCGATGTAAGAATTCGATTGAGATATTCATTGATTACAAAGCAAGCATTGTTTAATTTCATTCATGAAATATAATTGACATCGGTGTATGTGTGTGACCTTCTAGTCTCGGACAATAGCGGCCGTATAATAATATAATTGGCCATTATTAACATTATATGATTATGCATGAGATGTGATAAGGATAATCCCCGGTATTATCATGAGAACCCGACTAGTAATCACAATTACTATGATTGAATGTTCCATTTATGTAATCACATTCACTAAATTAGTAAATGAATTGTTACAACAATTATCGTAATAGACATAATAAATGAAACCAATAACGATTGATTTCCAACAGTTTTATCATTCAAATCTGTATCACCAACAATATTAGACTCATTAGGAAAAATTAAGTGTAAATCTAAATCAAGATAACTATCAGTTAAGCAAAAATCGAGTAAAGGCATTCCATGTTTTAGCTCAATGTCCTGAATTTGTTGTAGTTGTTGTTCATTCTCCTTGGTGGAGGTAATGCTTGATGTATCGTCAATGACCTTCCGCTTTCAAAGATTTTTGGAGAAAAGAATTGGAGAAACATATAGGGGTAGAGAAACATAAGGCTCCTCAATATCATCTATTAGATTTCTCCGCATTCAATACCGACATGTGCTACGCTCGGCTTATGCTTTCCTCACAACTGAAACTCACTATGAAGTTGTGCAAATTTCACATTCCATGGATTTGTTCATTTAAATGCCCAATGCCTACATGCTTTCCTACAGTGGTAAAAGATGTCTTGTATGCATCTGGTACCCGACTAAACTCTTGTTCCTTTAAGCTCTTTGCTCCTGGTTCAGACTAAATCTTTGATGTTTCTCTTTTGCTTTCGTTCTACGTTTAAGGTCACTGGAAATCTCCTCACTCTTCCAGCATTTGGATGAGGTGGGTAATCATAATTATAACCTCGGGGAGGACAATCATAATATGGGTCCCATGGTTGATTTTCTACATAAAAAGAATTAGTACTAGGGTGCGGGTATTATATTGCCCGCGTTTGGAATACCACCTCACAGATTTTGTTGTTACTGACTCACGAATCTCGTTCAAGCGATTAGACAACTATTGTATACGAGCATGTATTACACCAATTATAAATAATCCACGGACTTTTTTGTTTTTATTTTGAAAAATAATTGACAATGAAAATAAAAACTAGTGAAATCAAATAAATAAGCTTCAGCTCAGCATAAAAACTTGATGAGTTATAATTTAACCTAGCAAGTGAACGAATCGTACAATAGTATAGCGAGGGTCGAACCATAGAAAGTTGATTATTTAATTAGATTAAAACTAGTTAACTATCCTAAAAAGCAATTAAACATGAATTTGATTTTAGAATCAATTAAGCTAACTGCAAGAGTAAAATGAGTAAACAAATATAGTTTTGGTTTGTTGGGGAAAAGATTTCATTAATGTTACATCAGTTAAATATTTATAATCAAAATTATCACTTATTTCTTGGGTTCGATTTTATCTAAAGTTCGGTTTACCGTTCGGATAGCACGCTCACTGAGTGTTTCCAGTTTAATTAATCTCCTAAGTCACTAGCGAAATTAATTAGGCTGAAAATATGAAGCTCAAGAAAATCTATGTGAACAAATTAAGTTACTTACATACTTCCGTATAGCAACTCCCTAATCAATTATTCAAGTGATCTATTATGAATTTACATTCGGGTGGCTTAATCATAATACTCCGATAAAATTAATGACAATGAATAAAACTAGAATTATAACTAACTGAAAATAAAGATATATAAATATAAAGCATTTAAATTATATGACTACATCAAATCCCCAACAATTGTTTAATTAAAACATAATTAAAAACAATAACAAAAAGAAGAAATAGAACCGATTCAAGAACTATGAAAGAATTTGAACTCCAAACAACATAAGATGGAAGATGTTTCCGTTCTTTTATGTTTTCTTTATCGAGCTATTTAGCCCTCATTATGAAGATACATTCTTGGTTTTATGATAACTAATAGCTCATCCGGTCAAATCTACATGCAACATTAATCTTTAGGAGTGGGATTTTGTAAATTGGTTCCTGTCATGCTTGAGGAGACTTGACTTGTATGGAGAAAGGTGTTATTCTATAATTAATGGGATATTGGTACTTATCTTATCATGATTCCAAATTAAGAATTATTCACCAGGATCTCAAGGCTAGCAATGTGCTTCTAGACAATGAGATGAAACCAACAATTTCAGATTTTGGCATGGCTCAAACTTTTGGAGAAGAGCAACTAACAACAAGAATCCTAAAAGTAGTTGGAACCTAGTATGTGCATCCTACGATAACTCTTCTATTAACCCTTTTATTACCAATCTCATCAAATTATCTTATTTTTTGAACTTCCTGTCTTGCAGTGGTTATATGGCTCCAGAATATGTGATCGATGGAATCTATTCTATGAAATCCGATATATTTAGTTTTGGAGTGCTTATCTTAGAAATAGTGAGTGGGAAACAGAACAATCAATTCCGCCATCCAGACCATGATTTTAATCTTCTTGGACATGTGAGTTTTTATTTGTTGTTAAGCATCTTATAAATATTGAATTAATTTTTGCATTGACACCACATTCCCCTGACAATTTTTATAAAACAGGCCTGGCAACTATCTCTGGAAGGGAAGGCAACTGAGCTTATAGATCCATTGATGGCGGTTTCATTTCCAATATCTGAAGTCCTGAGGTGTATACAAGTCGCTCTTTTGTGTGTGCAACTACGGCCTGAAGATCGGCCAGATATGTCACGTGTACTCCAGATGTTGGACACTGAGAGTGCAGTGTTACCACAACCTAAGCGTCCGGGGTTTTTCACAGAAAGGTACTTCGATGAAACTGATTCATTGTTAGCTGGAAGGTGGACACCAAACCATTCCACTAGTGCCCAGTCTACCAGTACCACCATAGAAGGTCGTTAAAGAGTTATGATTGACTTGTGTCTTCACATTGACATGATGCAATCTTGTGTGTGTTTATGTAAAGGTTCCATGAATAAAAAAGCTTTAGATTAGAGGATGAATTAAATGGAAAAAATGTACATATTTTGTCTCTGTGAACATATGATCAACTGATTTATTACATTTTCGTAGCTCTTTGTAATTTACTACTACACCAGTTAGTCATATGTTATGTTCAAAGGAGATTCGAACCTGACCCGAACTGCCATATGTTTGGCTAAAACTCCAATTTTATGATCGTACTCTTGACTTTATACCAAGACTATGTACATTGATAAGTATTAAACCATAAATTAAGAGTTGAATGTATTTAATGGATAGTTTAATATTGGGGTTGAATGAGGTGGAGGGGGAGGGGATGTTAAATTTCAACCAGTTGAATTGGGTGGGGTATGGTGGGGGATAAGTGTTTCCATTTGAAGAGGAATATGGGGAGAGTAGAGTTCAATTGTTTATTTGAAAGAAAAACTCCAAAATGACCATTGGCCAAAATTTGATGCGTCTTACTGGATGGATTGGATACAAAACTACCAATGTAATTGAAAGAAATCAAAAGATACATTTGGGGGGAAATTGATGAATAAGTACCGCAGCATGTGCTCGTGCTTGAGATTATATCACATATAAAAATTACCATCACTATATCAATACCAAACTGGAGACATGGAGATAAGCATATGATGATTCTAAGAGTGTATAGCATTTACATATGATGTGTCTTGACATTTTTATTATGGGAAGAATTTAAAGAATCGAATGAAGATTATGCTTTGAAGACCGATTCATTCTTAGTAGTGACTCACAACATGTATGGCTTGGATTGCATTGCCTGGGGACTCATCCCTTTGGGGGGCTCTACAGCCCACTTGGCCACATACCAAAAAAAATTTAAAAAAAAATTAAAAATAAAAAGAAGGCAAATAGTTAGATAGACGGGCAAAGTGAATAACAAGAGTATAAAGTAGACCAGTGAATGCTTATCTCTAATACACAATTGAAACTCCAATATAATTATTTATAATTATTAAATTCCTACATGCATTCTTCATTGTCCCAGGAAAGACTTAATGGGTTGGTGGTGATAGAAATAGAAAATAATTTTTGGAGAAAATTAGATACGAAGAGGTGATGGATGATTTTCCTTCAACAAATGCCAGGAAAATTTTAATTTTCAAATGAATATTTTATTTTTTTATAACAAAACTTTCAATAAATGTTCGAAATAGTTATTGAATGAAACTGATTTTTAAATTTATATGGTTACTTCTTTTACATATAAGAAAAAATTATTTAACAGAGGGGAGCCTAGGTACATGTGCTGTGGCCCCATTATTTATGAAGAGGCTGCAAAGGAACTAAAACATATTAGTGTTTTAGAAAAAATATTATGTGATTGCCTTGATATGCAATTTGACAAGATTTTTCTTGACGATCAAGATAAATGTGTTTTCCTTTTCAAAGGCATATATAATGAATACCTTGGAGAGTTTGAAAAATATGCACTTTAGCGTAAATGTCTTGATTAAAAACGGACTTTCCTTATTGAATTTTGTTAGGTCTTTTGTACGAACTGTATTATAAAGTTCATTAGTTATCGACTGTGTTTCAACACTTATTCAAATATGTTACTGAGTCAGAAAGCCATTTGTAGAAGTGATTTGAGAGGAAATGAGTGGGCTCGAAGATTAATAGGGAACACAGTTGAATGTTTAGATTGAGTCTATAAGGCATTGAGATGAAATGCATCAAGCTAAGTCCTTTGATTTGTAATTCTCTATCGTAATAAAGTTCCTTCCATAAGGCACACTGCCACCCAAACGTAGGTGAAAGTTGCACCGAACTGAGCAAACAATTTGTGTGTGTTTATGTTTTGTAATTGTATTTGTTGTGTCCTTTCACTGAAATGGTTAGACCAATTGATATAGCACTTGGTGTAGCAATTGGTTCTTATTCATATTGCGCCTTTTCAATTGGTATTAGAACGAATACTCATTTTTTAGACCATCTCCAGTTCGAACAGAAAGTTTAACACCTATAGCAATAAATATCGAGATTTTTTCTCTTCTGCTTTCATCAATAGCACTGATGCCTACCGATGCCACAATAGCTAGGAATTCATATATTTTTTCACATTTTCTTTCATCCACATCATTCCTTCATATATCCCACCATATTTATTCATTATTTATAATTATCTCATATATGTTATTATTTATTTTATAATTACTATTATTTATCATATATTTATAACTAAAAATATTAATATATATTAATGAAATACATAATATTTATTTCAATTTTTTTAATGACATTAATTTATATTAAGAAATATATCTTAAAAAAACAACACACGATATTATTAGTTAAACAAAAAATCAAATATACATAAATTATTGAAAACGTACAAGAAAAACACACTAAACATTGATGAACGTAGAAAATAAAAAATTTAAATATAATCGACGGTTGTTCTAAACTTTTGTCAAATGTACTCGACAAGATCCTTTTTCAATTAAATATATCCGATTCGAATCGGCCTTGAACATGCACTTGAAATTGAGGAAACATTTCCGTTCCAACATGGACCGAGGAGCTAGAACCAAAATTGTTGGACGGGTCGAAGTCGCTATTTTCCCAATTTCGGGCATAGGTGTCTCGTTCATCCTCTACTATCATGTTATGTAAAATAATGCACGCCCTCATTATTTTACCTAAAACCTCAAGAACCCACATTCTAGCTAGTTGGAGAATAATAGCAAAACATGCTTGGAGAACCCAAACTGTGCATTCCACATCATTCCTATATGACTCTTGTTGTTTGACAAACAATTGCGCTTTGTTTCCTTGAGATAATTGAATTAATTAGACAAATACAAGCCATTTAGGATAGATTCCATCGATAAGATGTATATGCAAGATTCAATACGACCGCCCATTGATTGTGAAGTCCACGCTGAAAGTTTCCACTTGACGCAATATCGTCAAGCATTTGACTTTATCTAGTACACTTATATCATTCAATATACGCAACCCAAAAAAGGCATGCCATATCCAAAAGCCATATGACACAATTGCTTAGGATTCTTGTTTTGTTCCTTGTGTCCGATAGTAATTAACAAATTAATCGAGCCTTGGGACAATTATTCAGCTTCCGGTGCATCTGTCCGATACTTCCGGTCGTTTTAGGAAGCCATGAAGTCCTCACTAACTTGGAGTAACCTCTGCAAGTCTTTCACATTTGGTCGTCTTAAATATTCATCTTGCAACAAAGAAATTACCCTTTCCAAAACATGCGAGTACACTCAATTGTAGTGGATTCTCCGATCTTTATGTACTTATCACATGCATCCACTGTGACTCCATATACGATCATGAGTATAGCAGTTGTACACTTCTGAATAGAGGTCAAACCAGATTTTCCTGCATTGTTGTGCCTTTGAATGAAGTAATTGTCATAATTTGATATGGACTCTACAATTCGAAGAAAGCAAGTCCCTTTTAGATTCGACGTATCACATCGAAATTACTTGGCGTCGTATATGTATGCGTGACTCGTCGAAAGTAGTCAACCATAATCCTCACGATGGGCATCTTAGGTAGTCCTATATATTGACTTTGTCTTTTGTGAGTTGATCATATTTTGTAACTCTTCATGCAATTGTTGTTTCCTTTCAAGTATAGATTCTTCCAAGTCTCATTATTGTTGGAAATCTTCGATACTAAAGTAATTTGGAATTAAATCCGTTGGGCGATAAGAGATTGTGGTAGTATTTGTATGATGTGCACCGCAACTTTTATAATGAATTAAGTCTGGACTTCAATCAATATATTAAACTATATTGAATCAAAAGGCTGGCATGATAAGGTTGGATTCAGTGCATAGTAGAGTCATGATAAGGCTGGCATGTAGTGGATAGTGCATAGTGCAAAGTGTGTATTTCATAGTGCATGGAGTAGTCACTATCAAATTTAAATATAATGCAGAGTGCATGGTGTATTCACTGTCAAAATTGAATATAGTGTAGAGTGTATAGTGTAATCATCAAATCTGCATATAATTTTGAAGGTAAGTCGAGTTGAAATAACAACACTTTTATTAATATTTTTAGACAACACAAAAAACACCCTCGGAAGACACAACAAACATTATATGAAAATACATGAAATACAATTTATTGAAACAAATGAACACTTCGAAAATGAAGCCTGTGATAACGGTCGCTAATTAGCACGTCCAAGCAGGTCGCTTAGCGATATCTTTATAAGCTTTATTCGTCTTACGTCGTCATGATTTTACTTGTTCTTCAAAATCATCCACATCTCAAACTTCTTAGTACGTGCAACCGTTTACGACTTGGCGTATTCGACATAGCCGTCTGATTATTTTCCATGGACTTTTCAAGGTTTTCATGAGCAGATGATAGATTAGAGAATTCTTCATCAATGGCGAGCTTTGGTTTTCTTGAAGTGGATGATTTACTTGAAGTAGCTCTAGATTTCTTCTTAGCTGCTTCCCTACCCTCTAGATGTACAAGTAAAGGAACGGTGGAGTCTTCACTATGTTTTCTTTTCGATCCACTACTACCATATTCGTTTGCCCATGTAGTATATTTGGTTTGGTGACGAACCAACTTCCACTCATCCACCTAAGTAACTCTTGTACCTTCCTTCACACAATACAACTCTAGAGTTTGGGGTATATAGTCATCATCGGACCAACCATTATGCTTCTCCCTAGTTGCAGTACTATAACAACCAGCAAAAATGCTTATCTTTTTGTTGAGATCTCGGAAATGACTTTGACATTTCACTTTCGGTCCCTCATCTCCCTTTGGATTGCTCATTCACATAGTACGCAAGTTTTTCCAATAAATTAATCGCTCCCTATGATTTGTCCCTAATTCCATGCTCATTTTACTAAAGTGAAAATAACCAGTTAATAAAACTTTATTTTCTTTAGGGATCCAAATATTATATGTTGATTTCTTAGCCGAGTTTTGGGTTGAAGATAGAAAACTATGGAGAGTATCCCCATCAACATTTCCCAAAGAAACTTGGCTTGAAATTTACGGGATATCAGTCGATCCACTACTAAAATGAGGTGTGTTTGGATCATTACTCGGTTCGGCGTTTGGACAGTTCATATTAGGGGATGGAACATAATTTTTACCTAGAAATGGTTGATGGCCATATGGCATGTAAGGATGATTATACGTGTATTGCATGACAAAATTTGGTGGCATCATATTTGGCATTCGAAAATTGGGTTGCATCCCTGTATTCTATGGATTTTCTTGATTTTCAGGTTGCACATTAGGATTTTGAGGTCAGTTGAGAAAGTTATAATTTGAGAAAAAGTTATAATTTTACGAAGGATCCATAAAGGAGGTTGAAGATTGAAAAAGAACTCAATGGAAATAAGAAAAAAAAAGTTTGAAATATTAAAAGAATGAAAATAAGGAAGTAAAATCTAAACTTTTTTATTGGTTCAAATGACAAGATTACTACTCTATTTTATAGAGGTTGAGAAAAAAAATTGGTGAATTTTTTTTTTAATTTTAAGTAATTATTGGATGAAAAAGCAAAATAAAAGATGGGGATAAGAAAATCCCTTGAGATGCCTCCCATTCCGCCATGTGTTAGAACATAGGTTGGCTTTCACTTTCATGAGATGGCTTTCTACTTGCATAGGGGATGACTCTTTGTCCAAAAAACTTTAATCCTTCCTTTGGTGGGTCCCTCTTCATACAAGCATGCCTTAAGGCATTGAATAATTGACCAAAATAGGAAAGGAAGTTAGCATCCAAATGTCTTCCTGGTACACCAAATAATTTGACCAATATCTACCTGATGCACTTGGTATTAGTGAGATCGGTGTAATCTTTGATGTCTTGAGTTGTAAATGTAATAAGATGGGATCATAGAATTTGTTTCAATAAGCTAAAGAATGATGTATTCCAAATTTTGGTAACATAAGGAATATAAAGACAGTAAATTTATTTTCTTTCACTACTCAAGTAAATGTGAATTCTTCTACAGTACTCAAGGTCGGAGAGAATATATATAATTTAACTATAGAGAACATAATGGACGATTACAAGATGTTTGGTAAATGGACTAAGCTGGCACATCTGGTACTAATCAGAAGAACAAGATTGAACAAGTAAAAACCTAAAGTATGAGTCCTGAGAAGTGTGTGAAGGATAAAGCTAATGAATAAATATGTGAGGATGTTGAATCCTGTAACCAAATTAAATGAAGTTCTCAAGTCTGGGGAGGATATAAGAGATTACTCAGGGATAGAAAGTACAGATGATAGCAAGGACATTCCAAAACCGAAAGAGAATTATTTTACTAGTTACGGATATTCACATTATGGTTACTCGGTTGGAGTTAAAATTCCAATATATAAGGAGGGAGTATCATAATGCATCACATGAAGTGACTCGTTGGATTTGCTGTGTGGAACAAGATGCATCTTGACATGAAAAACTATAAAATGATTAAACGACTAATTGACCCATATAATTACATCATAATATAATAATAGTTTCTTAAAATCTATTGTTAAAAATATGGAATTAGTTAATTAATTGTCATTAATATAAAAGCCAAGTAAATATATTTTTAAGGAAATACTATATACTTTTGGAAGAAATGAGAAAGGCAAAGCTGAGTTGGAAAAAAACTAGAGTGTGGAAATGCAGCGAGTAGTCTTTGTCTGGATCGATTCGATCGAATATCTAGAATACCAATATCTATCCAATAAAGGTCTTTAGATATACTTGAGACCGGACCGATAACTATTTTAAAGGGAAAAAATTGGATTAAATTATGGCCTTGGACGGACGATAAACAAATATATGAAGATAGGTAAAAAAACAATATAAAATTCGTCATGTCATTATAGCCTTAAAAATATGTCAAATTAGGTGAAAATCCAAACCAAGTTTAAATAAACTAGGCACATAACTATCAATAAACAAGTCTCAGATTCATCCTCATCATCGCCCATATATAGATCAAATTAGGTAGAAATCCAAACCAAATTTGAATAAACAAGGCACATACTTGCAATAAACAAGGCTCGATTTCTTGGCAATAAAACTTAAATTCTTCTGCTGCCCGTGGGGAGGCGGAATGGTCGTTGTATGCATTGTTTGAGTGTGTGTGTATATGTCTGAAATGGTCCACAGAATTTCTTGTTTGTTATCTGCTTGGCCCAAATGGTAGGTTTTGGGAATAAAATAATTATTTGTGCACTCCTAAGTTTCTTAGTGTAATAATTAGAAAGTTTTATTAAGAGCAAAGAATATCGTTTATTAAAATTAATTTTGGGGTGTATGTATAGTGTTAGCCCAGACATTAGCTAACATTTCTCACTATTTGAGAAATGCAAAGACAACACAAAACCCCCCAAAAGTAACACAAAATCAAGAACTACTCGCCCGCCCGCCCGCTCGCTCACACTTGCAAGGAAATTTAGGTAATTTATTCTTCTAATTTTCACTTCAGTTCTTTTATGTCAATGTTTTTTCCTTAAAAATTACACTAATTAATATTAAGTAATACTCGCCACGATTGAAATAATTGTATTTTTTTATATATAGAGATGTAAATCTTTGTCTTGATTCTTTCTTTAATTATATAATTAAAAAAATTAATATTATGGCTTATTTTAAACAACGAATCAACTGTATAAATTTATATTTTTTTAAAATAGGAATGATTAATAATTAATTGTAATCGAAGTTTAATTCGAAAAATTGACGACAATTCTTTTTTTTAATTGGAGGTAAGCTTTAAATGTTTGGTATTATAGTTAATATATTGGGGTGAACTTTTCTTTTTATGGTTGTAATTTTTCATTATTCACTTAAATTTGTTATAGCTTGCTTATAAGATAGCTATAACAAAGTTAATGAGCCTCATATTGAACCATTATAATGGAAATATGATGGTGGGTTCATTGCCATTTATGAAAGTGGTTGCTAAATGAATGTTTACAAATTTTGTGGATTTTGATTGTACTTGAGTTCTTGTAGATGTTTATTTTATTTTTCTTTGCTGATATAGTTGATATTGAGTGTATTTATGTGAGGAAAATGGATTTGATTTTCAGTGTTCGAAATTAATAAACTTAGGTTGAAATACTATGGTTTGTATTTTCCATTAAATACTATACAATATTCACATGCCCCAATGCCTTTGAGGACGCTCCCGCCTAAGAGGGGTAACAGGGGATGGGTGGATCGGATAGTACGCAAGAGTGCGTTGCAAATACTATCTACTATTTCACTATTTCACAATAGGTAATAAGCGTAGGTAGTGTAATGAGCCTATTTTGATATATTTTATTATATCCGAGGGCCAAAGAAAATAAAATATTTGCCTCCATAAGAAAGTTGAATACAATAAGGGATTACATATAAATAGTTTTAGCCTAAAACAATAATTAGTTTTCAAAATTTAAAAGAAGGAAAGTGTGATAACTTGAATAGGAATGGAGGCAAGAGTATTGTAGCTCAATGAGTCAATTATACCTCCATTAGTTAGTTTTTAAAGTTACATTTGGAGATTGTGTTGAGTATTTGTTTGGTGTTCAACCTTTTTCCTATGCTTTTAGTTGAGAGTTTGACTTATATGTGGTTGTTGTTCAATGTTGTCTTCAATGGCCTGAAAACTATTGATCAACATGTTGCATATATAGAGCAGTTGCAGAATCGCATATTATCCTATCTTCGCCCCTACTGAAACTAAGACCAACCTTTGTGGGTTTGCATATTAGACTTATCATTTGGATTTTCCTTGAAGGTAAACCAGGACTCGGAAAAAGAGAACTTGGAGCTGATTTAATAAGTAGTTTGGAGATGTTTGTTACTCCTTTAAGACCGTCCTTGGAGTTCCATTGTTTCTCCTCATCGTTTTCTTACAATGCAGTTTTAAACCATTCATGTACCACTCGTAGTTTATCAAATTACCCACTGCCAAATCTGGTGCAACGGGTTAATTGCTTCGCTAGTAAAGCACAATCTGATCCACAACCTAATTCTAAGTCTAGTGATGGTCTAGAGACAAATCCTATAAAACCAAAAACAAGGCTCCAGAAAACAGAAGTTCCTGCAGTTGAATTACCTACCACGATCCCTAAAAAGCCAAAGCGAGGCCGCAAAAGTGAGGCATCTGCAGTTGAAGATTTTGTGCGTGGTTCACTTGAACGCACATTTGCATCTATAAAGGAGAAGAATCCAGAAATACTAAAAGAAAAGGAAAAATTCATAAAAGACAAAATAGATGAAGAATCTGACCCTGATAGAAGTGATCTTTATGACGATGACGGTGTTGATGATCAAGTTGAAAAAGAAATGGTGGTTGAGGAGGAAAGTCCCGATTGGCCTCTGGATGCAGATGTAGGTTGGGGGATAAGGGCATCTGAGTACTTTGACCAGCATGCTATAAAAAATGTGAAAGGCGAAGATGGTGAGGAGATTGACTGGGAAGGGGAGATTGATGACAATTGGGTGAAAGAGATAGATTGTCTTGCATGGGAAAGGTTTGCTTTTCACCCTAGCCCACTAGTTGTTCTGGTTTTTGAAAGATACAACAGGCAAGTAGCGATCTTCTCCCAGTTTTCATCTGAATTAATTTATTAACCATCCATATGGCCATTTGCACTATTAATGGGTATAAGATTTCTCTCATGTTAGTAATAAATTTCATACAGAGCTAGTAAGAACTGGAAAGTTTTGAAGGAGCTAGAGAAAGCAGTTCAGGTGTATTTAGGAGCCAAACATCTCTTGCCTCCTCGGGTTTGTGAAACTCGTATATAGTCTCTCCTATGGTTACAATGATTTTTTGTTATTGTTACAACTAACAAGATATTATTTTTAGGCCGTTTATTTTTAGTAAAACTATGCACATCATATGACATTCAGCTTCTTAAACAGACAGTGAAGATAGACATCAATATTGAAAGGGATTTGGCGTATGCTCTTAAAGTTAAAGATTGCCCTCAGATATTATTTCTTCGAGGTCATAGGATATTGTACAGAGAAAAAGGTATCTATTTTGTTTATATCTGGTTTGTTCAATCATTACTCGTGGTTGATATCTTCCGAATGATGTAAATGTTGCAGAGTTCCGGACAGCAGATGAGTTAGTTCAAATGATTGCTCATTTTTACTTTAAGGCAAAGAAGCCATCATGCATTAAAGATGTAGTTTTGCCTCGCTATTAGCTAAACATAGGTATACAACCTTAATCATCCGCTATTAGCTAGGGGCTTCCTTTACATCGAATTGAGCTTGCTTTATTATTCTGTTTTTGTTTTGATTGTGGAAACTGGAGGATATAGAGGTGCGGTTTGCCTTTGGATTTAGATGCCTATTGATTAACACATGGCACAGAGAAATCCATGACATGGGATTGCTTGATGTTTACTTGTGCAATATGAGTTTTATCGCCTCATCTATTGAAATGTTTTATTAACCTTTTGGTGGTTCATCAAATAAGAAAGTTCTTTGATTTGATGTTCATTTATGTAGCACTAGGGGATGGATGCGGACGAATCCGGACCGAATATTCAATTTTTCAACATTATTCGAATTTGTATTCCGATACGAATATCAAATGTGCATTCGTATTCGGTTTGATCCATTATATACAATATTCCCATTATTATCCGATATTCGTTATAATTTTTTTCGAATCCGAATATTCGATTCAGATTCGTATTCGGTTGGCGGTATTTGAATTTGGTTCGTTGTTCGATTCTTATTTGTATTTGGTTTTGGATTCGGATTCTTTATTCGGATTGGAAGGGATTCGGATCCACATCTCCTTGACTCCTTGTATTAATCAATATTCCTTTTCCAACCAAAACCCAAGAACAATAACAAGCTAACAAAAATCCAAAGTTTTCAAAATTCATACAAAAATAAAATCAGTATTGACAATTTGAAATTCATCAGTATTCGTCAATAACAAAACTCATAACAAATATTCATATAAAAATCAAGAAGAAGAAGAACAAGCTAAATTGGAATGAAACCCAAAGTTTCCAAAATTCAAAATGAAATTATAAAAAAGATTCATACAAAAGATGAAGGAAGTAGATGTGCATATTGAAATTCATAATTTCTTAAAGTAAGAACAAGCTAAATTTCTTGAAGCTATTTGAAGTATTTAGAAATCGATTTGAAATCAGTTGGTGCCATTAGAGAAGCTTCAAAGATCTAAAAATTATTGAATTGCCATTAGAGAAGCGAATCTAAAATTAGTGCTATAGCTAGATTCCTTGAAGCTACTTGAAGTATTTGAAGTGATTTGAAATCAATTGGTGCCATTAGAAGCTTCAAAGATCTAAAAATGAGTACTGGTGACTTGATTACTCCTCCCCAGACTCTTTCTTGACGGCGGATAAATGAGGAGGTTGAGAGAAGAGGAGGGAGGGGTGGATTTAGGTTAAAAAAAAGATTATGGATGATCCTGTTTATACTTTATTACTCGTTTCGATTTATTTTAATTGACGTCTTTATTTTTTAGAGTGTTAAACTTTCATTATCAAGTACTCGTACTTAAGCTTAATTGATTTAAATTTGTGAATAATTAAAAATAATACATTAATCTACTACACGAGCAATCTAATATAGAGTAAAATATATTATACGAGTAAT
The DNA here is from genome assembly GCA_019722365.1 of Lithospermum erythrorhizon. Classification (NCBI taxonomy): domain Eukaryota; kingdom Viridiplantae; phylum Streptophyta; class Magnoliopsida; order Boraginales; family Boraginaceae; genus Lithospermum; species Lithospermum erythrorhizon. The sequence continues at coordinate 37,629 of JADFUC010002394.1, forward strand.
TTACTACTACAATCATTTACTATACAAGTAATCTAGTAGTACAATAATATATTCATGAGTAGTATACTATACGGGTAATGTAGTACTACAATAATCTACTACACGAGTAATTCTCTTGACATTTTCATAATATTATTTTATTGTAGGTATAATAACCTACACATGTATACGCTCATACTATATAAATTACACTAATTATACAATTTAATGTGTTTATGAATATACGATTAATTTACCATACGAGCATAATATACGATTACTATTGTTTCAATTAAAGTATACGAGTATAATCTACTATTATAAATGTTTCGATTAAAGTATCACGACCAATAGTACAATACTATACAAGTAATGTAGTAGTACAATATTTTACTATACGCGTAATGTAGTTATATACTATATAACTATATAAAATATCCTAACAATTCAATTTGATGTATTATGATTATCATTAATTATATTCAATGTTACTTTATAATTATAGGATGATATTAAGAGATTCGATTAATCTAATGTAGAACTCTAATATAAGATATAATCTAATATACGAGTAATCTACTAGTACTCTAATTTGTATAATCTACTATACAAGTATTACCTACTTTGAGATTGCAAATATGGTTTGATTAATGTAGTAGTACAGTCTACTGTACGAGTATCAATTAAAGAATCACAATATTATGTAGTAGTAGAATATTGTGAGTATAAATCAAAATAATGTATAATTTACGATACACGCAATGTAGTATACCAGTAGTGTAGGCCCTTGACGAGCATGGAAAACTCGACCGAATAACTCAACAAGTTGATATTATATTAGTAATATGTATTAACACAAGAAAAGATGTCTTGTTAACGAAAATGCTCAAATTAACTCGACATCGAGGGGAACTCGAGAAAGGTGTAACTCCACTCGACCATATTGATACAAGATTCGACGAAATTCGACTTGAAATAAAACTCAAACATTAAGACTTGGCTCGACTTAATGATTATCACAAACATTGAGGGTTCGACTCGGCTCGACTCGTTCAAAAGACTGGGCCGGAGTACAATATTAGGAATATAAATTAAAATAATGTACAATTTACAATATGAGTAATTTACAATACGAGTAATGTAATACTATAAAATTAGTATTGTAATTTTTCAAGTATTTTGTTATTGTAATTTTTATTATAATCTATTGTAAGAGAATATTAGCTTATTGCAATTTCTCATAATATAATTAAAAATAAAATTAAAATGACTAGTTTGTCTTTAATTAAAGCTTCTTCAAACACTAGTTTTAGGGTAAAATATCAGGCTTTGACTTAGGTGTTCAGACATTATGCTCAAGCTGTTATGCCCCAAAGTAGGAAGTAGTAAAGTTTAGGGGTAAATTTTTAATTTTTGCAAACAAGCTAATTCTTTGTCAGCAATTAGTTAGCCTTTTGTCTACTGCAAAAACTATAAAGTGTAACAACTATGAAGAAATGATCATGAATATGTTTAGCATCTTGCACGTCTCTCTCTATCTTCCTCCTTTTTGATATCTCTCTTCCTTCCTGCTCCTTCCCTCTTTTTCCATTCCCTCTGTATTTCATCTTTCCTTCTCTATTACCCAACTAATTATTTCTATTCATGTTTTAGTTTCGTATCAATCGTATTGAATATTTATTTGTCCACTACATTTGGTATCAGAACCATAACTTTCCTTTTTCCCTGTTTTTCTTTAGCTATGGCTAATCTTAATAACCCACATAATACTCGCCTGCAATCTTTGAACCAAATCCAAGAACAAGTGAAGATTTTAAAAGGACCAACAAATAAAAAATTATAGTCACAAGATATTGTAATCAATGAAATTATAAATAAGCTAGCTATAATTTCCATTACATTAAAAGAGGTACAACAAAGATATAAATTGATTCATATTTGCATACTATAGACACCTTCGAACATTTAACATTGAACTTGAATGCCACCATCCATGTTCGTTTTCAAGACCTCACAACCCACATACTGACTTCCTGACCAAAACCACCACTCGTGTTCAATCACATGCATCCTTCTTGTAGCCTCTGCAAAGCGAGCCCACCTTAGTCGGCCCACTATGCTTAAACATTCATGTATCCAAGCCTACAATTGAATTCCCAAGTTGTGGCACAAATCACGAGGTTGGATGCAGGTATATGAGATACTTTGACTAATCTGAGTATATGAGTTTCACCGGCAGTCAGCCCAATTCATCTGGGGTGAAATTTGAAACTTGGCTCGAGCTCTTAGATCGGTTACTAATATCACGTGGGCTGAGTTCCTCCCTGCTTTATATGCTAGATTTGATGACTTACAACATGATACGATAATTTCAGATTTCAATAAGCTACCTATGACTACAAGTGGCTCTGAATACATAAATAAATTTGAAGAACTGAAAGGTTCTCTGGTAGCTATTAGAATTCTACGATTGTTAGAAATGCCTTGAATTTAGTTATGCTAAAGTCCCACATCTAAACTTTAGGAGTTTAGTTTCAATAGTTGGTCCTATAAAAGGGCTTTAGCTTTCTTAGTTTTTCTTTGCACCAAATAGCTTGTGGCTTTGTAAGACTCTTAGTAGCATTACCTCAACTATTTCAGTTAAATCTTGTAATCTGTTCCTCCATCTGTTATAGTGAAATTTCTGGTGGCTCTGCTCGTGAATTAGTCCAACAAATTTTTTTGGGATACAATATAAAAACTACGGTATTAACTTTCTTTCGAGTCTTTTACTTAATTTCTAGTCTCAAATCTTTGTTGTTCATTATAGCAAACACGTTTTTCGTTATAATAAAGCGTATCGAGCTAAGGTTATCATCGACGAGATGGGTGGTAAAAATTTGAAGGTTGAGAAGTTCAAGGGGAGGAATAGCTTCAAGTGAGAACAAATCAGTTGGGAAAATTTACTTAAGCGAGAAGGGGCTTTGGGCCGCTCTGGTGGAAAGCTGGTGCCCCTAACTCGAACTGAGAATATGACATCTTCCATCTATGAGAATTTTAGAATCAATGACCAAGCGGGAAGGATTCTTTATCTCGAGAGGATAGGTCGGGTCTCTACAAGAAATACTACATACTTGTAGTGGTCCTAGTTCGGATAATCAGGTTGTTGGCCTTATAGCCAATAACAATCAGAGTTATGGTAAACCGGGGAAGAAAAAGTTCTCCAAGAAACCATTCAAAAAGGGTCCGAAGCCAGGAGATACATGTAACTATTGTAAGGAGAAGGGTCACTGGAAGAGTGATTGTCCCAAGAAGAGGCAAGGGCAATTTGGTAATGCATCGGGGACCGTCGCTGTTGCCGAGGATGGTTCAAAGTCCGACGAGGACATTGCATTAGTTGCCGATGGACACACACATTACACCGATGTGTGGGTTATGGATTCCGGGGCTTCATATCATATATGTCCGAGGAGAGAATGGTTCTTGACCTATGAACAAGTGGATGGTGGGAATATTTCCATGGCGATAGTTACACTTGTAAAGGTAGTTGGGATTGGTTCAATCAAACTTAGGACTCGTGATGGGAAGTTTTTGCACTTTGAATGATGTGAGCGCGTGCAGCGTATGGCGAAGAATCTTATCTCTCGGTCTTCTGAACAAGAAGGGGTTTTTTTTTGGCTTCAAGGCGAATGTGGAGTCTTTGCCAGTCTAGCCGGTTCAAGAAAGTGATTCTGAAAGGTGTTAAGCGGGGTGCGTGTTTTTGCAAGGTGCTACGCTTAGAGATTCCTATTGCGGTGTTTCCTCCGAGGTTGACAAAGAAGACATGACCAAAGTTGAGGCATATAGGCTTGGGCATATGAGTGAAAAGGAATGCAAATTCTAGCCAAGGATAATCTTCTAGGTGGGCATGAGGTTAAGGATCTCGGGTTTGGCCCAGGCATTGCGTGTTGGTAAACTCGCCGAAGCAAAGTTCCTGAAGCGACTCGCTAGGACCAAGGGCGGCGCCCGATTACATCCGCTCCGATTGTTGGGGTCTTGCGTGTTGATTCTTTGGGGGTCACAGATACTTTCTATATTTTATTGATGATTAATCAAGGATGACTTGGATGTTCATACTGAAGTAGAAGGGTGATGCTTTAAAGCAATTCAAGCGATTGGAGATTTTTAGGAGTGGAAAATCAAAAAGCAGGAAAGAAGATCGAGGCTAAGAACTAATAATGGTTTTGGAATCCTGCTCATCCGAGTTTGATGAGTTTTTGCTACGGGACCGTGGGGCTGTTTAAAGACCATATGGATTTGTGAAGGCGGCATAGGGAATTGCCGGACATCATACGATGAGAGCCTGCTTGGCCGAGAATGGTGTTGCGGAAGCGTATGAATCAAGACACTTTGGAGAGGGCTAGATGTATGCTCTTTGGACTAGAAAGAAATTTTTGAAGAGTGAGGTAGTTAGTAAAACATGTTATCGGTGTCGGGAATTGACACACGAGGCATAAATTTGAAAACTCCTTATGAACTATAGTGCAGGAAAGTATCTTTAGTTACTCGAGCTTGAGAGCTTTTGGTTACCCGCAGGTTACTATCGTGAATGAAGTGAAATTGGAGCGAGAGGGAAGAAGGGAGTATTTGTAGGCTACGGTGATGGTGTGAAAGGCTATAGGTTGGTCACAATCCTAAGCGGAGGGTTATTACGGCGAGGAATGTTGTATTTGATGAAAATTCCATGTTTTAACGTTTTGAAGACTTCGATTTGTGAAGATGATGATGGTCTTTGAGAAGCGGGTGGAATGAGAAAGGCTGAGTTAGTTGTGAGATGGAGTTTGGCGTTCCTCAATCACATTGAGGCGAAGTATGGTCGTTCCACCACCGGTAGAACGCCAGTTTTGGCTCTAGATGCGTCCTAGAAAAGAGCAAAATGGAGTACCTCCTACAGTATGGATGAGGATATGTTGGCATTGCTTCTGAGGTTGTAGAGGAAGTTGATCCTTATAGGCTAGTTTTTTATAAAAGAAGCGGTTAACTTGATGCTGATGCGTCGCGATGGCTTCTTTGCCATAAGGAGATGAGATCGTCGCTTCAAAGGAATCAAACTTGGGGAGTTGGCCAAAAACCCGGCGGGAAGAAAGGTTTTCACTTGCAGTGGTTGTTCAAGAAGAAGGAAGGGTTGTCACCGGTGAGGATCAAGTATAGGCTCGAGTTGTTGCTAGAGGTTTTAGTCAAGAGAGGAGTGGACTACAATGAGATATTCTCACACAATGATCGGACATCTTTCCATCCCGGGAATAACTTCTTTTGCCATAGTTACATCGGGATTTGGAGCAGGCAAGTAGATGTGAAAGTACGCTTTCCTACATGGAAGAAGTTGGAAGAAGAGATTTATATGACCCGGCCGGATGGTTTCCGAGGAACCGAAAGAGAAGACTATGTTTTGCAAGTTGAAGAGCGTCTTTGTATGGTTGACAGTCTCAGAAGCGATGGTACAAGTTTTATAACTACATGTTGCGGATTGGATATTTGAGAGTCCATATGATAGTTGTGTATGCTATAACAAGGTCAAAAGATGGATCATTCATTTACTTGGTATTGCGTAGATGATATGTTGTTAAGCATAGTCAACTTAAGTCAGGACATTAGGAAGTTGAAGGGACTCTTCGGTCTGGTTTGATATGAATGATTTTAGGTGCGGGGCCAAGAAAATTAAGGAATGAGATCTACGAGATAGAAGTCGGAGGAAACTTTCTTGTCACGAGAGAGGGCTACGTTAAGAAAGATTCTATCAAGATTTGGTGACTTCTGCAAGCCTATTGATACTCTAGTGCTTCTAATGCGCATTTATCGGTGTATTTGCGACTTAAATTAAATCACGAAGAAAGGAATAATGTCTGTGTGCATATGCTAGTCTGATTGGAAGATTGATGTATGTTATAGTGCCTTGTAGACCTGATCTTGCACATGTTGTCAGTGTTGTTAGTAGGTTCATGGGAGAGCACAGAGGAGGCATTGGCAAGTTGTGAAGAGGATATTGGGCTATATCGAGCGCGTCGATGTGGGTCTCGATTATGTGGTGATAGTCAATGTATTATTTATGGATATTACGATTAGCTTATCTTTGGAGATGTGGATAGCGAAGATGGATTAAGCGGCTATGTGTTCACTCTTGGTGGTTACATTTGTGAGTTGGAGGCTGCTGCAGTCCTGATGACTTTGTCTACCTCTTTGAGGCGGAGTATATGGTTTTGACGAAGGCTGTATGGGGGGTTACGGTTGAGAGGATTAGTCATCGATTTGGGACTACATTATGACCAGAAAGCTATTGTGTATTGTGATAGCTTGATTGCAATATACTGAGCCGAGGGATCAAATTCATCACGAGAGGATCAAACACGTGGCGTGAGATATCATTTCACGAGGCGAGAAGAATCGAGGTAAACAAAGTGGGTATTGCCAGAATGCTTGACTAATATGTTTCTGGCCGGTTCAGCGAGCAAGTTTCAGCATTTTACAGACATAAATGTTGAGATGTTGAGTTGCCCGTGGCGAGAGGCGCATCTGATACATCTGCTGATTACAGTGCATCTGGTACATTATTCGTCAGCAGCGTCATTCATTATCTGAGCACATGCGATGCGTAAGTACATGCAGTGTACTGCGGGAGGAAACTGTTTTTAGATTTATACGGCATCTAAGAATTCAAAGTCAATGTAGATTTGTTAGAAATGTCTTGAATTTAGTTATACTAAAATCCCACATCTAAACTTTAGGAGTTTAGTTTGATAGTTAGTCTATAAAAGACTTTAGTTTTCTTAGTTTTTCTTTACACCAAATAGCTTGTGGCTTTGTAAAACTCTTATTAGCATTACACCAGCTATTTCGGTTAAATCTTATGTCTGTTCCTCTAAATACATTTATAGTGAAATTTTTTAGTCGCTCTGTCCATTGGATTAGTCAAATAAAGCGTAAAAACTCTGGTGTTCTTTCTTTCAAATTAACTGCTTCAATTTACAGTCATTATTGTTGTTAGATTCTGATAAATGCGTGTTATATAACCTTCAATAGTTGAGAGGTATACTCACTGCCGCTCTGTAGTACCATCCACTAAGCAATGACTGACTAGAAACAAATTACTCATAGTAGCTCAAATGACAAAAAAAACAACTTGAACCTTTGCTGCAATTGTGGCAGACATACGCCTTTGGGTCATAGATGCAAGACTAACTTCTGACCACAGCTTAATCATGCTAGAAGAAGAAGCGTACATGATATGAATACTAATGAGGAGATTGTTGAGACCTCGGATCTGTGACGCCCTTCATGTCTCTTCATTGCATTTCGGCCACAGTGCCCTTTGCACTTTTATCCTTTAATTGAGCCTATACTTGAACACTACATATCTTGCTGGACATAGGGAGCACATATACTTTCCTAGATGTAGAATTAGCTTCCAAACTATTTGTGAAGTATTTCTTCGCTCTTAGTAGAAAGTGTTATTAATGGACAAAAATTATTTAGTAACAGCATAATTCATGATTTCACATGGACCACTCAGGGTCATACCTTTCATACACCAGTTGGACTCCTCACTTTAGGTGCTTGTGACATGGTCCCCCGAGTCGATTGGATGAGACAACACAACCTTATTGAATTTGACTTTGCCAACATGACAATGTCTCTACACCTCCAAAGTACTAAGATTACACTAAGCTGCTTCGTATTCCACTGCGGAATTACAACTCATCTCTTCTAAATAACTTCACAAATGACGCAAGAAAGGTTCAAAAGGTGTCTTCGCACATCTGTTTACACTCACCATCAACCCATCCACCCCACCCACTCCAACACCATCACCACTCTTCTTCCTTGCCCATACATAACTGCCTTGCTCCCTTTGTTCAATAGTTTCCTAGATGTTTTTTATGAATCTCAGGAATTACCTCTACAGAGGCCTATTATTCATTCTATTACCCTCAAACCTTCAACCATCTCTAGAAAATTTCCACCCTATAAGTACCCACACATCCAAAAGACAAAAATTGAAAAAATTATCCAAAACCTCATCTCTTCCGGCCTAATTCAACATAGCCAAAGCCCTTTTGCCTCCCCTGTAATATTAGTTGAGAAAAAGGATGGGAATTGGAGAATGTGCATTGATTACAAATATCTCAATGACTGAACAATTAAAAATGATTTCCCCATTCCATTGGTGGATGATCTTTTGGATGAGTTGTATGGTGCAACTATTTTCACAAAACTAGATCTCTGATCTGGTTATTTTCAACTTAGAATGGACCCACGTGATACTTCTAAAATAGCTTTTAAGACTCATCATAGCCATTTTGAATTTTTGGTCATGCTCTTTGGATTGTCAGATGCCCTAGTTACTTTCCAGCTCTTATGAATCAAATTTTTCGTTGTTATTTGAGAAATTTTGTTTTGGTTTTTTTTTTTTCATGATATCCTCATCTACAGCAAAGATGAAGAGCAACACTACACACACTTACGCACAATTTTATCACTTCTTAGATAATATCAAGTATATGCTAAGCTTTCCAAATGTACATTTGTAAATCCCCAAATTGAATATTTGGGTCATATTATCACTATTGGGGAGGGTCTCTATAGATCCCAGCAAGATAAAGACCATGATTGATTGGCCAAGACCCAAACATATCAAAACCCTTCAAAGTTTTTTACGCCTTACTGGCTATTACAAAAGGTTTGTCAAAGGATATGGCTCCATAGCCAAACCCTTGACAGACTTACTAAAAAAAGATGCTTTTAAATGGACAAAAGAGTCTACCATGAAATTTGAGATACTCAAACAAGCCATGGCTTATACCCTTGTTTTGACACTGCCAAATTTTTCTCTTCCTTTTGTTATTGAAACAGATGCTTCATCAAAAGGCCTAGGAGCAATTCTTATGCAGGAGGGCAGACCAATATCTTTTCTAAGAAAAGCTCTTTCTCTTGAAAAATTGGGAACGTCGTTTTATGAAAAGGAGTTGGTGGCCTTAATTCACACTGCTCTTCAACAAAAGGGGCTCACTAGATTGTTGGGGTTGGACTACAACATCTAATACAAACCTGGAGTTTATAACTTAGTGGCTGATGTACTATCAAGGAGGGACGTTGAGGATTCATCCCTCTCAGTTATTACTACTGTTACCCTACAATGGGTACAAAACATTATCTCCTCCTACATTAAAGACACTTCCATGTAGATGATCATTTCTGGTTGTTTGTTAGATACTTTAGATTATCCTAACTACACATACAAGTATGATATTTTATTTTACAAAAGAAGAATGACAGTGGGACCAAATCCTACTCTCAATACTAAAATTCTGCATTCCGGCATAAAAGCTTCAGGCTTAAAACAACCTTCTATTGGAAAGGTATGAAACGTGACCTGACTTCTTTGATTGTCAATTGCACTATTTTTCAGCAAAATAAAACTAAACGCACACACCCTTCTAGTCTGTTACAACTACTCCCTATCCCTGACCTCCCATGGGCACACATTACTATGGACTTTATAGAAGAGCTTCCCAAATCTGAGGAAAATGATACTATTCTAGTAGTCATAGACAAGTTAACCAAGTTTGCCCATTTCATTAGTCTGAACCACCCTTTCACTGCCAACACTGTTGCTAATTAACAGTAATTAAATGTAATATAATAATTGTAAGATGTTTATGGGTTCATTTATAAAAGAATTGAAGATTGGGTTAAGAGAATTTGGGTTTTGCAAGTTTGATTTTGTGTAATTGTGTTTTGAATTCTGGTTTTATAGCTCATAATAATCTAATTTTTGCGATGAAACGTGGAACCACTGATATCTAACAATACCATGTTTAACCCTACAAAATGGCAGGAAGCCATGCGTTTGAGACGGTTACAAATGTGGTAACCTTAATTTAGCATGCTGATGTTTGTGTAATAAATGTGGTCAATTCTCACGTTAAAAAGTTATCACCTTTAACACGAAAATTTGGCAGAAAGTTAATTTTTTTGTCAATTTCAATACGTGCACACGTTTCATTTAGCGTGACTACATTTCAATTAGACGTGTAGACGTTTGATTAAACAGCCACATGTTTATCTCACAAAATGTCACTAAACTAAATTTTTTTCAAATGTTATGAAATTAAGTTTGAGAAACAAATGGTTATTTTATTATTAAGCCATTCACAGTTTATACTCGTGTGGGCCAAGAGTTTACATGAGTTGCTTTCAGTTGTTACAACTTACACAAATACAAAATATACAAATCATTAATGTTCATAATCTAATTTCTCTTCAGACTCCAGTTTGTCATGGTTGTTGTCATCATCCAATCCAGTTACTTCTTCTTCTTCAATATCATTAATTTTGTCAAACATGTCCTTTTGATTTTCCTCCATGAGTGCGTCCTTGTCTTGCATTCTATACTCGGCGGTTGTCCAATCCTTGATTGCCACACATACTTCAATACTCATAATCTTCATGGATCTTTAAATATGGAAAACACCATCTTCAATACTCATAACTTTCAATTCATAATCTGATTCATCAAATTACACTTGTTTCAAAACGTCTAGTTCATTATGGCTCTAAAAGAACAAATTCTCGTTTGAGTGTCGTGTAAGAGGTTTTTCAAGGTTATCCTAAAATCATCCAATGATAGGCTCATTCTACCTCCCGCCTATGTTCGAAGATGTCAATGTTTTCTTTCCAAGCAGCTGTAAGTAGCTATTAATAACGACTTCAAGCATCGCGGAAAATCGAAAATGGACGTGGTCGAGAAATCTGCGGACAAACACATCATGTTTACTCTCATGGACGGGTAGTGTGAATTTGCACAACGTTACAAAGATAACCTACAAGGATTTCAGCGCTCAAGTTTCATCATGAAAGGATTTTAACGTGAACGGATGCATCGTATTAGTCAGATGCTGCTCAGATCGTGCTGGGACAACGAACGGATGTATCGTATTTGCTTGTCCTGCTTGTATCGTGCCAGGTGTCATGAGAAAAGACCTATTGTATCTTAAACTACCTATGTAAAATATTAGCTACACGAGTCTAAACCATGCCTGACTTAAAAATCATTATTTCATTCATGTCACTCTATAAATATGTCAAACACTCTCTTCACTCTATGAACCGCTTAAATTGCACTTAATAATAAAATGATCAAATATTTGTTCAACTAATCATCAATGTTCCATTTTTTTTAATTATAAACATGGGGACGTTTAAGTAAAAAAAATAGTCATGAAAATAGGATAAACGGGCAAATTATACGTGATTTAAACGGCACTGTGCGCCTCGATACACGAGCCTCGAATCGAATAGGGGCCAAGTAATTCCTTAACAGCAGAGCCGGTTCGTTAAGGAGCTTGGGCCCCTCGAACTCGAGTCGGTCGATCGGGAGTCAAGAGATGTCCGTTATCTGTTTGAGGCTAATAGGTTAAGGGTTTTCCCCACAAGCGTAGATAAAAACGGTGTCATTTTATTATCGACAAAACAAGCTCATTCAAGTAGTCTGGCGAGAAAATTATTGAAAGCTTACTTTATCATGCTTATATTGTACTCCAGTATTTATTCAAATCTCGAGCATTGGATCGCGGATTATTAACACATATCAATATAATTTTAAATTTATATTCCAATCTTTGAATTTCAGTTTTATTCTCCTAGCATTTTATCAAAATAGGAATATAATAAGTTCGTATTTCTTAAAATTAACATGTAAAGGTTACCGAATTGTCCCACCACAATCATTTAGGAGTAGTCTATCATAAAATCAATTAGAATAAGTTGAATAGTCAGCTCATCAGGACCTTGTAAATTAAACTCACCACAAAAGTCGATCTTGATTGTATGGTGGGACTTTTACTATGAAATAAAGAAGCCTAGTAGCAACATTTTGCACAAATCAAAATTAGAAAACATATATCTATTTCTATTTTAAAGGAGATGACCAGTTGACAATTATGATTGAAATCGTTCAATTTACCATAACTCGAAATGATTATAAGCAAAGAAAGCAAATCTTCATACATTATAATATGGGAGAAAAGCCGACAAAAAGAATAAAATGTATACAAAACAAGACTTAGTCTAAAGTTAAATCAAGGTTTAACCCATAAGCAATAATCATAAAATCGAGTACTGAGCAATCGATATGTATACAAAAACAAGACTTAAAGATAATCAATATAAGATAATGGATCCAAAGTGGACGACGATTAAGAATTGATAAAACTTAATCGTACAATTTTACCATCATGATGTATCTTCTTTCGAAAGTTCAACTCATAAAAATTCCAAGGTTAAACATGCCACCTGTAATACCTCGGCCGGGTAAGCCCGCTAATGAAAGCACGTGATTAACGACAAAAAAATGCGTTGGAAAGACCACGTGTGATTTGTGCGTCAATCCATCAAAGCACAAATGACCAACCATGTGGTTCTCAAGTGCCGGGAATTCATGAATTGCACGAGCGAACGGCCTCCTAGAATGTTGAAAACTAAGTGTTATGTGGCACAAAGAGTTACGCCAAGACTCCAGAGATGTTCTTGAGACCTGTAGGGACACCTCCGTAATGTCATATGGATTGTACGGGTTCCTAAGGCATTGCTTCAACAAGGACATTAAGTATTTAAGTGTTGGAGATTATAAGACACCGACCAAAGTGGATAATTTGATTAAGAATTGATAAGTTTTTATCGTACTACTTATTTCGAAGTCCAAAACATTAAAAACCCAAAGTTCGAATTCTGTTAGAATTCTGGACGTAATGCCCAGCCAAGCCTCCCCAAATGAACACGTGAAGTCATGGATAAAAATGCCGAGCATCCAGACCGGCTCATAGGATCACCCATCAAACTGACATTATACCGACCCCAAATCCCGGCGCAAGGCATAGGGCGTTACAATCAATTAAAAAAAATTAAAAGAGAAACTTAACTAAGCCTAAACGAACATGTGTTATTTTATTGTTATATCCTCATGATATGTGTAATGCATCTAAACTTTACTAGTGAATTGAACAATGTATAACTATACACCATATATATAAATATTATGTATTTATTGGATTTTAGGTTGTTAATTGTCATCATGGGACAACATTATGGATGGATGCTGTCTCGGTTCGACGGTTTTTTTCAAATTTTTTGTGTGAAATCGATTCATCGGTTTTTAAATACACAAACCATTTCGATTCGAAATTAATTATGTTTGGAATGGAATCATTGGAGTGATAGGTCTATTGGGCCAGGTATGGTTTAGCCAACAATGCTTTGCATATGTTAATTTGCTTTCCATTTCCTATATGCCAACTAACAGCTTGAAACATGATATCCGCGATGTAAAGATGACTTCTCCAAGCAAAAGCCTGGCCACCCCAAACTGCGTACCAAGAATTCCCTTTGAGAAAATATTTGGCTTTGTAGACCTTGGCCAGATTTTCTCAAAGCTTGATTTGATAATCCGCCACATCTGCTTACAGAGCAAGACCCGATTAAATCAATACGCAATTCCCCGCGTTCTTAAACTACCAAAGATCTTTTGGTTTATCGCGATTTTTCCAATGGTTGACCAATGTATTTTCATATTAGATCCATCGGAATCCCACCAATAGTTAGCTATAAGAGAGTGTAGTTCCTTGCAAATTTGTATGGGTAGCAGGAAGCACTATAGCATAAGTGGGTATAACTTGTAAAACAGATGTAATAAAGACTTCTTTTCTTGCCTCGGGAAAGTAGTCTCCGGGCTTCCAACCCGCTATCTTAAGCTTCATCCTACTCTTAATAACGGAGGAAAGCAACCTTCTTAAAGCTCCTACGATACTAAAAGCCCCAGATATTTTCCTTGGGATTCAACCTCCGACATCCCTACATATCGAGATTTGAATCCTCATTGATCAGACCTCATTCGATCGATAATAATTGAGTAGAATTTCTTTGGGCACACACTAGCTTGTCCGCACTTACCCACATATTATTTAAGAATATCTTTGAACATAGTAGCCTCCTCCATAGTGGCTTCCCCCAATAATAGCGTATCATCTACTAAAATAGATGAGATAAAGGGTCCAACCCTGTCTCAATCTTTATCCCCTTAATATTGTCCCTCAAACAAGCTTCATTGAGTAGTGTAATTAATCCCTCCGTGCATATGATAAAGATGATAGAAAATACTATGGATATATGAGCATAAATACAAATCCATAATCAGGATCTTGTAAAGTGCTTACTACATTATTAAATAAAAACATGGTAAATTACAATATACGATTAGAGAGGCTTTACAGCCAAGCAAATGGAGTAAATTCCACCAAAAATCATTACACGCTTCAAATTCATAACGTGAATTTGACTTTCCTTCAACCTCCTTGTTGTAATATCAACTATATGATATCTCTAGTTGGTCCACAATTGCAAAGGCTGAATCAAGAACCATTTAGTGCTAAACAAGCAATAACAAAACAAAAAATAAAACACCAAAAAATTTTCGAGAATTTTCGCCAAGTGGGGCTACTTTAGGGTTTCATGAAAATTATTTTCTAATTGCTATGTCATGAAAACCCTAAAGTTTGCTTATATACGGCAGTTAAAACAAGCCCGATAGCAACCCAAGTAAGATAATAATTTGCTAACTCTATTGGCTCAAGTAAGACACTAATGAGCGTTAATGAAAGGAACTATTTAATTAGCTTAATTAAATAGTCAGATGCAGTCAATATCAATAATCTTTCAAGTTATCGATAAATATTAAATACTCGAATCCAATTAAATAACTATTTAATTGATTCTATTTGTTCAATCGATATTCTACATAAAATAGAACTCCCTTTGTAATTGAGAAATACATTTCTCAATTATAGCTTCCTCTTTAATTTCATACATGAAATATAACCCAACGCCACATCAGACGTGCGTGACCTTCTAGGCTCGATAATAGTAACTTGTATAATAACAATAATCGAATTTCAATTACTATTATTATAACGACAACGAGTAAGATCTAGCAATCGCCATAACCCTTAAATTATCATGAAATCTACACTAGTAATATACAATTACTAAGTCAACACTCAAGTTCGATAATCACATTTAACCCAACCGGTAAATGAATCGATACACACTATCGCAACGGGTAAGGAATAAATGGAATCAATTCTCATTGATTTCCAACACTCTACTTGCCCTTGGACGTATTATCTTACAATTCCCTTTATCACGCGATCTCTAGTCATAGGCTAAATTCATAAGTATTGCGGTCGCCGAAAACACCTACAACTTTCTTTACCTCGAGTATGAATCAATAAGCATTTATGGCGGCCCCATAAACCAATCGCTACTTCAATCACGAGGCCCTGAGATCTTCCTTTGTATATCAACATGACCTGACAAACCCCTCCCTAATATATCAACATCTATCGCTACACTTCATCGTGTGACTCCAACATATGCCATTATAATCCCCTACAAGTGCAGGTAGTAATGCTTGGTCATAGTCAAAGTAATGAGTCAGATAACATGTATAGTTATATATCGTAGGTATCGTGAGGTCTAAGAATCGATTTAACCTAAAAATTCTAAACAAATGTCATAGGACAATGCATATACATATCTTCTATGAATTGCTCGCCATACTCACCTCCTCAAATAATGTGTAATTCCGGGCAAACCACGGTATCGATCTAGTCCTCGCAGCTAACGTGATCAATCTTTGATCACTAAATCAAACAACTACGTTAGTTATACGATGTTTGTCGCCTAACTATCAAAAAGATCTTACCAAGGCCTTTGGCTATCCTATGTTTCTAGCTCTGAACAGTGTAATTAATACCATGTTACTCTCTCTAGAAAACATAGACTAACCTCGGAATTTAACCTTTTCACTCATCGGTGATACTACATGTATATTATATGTAAATTTATTATTATTATAGGACATAAAGAAACAAACATATTAAAATATAAGAAGTAGTAATATTCAAATATTTGTTCACATAACACAATAGATACATACCGACTCCCCACTTAACTTTAACACCACTACGACATCTCTGCCTAAGACCTATGTTCGTCGCATGCCCAATGCTTTGCCCGACTTAGTGGTTTAGTAAAGCGGCCTAATTTGCATTGACCTCTGCTTCTACTCTTCTATACATACTTTGACATCACTCTATCAAGCATATATCTAATTAGCATACTTTCTCGAGTATGTGCTGGACTTTGATGTGCTCTTTGAAGTTCCTTAGCTGAGCTATTGCCCCAAAGATTACAAAGCAACGCACCGGTCCCCAACGCTAGTGTACTGCTACCAAGTTCGCCCACGAACTTTTATCCGCAATACAAGCTTTGGGCCGCTTCCAGATGTCGTGATGTACCTCGTATTCCTGCGTGGTAAATCGGTCAGTGATCGCTTGGAACCTCCCAAGATACCGCCTCCACCGCTGGCATAAAAATACATACCTGCATCGGGAACGATAATGCCTCCCTCGCCGCTTTGAAATCGCGCCGGTGTACCTTGCCACGCCACCCCTATTTCACCATAATAAGAAAGCATCTTTAGTTCTTATCGTGATACTTCAAGATGCACTTCACCGCAATCCTGCTGGCTTCTCACCCGATTAGCTTGGTATCTACTTGTTACACTTAGTGCAAAAAGACACATCATGTTCAATGCACAACATAGCACATACGACGTGGATCATATAGCCGGGCAAGATACTGTTCTTCGCCCCTGCTTCATCTCAAAGACTAGTATGGACACTATGCTCGCCGAGTTGAACTCCATATTACCTTCTCGGGAATACCATGCCAACCTTTCGCAGCACTCATTCACAAGCATCCTCACAGTCCAATTCCTGCCTCGATCTCGGTGGATCTTTATTCCAAATATATATTGTAAGCCGCTTCTAAGTCCTTCATTGAGAACATTTGCATGTACCAATCCTTTTGATCGAGTTTAGTAACTCTACGTTGCTTTCCAATGTGATAAGTATGTCATCGAGCATACGTGACTAGCAAACAATACATAACTCCCACTTACCTCTTGTATACACAAGATTCTTCTTCTGCTCTTGATGGTTCTCAAACTCTTTGATTGATTCATCAAAACGATTCCAACTACGTGGATGCCCGCTTACACCATAAATGGACTTTTTGCAACTCAGATACTTTAGGTCCTTTAGATACGTAAAGCCCGAGGTCAGAATATCTTTCCCTAAATTTCCATCAGAAAGCGTCTTTACATCCATTTGCCATATTTTCTCATAGTCATGAAATGCAAAGAATGGCTACAGATTATCCGATGATTTAAGCATAGCTACACGGGCGAGTAAAGCTTGGCCATAGTCCATTCCGTGGAACTTGCTCTTGAAACCTTCGCCACAAGCTCCAAATTTCTGGAAAACATCAACGCTTTCCATCTTTATCATGTTTCTTCTTAAATACCCATTTATATTCAACAGGCGAGCCCTATTTTGTAAATCCAACAATGACTAAATCTCGCTTGCACATGTAATCCATCCTTTATCGCATGGCTATTTGTCATTTGTCACATCCTTGCTATTCATTGCTTCTTGTAAGAAGTGGGCTCGCTACTTCAATGATGAAAAGCCACCATACCAAAGGTTCTCGTTCAGGGCGATCCCTATTGACTTCCTAAGGTCAGTTCTTCCACGCTTCTACGTGATCAAGAACCGGGTCTTTTATGGTTAAGTGTTCCAATTGCGGGCGTGTCGATGCCTCTCGCATTAGATGCATCGATACTGACTTTAATCAAATTTTTGAGCTTCATCAAGATGAACACCATTACTTCTAGTCCTTCGACAAATATTCCTTTTCAAGGAATACTCCTGTTTCAGCAATGTAAGATTTTATCATTCCCGGTTCGTAGCGAGGTAACTAAATCGCTTCCCTTGGATATCCCATGAAATAGTTACTTATCGGATTTGGGCACAAGTTTATCTGTTAATCTCTTAACATAAGTTTTACATCCCCAAATCTTGAGAGAAAACCCAACTTGGGGAATCTTCCCAAACCACAGCCTACAGAGTTTTATCTACTTCACCTCGTCAGAGATCCTAAGGTGTTGTCGCGCTATGCATATCCCCATAAATTAACCTGGGTAGATCGGGGATAGGGAAGTCATCATAGATCGAAACCATGTCAAGAAGGGTTCATTTCTCCTTTCGACACGCCATTAAGTGCCAGGCGTTTTGCCGGAGTTTAGCCATGAACAATACCACTTCTAAGACGAGTATCAACTGCGGACTCAAATATTCTCCACCTCTATCGCATCGAGTAAATTGGTCTCTGTTTTGAACCGGTTTTACCAGCCTTGGAACTCCTTGAATTTCTCATGACTCGTGTTTGTGTCTCATCAAATACACAAAACCGTGATCTACCTGTGAGTCATCAAGAAATGTAATTTAAGTAGTTGTAACCTCCTCTTGCAGATGTGTTCATTGGTCCACATACATCAGTGTGTATGATCCCTAATAAACCACTTGCCCTTTCATTTAAGCCAGTGAAAGGCATTTTGGTCATTTTGCCCAAAAGGCAAGACTCACACTTATCGTATGATTTATAATCGAAACCTTCAAGTATTCCACTGAGTGGAGTTTCTTGATTCGCCCCGCACGTGTGACCTAGTCTGCAATGCCAGGTATGTTTGGTTTAAGTCGTTAGGGGCTTATTCCGCTTTAAGTTTACGCTATATGACTCCATTAATCATGTCTAAAATATATAGACTATTTTTAAGCGGAGGCGTGTACTAAAATACTACCCCATTCCCCGTGATCCTAAATTATCGATCTATTGAAAATGAAACCATCATTATTCAAACAAAATAGAATAATATTCTCGCAAATCGCAGTACATAGTAAATCGGAGATAAGTTCAAAACAAGCAACTGTGGGCAAATTTAAACTAATGGATCCCATCGCAAAGTGGGCCGCAACCCTTCGCGCCATTTCCCCACACGTTGCATCCATTTCCTCTTCGAGTCTTCTACTCGACTTGGAGTTCCCGCATACACAACACGAACTAACAACCGTGTCTAGCACCCACAAAGTAGAATTCAGAAGTTGTACAAACTTCAATAACATACGAGCTATAGGCTGAGCGGTCAGTGAGACCATTCTTCCTGTATCATCCTGCGTGAACTTCGCAGCTCCACTTCCAATGACCTGTGCTCTAATAACTATTACCCTTTCATCCTTCCTAGCTCCTCCCTTCCAAAGAACCTCGGATTATTAGAACCCTTGGCCTTGCCGTTGCACGCCTTTCTCTTCTTCTTGAATTTCTTCTGCTTCGACCACCAAAATAGAAGGAGTAGAAGTTTTAGTCTTACCTGTGTCTGCCTCAACATTCTGCGGATCATCTTATGCAGCTCAAGCTAGAGATAACTCAAACTTGCGCATATCAAGTTCATGACAAACTCGAGAGAATTTGTTTGGAAGAGACTTCTGACGGTATCCATGTACCAGCTTTGGAGACACCGGTGCTGTGGCGCTGAGTCGACGACCAAGACACCGGGTTCCTGCAAATTGGCTGGCCCACGAGAGCAATGCATGCTGTCATATCTCTCAAGCTTAAGCTTCCTTCGGAATAATTCCTCAAGTTGCCGTATATGCCGTTATGTCACAATTCTCTTCAAATTGAATTTGGAAACGAAGGTTCCATATAGGCAAAAGATGAGACATCGGACATCCACAGATCGACTCGTGCTTTTTAAGTGGATCCCTTTTCCTTACGGGAGACTATCATTAGGTTTCTCAAGGGAACCTTATCGTCAGCACGATTCAATCTCTTTCTGCTTGAGAATGATTTCAAGTTTCGGTGATCACCTCGGCCCAAATTCGAAGAGTTCTGCCTCGCATTTTCAAGGCTGAAGCTTGAAGTAGTTCTTTTAGGAGTAAAGAATAGCGGTTTCATATTAATTTAAGAATAGCAAATAAATAATGCACTAAAGTAAACTATCATCATGCCAAAACACTTACAAATAAATTGTAAAAAATACTAATACTTCCAAATCTCACTAAATATATTAGTAACAAGACCTATTATACTTTAAATCTCAAACTAATAACACGCATACATTTTGAATCCAGCTTATAATAGTAGGTCGTCAACCACCATGTAAAACTACATAAGTCTCACAGGTCACCGACATCCTTACAAGATGCTACCCAATATTTGTATCTCCGAAACCGTTACATACCAATTAAACCAAAGTTGTTACTGATTGATCATCATCCGAAAGCCTTACAACGCAATAGGAAATCACTTCCAACATGATCCACGTCATATCAAATGCAAATATTTTCCTAACACTCCGCCATTACGTATGCCCAATTGATACAATTGATTGTACAACTTTAAAATTACTGATATTTCCTCATTAATTTTTAATCAAGTATTATTACTTTTGTTTCATTTACTCATGCATACTAGCACATAATCAAGCAAATACATGCAACATGAAAATAAACAAGTAATGCACATTCAAGAGAGATATACTACAAGTCCTAATTCTTGTATCTTGTACTCGGATCCAACCGAAGTCCACTCAAGTACCACCACCGCGGAAATGATCTTCAATATCTTCACTTGTTACAATATTTATATACTAACCCAATTTTAGACAAAATGGTGGGTAAACAATAAATAAATAAATACAAGAAAATAGTGACTCGAAGGTCATTTATAACATTACGGTTCGCAAAACCGTAAAAATAAATAAATGGACCATATCTATATACACTTCATTCCAAATCACCATTACAAAATATATGGACTTTATTAAATCATATAAATGAACTTAATAAATATTTTAAATGGCATCGAAAATACATGTTTGTAATTATCAAATTAATTAATCCATGTAATTACACATATTAAAAATTAATTAATATAAACTCAATTATCATATTATTATTATCAATTAATAATTATTACCACAATTATTAACTATATATATATTATAGAAAATATTTTATCACAAATATATTCTAAAAAATACATTAAGTAAGCGAAATTATTACTTCATAATCGTTATATCACTTCAAATTAATTTTAAAAAAGATATACATAAAGGAAATTAATTAATTATCATCACATAATTAATTACAATTAATTAGGTGATTAAAATGACAACAATCAATAAAATCGAAATATAACTAGTCCTATAATTTTTGAAACCAAAATAAGGAATAAATTCTGAATTAGTTTTTAAATTAGTGGCACATTGCCATAACGCGCCGTGTAGGCCGCCGTCTGCCGCTATTTTGTACCTTCCAACAAGTAATCCGACAATCGACGCGCCTGTAGGTCGCCGTAAGTCGGCCGGCCGATTTAAGGTAATATTTTATTTAATTTGGTTTTTCGATTTAATTTAATTCGCTTTTATAAAATCATTTTGAGGCTTTAAGATTCTTCAAAATTTATGAAATTTGAATAAGTTATACTTCATAATGTTTAAACAAATCACTGGTCGCTCATTTAAATTAAATTTTTCATATTTAATTATTAATTAAATAGTCCTAAATCTCAAAATTGTTTCTGAGGCACTCTAGAAATCCAAAATTAAATTTAATGGAGATCTTCTAAGTGCTATCTGAGTTCCAGAAAAATTATTTGTACTCTTACAAAATCTCAAGCACTTCAAACACGCTTTTACAAAAACTGCTTTCAAACAAAACCAATTAAATCGCCCTTTAATTTTATGAAAACAAAATCCATGCTAAAAATATGATAATACATCATCATAAACTTGTAAACATACATGTGTAAATCAATAATCAAGAACATGATGATTTATTCTCATATATTTATCAATTTCAAATATATGAATGCTAATTAATCAAATAAAAACATAAAAACAAAACAAAGCATAAAAATAAATAAAGCAACTTTAATTCGCTCATGATGCCACTGATGGAAAATACTATGGATATATATGTATAAATATAAATCCATAATTCCAGGGATCTTAAAGTGCTTACTACATTATTAAATAAAAATATATAATTACAATATTTGATTGTAGTACTTACAGCCAAGAAATGAGTAAATTCCACCAAAACCACACGCTTCAAATTCAAGAAACGGAATTTGACTTCCCTCTCAACTCCTTGTTGTAATATCAAATCGTATGATATCTCTAGTTGGTCCAATACACCAGGAGTAGGTCGAATCAAGAACCGATTTTATGCTAGTAAACAAGGCTTAATGAAAACAAAAAAAAACCCCAAAATTTTCGGGAGAATTTTCGCCGCGGGAGGCGGCTACTTTGATGCCTTGATGAAAACTATTTCAATTGTTATGTCATGAAAAACTCCTAAAGTTTGCTTTATATGTGGCTAGGTTAAACAAGCCCGATAAGCAACCAGCTAAGTATTAGCTTGACTCGTTAACTCTATTAGTTCAAGGCATACCACTAATGAGTTGCTAATGAGTTGAACTATTTAATTAGCTTAATTAGCCGTATCGAGTCAATATCACAATCTTTCGCTATTGTGATAAATACTAAATTATTCGAATCCAATTAAATAACTATTTAATTGGATTCTATTTGTTCAATCGATATTCTACATAAAATGTAGAACTCCTTTTGTAATCAGAAATACATTTCAATTATAATAGCTTCTCTTTAATTTTCACACATGAAATATAACTCAACGTCATTGTATGTGCGTGACTCTTCAGCTCGATATTAGTAAGTAAGTTGTATAATAATAATAATCAATTCAATTACTATTATTATAACGACAATGAGTAAGATCTAGCAATCAGCCATAACCCCTTAAATTATCAGCGAGAACTCCACACTAGTTAATATACAAATTTACTAAGTTGAACACTAAGTTTTGATAATCATATTTAACCTAACCGGTAAATGAATCAAAACACAATTATCGCAACGGCATAATAAATGGAATCAATTCTCATTGATTTCCCAACAAAAGAGATAGTGGGACAGTTCTAAGCCCCTGCTGTCGACTCTCCTTGGATGGAAAAAACCTGTTTGGTCACCATTAATCAGAAGAGAATACGACACAGAAGTAACAAAATCAATAATAATCTTGACCCAATGATAACTGAATCCGAATTTTCATAACATAGCTTTAAGAAATGCACATTCAATTCGATCGTAAACTTTCAACATGTCAAGTTTGATTGACACAAATGATGGGCCCTATAAGCCAAAAAAAGGACATTATCCGTGATTTGTTTCTTTTGGCACAAATGCACTTTGAGAATCTGAGATAATATCCGGAAGAATTAACTTTTAATCTGATGTTGGCTAATTTGACAATAATTTTTCCGAGACATTATATACGCTTATCACCTCGAAAGGTAGAAGCCGAAATGGTTCGAACTTTGGAATACGAGGATTAATGAGAAATTGAATTTTGGTAGAAACTCAAGATTATTAACCCAATCAAACACACCATTCTGCACATATCTTGCCCAACGATATCCCAATAATATTGGAAAAAGCAGGATGACATCCCATCCGGTCCGGGTGATTTTGAGAATTTCATAGCAAAAAGGCATTTCTTTACTTCTTCCTCTATAAACGGCATAATTTAATATAAACCCAACCGTAATCAAAGCCAGAATGCTCCCAAATCGGTGTTAACCCACCATTACCAGCTGCAAAAAGTTGTTGATATAATTGTAAAGCTAACCCATGAATGGTCCTGATATCTTGAATCCAAACTCCCTAGTCATTTTGTAAAGCTTTAATCATACGGTATTCTCGTCAACCGCTAGTGGTCGAAAGTATCTAATACTACTTCTATCCCTTTGACTCTCCATTCCACTTTTGCCCTCTGCCTCCAAAAGAGGTCATTTGTCTCCTGGATTTTATCCAGCTCCTTCGTGAGTCCAATTGGCAGAACTTTAGATTGTTCTGTGATCACCCCTCGCTGGAGCACATCCAGTTCTACTTGCTTCTCCTACATCCTTGCTTGACATTCCCCAATCTCGAATCTGGCCTCCCACCGGTATGCCCCAACATATCGACGGATGCCACTAAAAACTAGATCCCCAGGATTCAAGCCCTCACAGCTCCGTGAATCCTATACCACTCGCTTAATATCTTCATATAAGTCCCAAATTTCCATTCAAACCGAATCTCGCCTGGGTTTAGTACCGAGAAATTGCCCCCAAAATCATAAGATCGTAAATGATCTAAATGAAACGTAGATAAATTAATAAGTTCCACTGGGAAATAACCGCATCCTCACTCTTGCCGCCTGGCGGCTCTATCAAGTCTAGCTGGGTAGAACTGTGAGTACGAAGTCAGTTTTCACCAAGTATAAGGATTTCCTTGCATCCAATATCAACCATCCCACAATCTTTGATCACTTGGTTGAAATTCTCCTTGCCAAGTTTGGTCTGTGATCACTGGGAGACATGTTCGTCACCACGAAGCACTCTAACAAATCACCTATAACCATAGTCCGTAGTCGAATTCAAGTTATCAATAATATTTCAAGCAGATCCCATGAAAATTTCCGCTGAGGCCCGATGGCTATGAAAAGCTCACAAACCGCTAAGCATAATCCTTCCCCATCTATGACCGCTTCATATGGTGGGCTTGAATAAGACCTGATCATGACCTCCCAACCCGAGGCCAAATTCAATGCCAAACCACCCTTCCAACCTCTCTCGCCTCCCACTTCTAAAAAGATTAAACATTTCGATTCCGCTTCCTTGATCACCTCCTATCTTATTTTCCAAAGTTTAGTTTCAATTAAGAAAACTAAACTAAAGCTTTTTAGAATTCACTAACTCGATAATGAAAATATCGCCTTTAGGCCCAAACCCCAATAATAGTTCTAGCAAAGGATACTCCATTGTGATCGGCGAGCTCTTAGTAGCCTCCAACGCGTTGGTTCAAGAGGAAAGAAGAACCCAATCCAAATTCAAAAAGAGTAATCTTCTTACTAGGAGAAGAAGTGGCCTGCATTGCCTGATAGGTGATGACGCTCTGCATGTGCCTGGGCCATTATAGTACTTTGCCTTTGTTTTCGAGCCTGATGTAGATTGAAAAATTAAAGAGGCTGAGAGCCTTCCTTTACATTTCCAAACTGGACTGACCAGTTGGAATCTTAGGTGGACCATCCAATAAGCCCTTTCTCTCTCTCTTTCTTATTGTGATGTGTGAAATTTATGGATTTGCTTTAGATCTTTCCTCAACAGATTGAGGATTAGTTTGGGGCTATGCTTCTATACCTTGCTGAGTATTAATTGCCATAAACTGACTTCCATTCGAATTTGAATTGGCTACAGCTGGTGTCTTTATCACTTCCTGTGAAAAGGCATCAAATCCGGAGAAGAACTCTCCTGCCTTTGACCTTCGTCTTCCACCTCCTCAACAAATCTAACCTCCATTCCTCTGGTTCCTCCTTCATCCTAGAATTCTCCATTGAGCCTTGATCCATAGTCCATAGGTCACTGCATTTTGAAATCCGACCTTGGTCTCCACTCTCTGAGTTACTGTCAAATGAGATGCCCTAACTTCCCACAATGGAAGCTATTATATTAGAAGCCTCTCATATACTAAGTACCCCGCCACCACTTCCATCCCTACTTTAAAACTTGTCAATTTTCTGATCGGCAACATGATATTCACTATGCCTTTGAGACGAAAGAATTTTTTTCTTCTTATCGACACGTAGCTCAACCATATCACAGTCTAGGAATGCATTCCCTACTTTACTAGCCACCTCCCTAGTAAGATACTTCTCCTTCAAGCCTCTAACATGAATCCAAAAGAACTAACATCATATCGTTGTTCCAGTGGGATTGATACCTCAAAGCCCAAGGAACCATGATTATCTGTCAAAACACCACGGACCTTGCTTTTTAAGATCCGATCCTTCCCTGATCGAAGGAAGAAGAAAACATGCACCACTGGCCCCTAATCCTGGAAACTCTCCAACCCTTGCAGTTCAAAGCTTTCGTCAAGCAAAACCCTTGTGTACTTACAAAACCATCCCCGTATGAGTAAACCTTCAAATAAGCACTTACCTCACATCCCACCAGACCATCAGTCAGGTCTCTCCAAATTCAATACATCCTCCACTGGTGTAACCTCCTTCTGTGAGCTTGCACCCCAACAACTCGAGAATAATCTCAGCATGCATTTCTGATATCTAATTAGAAAAGCTTTTCAATGGTTTACCTACAGAGAATTTTTTCGAGAGAGAGTTTTTCTAGAGAGTTTTTTCTTAGAATCTATCAATTCTAACATTTTAAAATAAAATTGATTGACTTATTACTTTTATTATCTTTATTAGGAAAAAAATATTACCTCCATAATTAAGATAAAGATTATCTTGTTTTAAATTTTGATTTTTGACTAAGTTTGAACTCAAATTTTTATATATGTTATACTCTCTACATACATTTCATGAAGATTGTCTAATTTTGAGTTATTTAAAAAAAATTGATAGAATTTTTTTAATATTATTAGTTAAAGTGGGTATCTTTCAAAAAAGGCATGTAATACAGAATTAAATAGGACATGTTATGGGATATGAAATTATCAAATGATTTAATGCATGGGTTATAATATATGATGAAAATATATCAAAAGATTATATATTCAATATAATTTATATTAGGAAGATAGTTTTAATTTAGATCGAATTTATGTATGTTAGTTGGTCATATAATTCGTTAACAAATTATTGAAAATAAAAGTAAATTAATTTGGATCAAATTTATGTATGTTAGTTGGTCATAGAATTCGTTCACAAATTATTGAAAATAAAAGTAAACTTTTTTGGATAGAGACAACATTACGTACACTACCGAATACAAACCAAACGCGAGTAAAATCCCTTTAATTCCCAAGAGTTTGGCCTGTGCTTAATGCCTGCTTACTTAGTCCGAATAATTTAAATTAGGGTCTTATATGGAGTCGGTTTGGTGATTTGCATAGAAGTCGGGGCGAAACAAATTTTTAAAAAGAAAATCAAAATATAAAATAAAGATAAGGCCCACTCCGCATCATTCCAACGCTTTTATTGAGAAGCTGAATTTTAGCTACGGTTTAGCATCGGGTCATTTTAACATATTAAATCGATAAAAATAATTATAAAATAAAAATATACTATAAACGACCTACCCCAAGTCATCCTTGAGTTCACATCCTCGAGTAACACCAAGTATCCGCAGTAAAAATGCACCTACTCAACTTCAATGGAACCGCTATCCGTATAGTATCATCAATGACAACACGTGAAGGCCTTCACAATCCAACTTCAATTCGTATACTCATCAAAGTTACCAACCGGCTCTATCCTTATATCAAATTTTACAACAACGACGCGATCTTCGTCTCAACCTTCCCTAAGTGGCGCCACACGCAATTTACCTAAAATCTTCAGTGGCATCCTCAATAAATTAACGGTCAACGGCGAAATAAAATCTGCACTCCATGCTAAGACCTCGAATATCGACAACCACTCCACCATCTTTAAACCTAGGCACATAACCACACAGTGACACCACATAAACCGAAACCTAGGCTCGATAATATCAGAATACCACCCACCCCAAAGTCAAAGTCACCAGGTTAAGATCACACCGACGGGATGTTGCGATCGATCGACATAAGAGGCCAGTCCTTATCTCCATCACCTGGCCATCAGCCATTCAAAACAGCAGCTGGTCAACATTGCCCACCGGTCAATAAATTCCAAGAATATTAAAGAAACTCAAAATACAACAAAGCCCAGAAATAGCACAGTCGAGCACCAAAATTTATCGATGGTGATCTCTTCTGTTACCTTTTACGATTTCATAGTTTTCGAATGTAGATTTGGGAAATTGGCTCCTAGAGCTCCAGCCTGGCTTATGTAATGCGAGTCGTTATAAAGCCGCAGCCATTGAGTTTTTCCATATAATCAAGGCTTATATAGTTTAACGTGATGCGCATATATAGCTGGCCTCAAAAGGGCTGACTGCTTCATCATTTGTTTATACGAGAGTCATATAGCGCATGTAGCAGAATTATCAATGCATAGCCCATTTAAGGAAAATCAGCCCAACACACAAAAGTTCCACTCCTTCACAACAATTCCACTCTCACCACACCAACAATGACTCCACTCTCATAATAATACATATGGGACTAATTTCACAAATAATAAGCAATGAGATCAGTCAACAACAATGGTAGTTCACTTCATTAATATATACAGAATTCTCATTAAATAATCGTACGCAGGCCCCACCTAATGAGGCGAGCCCTCGGCCGAGTGACGAGGCGAGAGCTCATCTCGATTATTTAAGCGAGGATTCTCATATGCATTGTCATGATGATTCCGCATTTATTTGTTATTTAAAGGAAAGGACCTTTATTTGTTTATTATTCATGAGGCATTCCTCATATGCGTATTATTTCATGGAGGTGGATTCTCATTTATTGCTATCGTGGAGGCGGATTCCTCTATTTGTTTATTGGCTCATGAGCGGATTCTCATTTGATTAATACTTTTAAGTGCTGGCTGAGACAGCTTCCCTTAAACGAATTTATTGTCACGGTTATAAGCTCATGCGTATAGTAATATACGATATCGTATAAGCAGGACTCTAGGCAGATTGTGACAGCTTATTATCCGTGTAGCTCGTTAATCGAGCATGACAATGCTACATATATAAGGCATTTATTTATACGATCAAGTAAAACTGTGGTATTTATATTCACCAAATTTTATAACTCCGACTCCCTATTCTCTATGAGCCATTTTACGCCTGAAAAGCTCTAGAGCCGATCATTGAGGTGGTCACATCAGATTTCTGCAGCCGTCTCAAGCATCGTGAAAGCGGCATGCGCGAATGTGTTCTCAATACCATTTCTCACAACTCATATATTTCTAGACTTTAGTATGCTTATATTTTGGGATTTCTTGTGGGCCTCGTTTTATTATTCAAAGTGGATTTGTTCGTTGTCTTTGTTTGTTTGAGCATGTCATTTAACACCATTTAATGAATAGAGTTTGTCTTTCTTAATGCCTGTGAGTCAAGTATTTGTTGTCAGATCCATCGATTGGGCGACCAAAAGCGCAGTCAAGCAGAATGCATCTTAACCTTAGGGCGACCGAGTCAAAGGGTCGCTACATATACCCTCTTCTTCTCCTTCCCGACTCCATTTGTAAATACCTTATTCAATTCAAACAACCTCCCTCCCCTTAAATACAATCGATTTATCAAGAACCCTACATCTCTCTTCTATAATCATTAAGGTTAAGCATTCCTAGGAAACCCATGTTACATTATGTTTTTTTTTGCTAATAATTCATCAATTATATTTTCATATGTTATATTCGAGTTCGATCGAGTAGTTAATTTCATTAAAGTTGAATAGTTATATTCGAGTTTGATTTTTTCGAGTAGTTATATTCGAGTTTAATTTTTTGATGAGCTTCTATTCGAGTAGTTATAGTTATATTCGAGTAGTTATAGTTATATTTGAAAGTAGCTTAATTTCATTAAAAGTTTCGAATAATAATAGTTATATTCGAAAGTAGTTCATTTTTTTCGGTAGTTATATTCTAATTAATTTCGAGTTTATATTCGAAGCTTAATTTTTGATCGGTAGTTATATTCGAAGCTTGGATTGGATGAGCTTCTTTTATATTTATTTTTCATTTTCTGCAGGTTTTTCATTCCTGCTTTTAATTTGTATAGTTGAATAGTCGGGAGAAGCTGTCATTTTCATTTCGCTTTTACCTACTTGATAGTCAACAGTCGATAGTCAATAGTTTTTCATTCCGCTGAATACTTGATAGTCAATAGGTTTTCATTCACTTTACCTACTCTGAGCAGTCAATAGTCGATAGCTGATAGTTGTCGCTTTTTCATTCCGCTTTTACCTACTTGAATAGCTTGGAGGTTGTCGCTTTGATTCACAGCTATATACGCTTTTATGATAAAATATTTTATCGATAAATAATAGTTGAATGTTTTATTCCTAAGAAGTTGAATAGTTGTCAAGCTTAATTCTATTTGAAAATGTTTGAATAGTAGAATAGTTGTCGTCAATAATAATACTAATACTAAATACTGAATAGTTGTCGCTTGAAAACTTTCAATAGTCAATAATTGTCATTTTCATTCCGTTTCAATAAATAATAGCTTACGCTTTCAACTATTCATTCTATTTTACCTACTAATAGTTGAATAGTTGTCGCTTTCTATCTGCTTTTATGATAAAATGTTGTATCGATAGTTGAATAGTTAATAGTTGAATGTTTTATTGAATAGTTGTCATTTTCATTCTCGCTTTGAAAACGCTTTGAATAGTTAATAGGTTGTCGCTTGGAAAACTTTTGAATAGTTAATGCTTACCTGCTTGGAATAGTTGAATAGTTGTCATTTTATTGAATAGTTAAATAGTTGTCGCTTTTCATTCTGCTTGGAATAGTTGAATAGTTATCTTTCTTTATTAAATAAATAAATAGTTTTTACTTTCAACTATTCATTCTGCTTTCATTTACTAATAAATAATAACATATTTTCATTCTCTGCTTATGATAAAAATATTTTATAGATAATTGAATAGTTGATAATTGAATGTTTTATTGATAAAATATTTCCTATTGATAAAAATGTTTCTAATTTGATTTCTGTATGGTAACAAGTGTAATAATAAGAAGTTTTAAATGAGAAGTCAGTCAAGAATGACAAACGAGTCTAAAAAAGTGCCAAGTGGTCGGAATTTCGTATTCAGATAATAGGATGCACCCACCCATCCCTGCTATAGGTAGAGTCAGCCTCCCCCCCTGCATTTGGCTACATGCCTTGTTACATACGCCGGGTACTGCTCATCCTCCGTAATCGACGACATTGACATCGAGTCACCATTTATGTTCTTGCCAAGATTTCCAAAGACTCCGGGACGACGTAAAAGTCTCTATTTGCTCTCAAGCTTCGATGATGATTTATTTATGATTTAGGCGACGGATCGGATCAAACGACTACGAGACAAGTTAAATGTAGACGCCGTCAAGGAGATGACTGGCCCACTCGAGTGAGGTCCCCATGGCCAAAAGTCATGCTAGAGGTCCGCTTACAATTGTAGTCGGCTAATATTGTCTAAATTGATCAAATAGTTATATTTTTTATTTGTTATATATAACTTTTTTACTTTTTATTCTTTAGATGTAAAATGTCTGGCTGCTAAGAGTTTTTTCTCAAGAGACATATTACGCAGTGGTTCTATCAAGTTTCGTCGTTGTACAAATCAACGTATTAATGTGATCTACATCCGGAAATCGCTCAAAGTAAGTATATAAATTTTTTGTTTTGATTTTAAAAGTTGTTTAAATGTTTCAGTGTAAATAAAAGTCGGACTTTAAATTTAATTTTATTTGCCTTTCGTGGAGAGATATAAGATAAAATGACATACAAGCATGGCGCAATTCTTTGTTCGAAGCGAAAGATCGCTAAAAAGAAGTTTGAGAAACTTCTGACGACAATGAAGGTGTTAATCTCTGGTGCATGTGGATGACGACTTTGATTCTAATGAAAGCAATGGTAGCCGCCTCGTGTACTGCGGCTGGAGCAGTATCACCGTACTGACGCTGGCTTAACATCGCTTCTGACGCGATGTGCCAGCCTTGACCGCCGTAGCTCTGGGGCGCCAAACGGCGGAACATCCATTTGGGAGTAAGTTGGTTGACCACAAATGGAGGAGGGTGGAAAGAAATACTCTTTTTATTGTTTTTATTTAATTCAAATATTTTGTCAAGTCCCAATTTAAAGTTTTCTTTATTTGTGTTTCAGAAAAGGATCAAATAAGTGGTTCACTACTGGGTATTCTTATGAAAGATAAAATGCTAAGAAGGATAATGACACTTTAGGAGACAGTGAAGCTATTTAATTCAAGCTCGAGACATGGCCTTTGTAAGTATATTTTACTTTGTTTGTTTTATATGTTTGTTGTTTATTTTTAAATATCGAGCCCTTATTGTGAAACGTGTTCAAATTAGCGGTGAGTGATACCCTCGATTCCACGAGGCGCTCGGGGAGGATACAGTGATCCGCGCCAGCCTAATCAAGATGGACTCACGATACCTGGAAAGTGTATGTGGTTCTCGGTCGGTGCGTGCTCCAGTAACGTTGCTTTAAGTTTGTTTGTGGATGATCCCAATGACAAGACCTCACCTCCCCCACGCCGATGCTACTTTTGAGAGCCTGTGGCTGTGCAAGGAGGCGAACGAGAGAAAGAAGCAGTGAGAGCGAGTAGGTTGTTCCCCTTTTACGAGAGTCAGTCGCGGCCAAACCGGATAAGTAATGCTTAAAGGAGAAGGCTACGACCGTGAAGCGTTGATTTGGCTAGCTGCATGTGATTTAAGAGGCGCGCCCTTCCAAGGACATTGTATCGGGACAAGTAGACGCCAATGATCTATCGGCCCAATGGCGACTGGTCATTGCCCAGATGGAGATAATGCACACTCTACTCCTCATTACACGCCAAGACCAATCGAGCACGCCTGCAGACCCGTATACGCACTCCACACCGGTTCCCAGATGCCTCTAGCCTATATGATCCTGCCTGTGATGATATCAAATATGGACTTGATTGATCCGTTTGCATTTATATACATTTCGTAATTTGTTTTTATATACATTTTGTAATTTCCAGGTTTTTATATACATTTCGCATTTCGTATATATACATTTCGTACTGCTTATATATGCATTTCGTATTTTGGTTGGTGTTGATTCCAGGTTACACAGGTTGATTCGTATGTGTTTCTGTTTATCAGGTTGCCGATTTGTACGTGTTTTGCTTCTATATGTGTTGTTGGAAAAGCAGTTAAAAGTTGATTTGTGTCATGTCAGTGTCTCTTGCAAGTTGGAACCGTGGTTTTGTTATCTGCTTTTTTCTCGAGGTTTTAATATGACGCCATGAGCCTACTAGACAGCCACAAGGCTGTCAGATTTTGGCATTTGCCTGGGTGTCGGAGTTTTGGAAAAACTCTGGTCTTTCATATTCTTGAAGTGTCAGAACCCCATTCCTATGTACTTTATTTATTTCACAAAAAATTATTCTTTTATATCAGTGTTATAGTATAGTTATATGTTTTAAATCAATCATAACTAATAATATGTTATATATCACGTATATTATGCTATTATAAGACAATTATAATTACATATACTATGATTACATTACATACATTTATGATGTATATTATAAGGTGATAGTTCTCACTAACGACTCCATCATTCGCTAATGTATTTGGTAGGTTGTAACTTATACTTTGCTAATGTATATGCCTAAAAATGTAACATATCACATCAAGCAATACATATCCACTAATCTACTTCATACAACATTATTTACAAATAACATATCTCCACTAACAATCATGAATCAAAAATTGTTCAAAACCATAAAGTAAGAGTTCACTACCAAAGGAGTCGGTTTGTGCCCGCTGCCATCACGTGTCCATTTCTCACAAAACCGACTCCCTAATCGACTCCATACTTTAGTATTATATTAAAATATTATTTATACCTCAATACCACCCCGACATTCTTTTTAGGGGAGTCGGGTATGGAGACGGGTCCTGCCTCCATTCCGTCTCCAATCGCTCTACAAGAACTTTAAAACAAGAACTGCATTGTAAATAGAATGAGATATATAATACACCCTTTTAACCAAAAACACTCTCCCACCAAAAAACCCTCAACTAAACACTCTCCTCCACCAAAAAATACTATCCTCCACAATTTTAAATTGAAGATTTTGCCCAATTGTTAGTGATAATTTAACAATCACTCACCCTACCCTAAGTTAGGGTTAAGGTATGTCATTGATTTAATTTTTTCAATATTTAGTAACCCAATTTAATTTCAATAAATGTAAAGAACGGCCAAGATCATTCTTGGATGTATATTAATCTCTTACCGGCTAGATAATAGAGGTACTTGACGTATGAATATATGCGGCGCTATTGGAATTCTATGGATGTTTCTAAAATCGTTTTTACAATGAGCATATTGGGATAAGTATTTATCTGCAGTGAGGTGTCAAAATAGAAATATATTGATAACAAAGTGAGGTTGGAGTTACATTTGATTACTAATGGTTTTGTTGAGGGATACTCTACATGGGTCTAACATGGTGAGAATTTTGCTCCTCGATTTATTCTCCTCGTGGTTATCAAGCATGCATGGGCGGTATGCTTGCTGGCGACGGGCGGTACAGAATTCACCGCCAACGAGGGGTTTTAAGAATCAAGATATGCATATGGTTGAAGATGGTTTGAACTTTTACGTGACGGGTGAGACTACGCTTGAATTTGGGGGAGGCCTCTAACAATTTGCTGTAGAAGAACCAAATAGAGTTGTAAAGCATACTACGACTTGTCAAGTCTCAGAAACCACCAAGCATGGATCATTGGACCGAATTTACTAAGTTATCCAAGATTACTCAATCTGCTAGCTTAAAGTCCGAGGCACAAAATGTCAAATGTTTCATGTGGGTTTCTTACAATCAAGCGCCGCACTCCGAATAACGGGAGTACATATGCATGATTATTATGCAGGCAAAAAAGATTGCTGACTCCTCTCAAGTGCCCAAAATGTAAAATACATGCTTGTGTCAAATAATTTGCATGTTGTTTTATAAAGAGATCGTAAATGTTGACTCCCCTGCTCAGGGAGAGTAGATACTTGTTTTCAAGAAGGACGTGACAAACATAAACATAAGGCTCGGGTTTACTTACCACTTCAGGTCCGCTGGGCTCAACGGTTGTATATGCTCTAAAAAACAAATTTCAAAGATTACGACATGGCACCATCGGACTCGCATGCAGACCGGATGGATGATCGACCCGAGGGATGCAGAAAAAGGCGTGGAAGCACCTTGACGCAAATATATCTAGTATTTTCGCCAGAGCCGAGAAATGCTCCGGTGATCGGGTTTGTGTTCATGGTTTTAGCTATTTTGGCAGTGCCTGGGTGTCAATATTCATCTAGCAATGATCAACGGTGTATATAATTTTACCACCGATTGTGTGTATGAAGTAACCATATATGATCTATCTCTAATTATACTGCCAGGCCAAAAAATCCAGGAGAGATATTTTACGTTTCTCTCAGACTTTGATCGATTTAGTCAAGGGAGTCATGAATACTAAAGATTGCGGATATCTGATGCATCGTTTCAACAAAATTTCAACATGAGGGTTTTTGATGTGGATGATTAGCGATTTTCATGCATACGGAATGTTATCTCGCTGAGCAATAATCGGAGGTTAGCTTGCCCATATTGTATGGAGAATATCGAGCATTTTGACTCAAGCAGGTTTCGAAAACATTGTCGCTCATTGCCACCGTCCTTTCTTACCGTAAGGACATCCTTTTAGAATGCAAAAAAATGCGTTTGTAAAGGGACACACTTATCCACATTTGCACTTAAGGAACGACTCACGGAGTCGATATAATTGCGTATGCGCTGGTCAACTCGATGTGTTCGGTAAAGGTAAATATTCACCATGTATCACCGGGTATAATGCTAAGACAACTAGCTTAAGAAAAAGTATATTTGGGAGATGAGTTATTGGCCGACAATAAATCGTATTACTAACATCGACTTCATGCACACGGAAAAGTAACAATGGTGAAAAAATGGATTGCCAATCGTGAATGGATGTTCCCTGGAAGACGAAAGACAACAACGGTCAAGGTCAATTTCGTGCTCATTGTTCGGCAGACCGAGCTGCATACTGGATGTCAGCGGGAGGAAACAAACCAAAAGCCACTTATACTTTGAACACCGTGCAAATGTAAAAGTTCCTCTCGTGAAATGGTTGTCCCGTCTATAAGTACCGATGGATACACTTCAAACATTGCAAGATGTACAAGAAATATGAACTTTGGGCTGACTAAAAAAATCAGCGATGTACATATTATTAAGCAACGGTTACTTCCTCGTAGCACTGGGCCATCTCCCTCTCGCCCATTCCCATATGGAAAACAATCATGTAGTTGGTGTTATTTCTTTCGCAATATGTCGTGCCAACTCTAAATGTGAAACATGTGGAGTACTCATGAATATTGTTCATAATTTTGTAAGATGGTGTTAAGATATTCCCACCTTCGCTGGATGTAAATGGAACATCTACCGATACATTTGTCGCACGGAGCTTTAAATGGAGGCTGTCCCGTGGCAAGATGATGGACGCACCCTTCGAGTCATGAGTTTTCACTTTATTATATTTTCATACTGCTTTTATATGTTTACTCATCTAACTAACCTTACAAATGTTTGTGTATATTTGTGATCAAGAAATTGAAAGACAAAAGGTACGTGTTGAAGCGGTCACTATGCGAGGTATATATTTGGTAAAAGAGGTTTCAAACTTTTGTTCAATATACTTTAAGGAAGGGATTGAAACCAACTTAAATCGACTAAGGAGACACGGTCGCATCTAACCGGATTGACGCACTCCAACTCGCTTTGTCATTGTTTCTACTCCGTGACGCACGCTTCAGAAGCCACATAGATACCGAATGGAAGAACGATACAACACTACTCATGTATATATTCTCCTCGCAACACACCTCGACGCATAAGAAACTCTCTTCAAGTAGTGTATATATTTAGTATTCAATTAATCAATTCTTATGTGATAATACTCTAACTAAACATATAATGTTTTGTTTTAGGATCTACCATGATTGGATCACGAGTTGAACTCGATGCAAATGTAGACGCATAAAGAAATCGTGACGCCACCAATAATTTCGCCAATGGTTTCAAAAGTATGTATCGAATAATATGGACACACACGAACACCGAGAATTCTTTCATTAGTCCCTTTGCA
This sequence comes from Lithospermum erythrorhizon, assembly GCA_019722365.1. NCBI lineage: Eukaryota > Viridiplantae > Streptophyta > Magnoliopsida > Boraginales > Boraginaceae > Lithospermum > Lithospermum erythrorhizon. Next base: position 74,459 of record JADFUC010002394.1, read on the forward strand.
CTGTAAACTAAAAGCGTATAAAGCGGTACTACATCAACGGGTACTATTTTTGATATCAGTGTAAGCATTTGCACAATAGCACTTACAATAGCGGTGTTTGTGTCAAGGGTTCATGCTACCAAGCATTTACGATCATATTGACTACTATGGTGCCTTGTAGAGAGATTTAGAGTTGTCGATTTGCTGCTGAGTTACGACACTAACGCTGCCCTTCAAATGTTTATGGTCTGGACACTAGCAGTTGGATGCAAGCCGCATCCGTTAATGGAATAGTTCAAATCAAACACAAAAGCAGAGGTTCTAAAGATGACCGCTTATCCTATCATCCCATGCACAACAAAGATACTATCTCCGTTATGTATCACATTGGAAATCATAAAAATGTGGTCAGAAACGAAATCGAATCTAGAAGTCGAGTTGATTGGACCTTATATGCAAAAATGTGGATGTCTCCACTTTGAATAATCGAAGATATCTTCCAAAAAGAACAACAACCTCCTCCCTGCTCCTATTGATTTAATCAACGACGCTGGCCTTTTGAGCCAAAGCGCTTTTTGTTATTGTCATTATGAGACTATGTATCCGATCACGGAGACGGGTTCGGGGACATTTAGTTAGACTACCCCGAACGCGTTCATGACGATGATGAGGAAGACTACTTTGGCCTAAATGATAGTGACAACTCCTCCAAGACAATTAATAATCAAATATTTTAAGTTACAAGTTTTTCATATAGTAATTTGCAACTTGTATTAAACTTCCTATTGAAATGCAATAAACGAGCGTAGTAGTGTATTTTGTATTTATTACTTGATATTGTATTCAAAAAACCGTGATATGGATAGTTCGCTCTTTTGTTATCAATAGATACGCAGTGAGCTTGGTTTGCAAAAATGTATCTTTTTTTCCCCAACCCGATTTAGCGCCGTACGGAGTCCGAATAGCTACTCTGGTCCGTAAAATATTTCAATATTGTTTCTAGAATGGAGAGGTATAGAGTCAGGATGGCGACGATTTTAAAACTCCCTTGATTTCCCCAGCCAATAAAAAATCGGTGGAAACTCAAATAAATTATTTTCATTTGGAGTCGGATTTCGAGACGAAGCCTCGTATTTTTCTTATTCCACTCATATATGTCTCTAGCATTATCATCATTCCAACATTATTTTTCCAAATCCACAACATATTTCCTCTTTATTTTATGTTATTAATTTCTGCTTTCCATAATTTTGTTGTCTACTAACCTCAAATTTGATTTTATTTTGTACGCCGATTTTAAAGAGGTGGTAATTAATAACTTATTCATTTCTTTATTTTGTATATAATAAATTCAAGGAGGTGATTTCTAATATATATATATTTTTGTGAAAGTAAAGTTGAATTCAAAAAGGTAATTATTACTTCTTTCATTTTTTGTTATTATCTTTAAAATGTAGTTTTGATGAATAAATACGTAATTTATTTTGTTACTTTTGTTGTCAGAAATACTACATTCAAGTTTCAAAGAGTAATTTGCTTTTATTTTATTGTTATGTTCGAATGTTTGATGTTTTATATAAATTACCGTTTTGATGTTTATATGAATAGGATGTTTAATATGTTTGATGTTTATATGAATTAATGTTTGATGCTTATATGAATAGGATGCTTAATATGTTTTGATGTTTAATATGTATTTGTTATATATGTTTTTGTAATATGAATCAATCTTTGATGTTTTTATATTTTTTTGTATGAGTTGATGAATTGGATCTTTGATGTTTTTATATTTTTTGTATGATTTGATGATTTTTTGTTTTGTTGCGTACTCTGCTGGCTGCGATATTATCAGAGTAAACCGGGCCGCTTTTAATGCAGGCGGGCGCTTGTAATAATGAGACAGTCAAGACGGACCTTTGAAGCGTTTTGCATCGTATTCAATAAGGGAGTCGGTTTACGCCGAGGTGAAAAATGATATTTTATATAATTTTAGAGTCGGTTTGCCGGGTAGTATTTAGTTGTTATGTAAAATGGGCCGAAATGTAAGAAGATTGGCCATGACAAGCATTTGCCTGGGAGTCAGGTTACTACGGAGACGGCCTGAGTCGGGTTAGCGGAGACGCTTGGAGTCGAAGTCACAAGCGAGATCGCTTAGAGTCGTAAGTGTATATGGAGACGGTTTGGAGTCGAGTAGTACTTAATGGTCAATTAATACGTAGCATTTGCTGGAAATGTGTTCTCGAAATTATGTGGGCTTAGGGTCGAGTCGGATGGTGATTTTATCGATTAGACGCATAAAAGCCGGTTTTTTCCTGACTCCAATATGTGAATAGCCGGTTTGGCATTTGCCTTTGCTGCCTTTCGCCTCTATTTCTAAGAAATGAGTGCATAATATTTTTAATTTAGTAAATTTTGAAATGCCCATATTTCTTCATTCAGTTCGTCAAACTTGAACTAGGCATCAGTTTCTAGAGTAATGAGAACTTGTTGAATAGGCTGCATGAGATGTGAAGATGATCGGGAGAAGATCTCAACATCTGGACTCGCATCATAATTAAAAATCATTAGAGAGAATAGAAAAGAATCGTATCCGAATATACCTATAAATCTATAATAACCCATATTGTACAATTTTCCGATTTTATGAATTACGGTGGATATAAGTAGGAGTGTGCACAAAATTCGGAACCGATCCGAACACCACCTCGAAGGTGAGGTTCAAAATATGTAAAAATCAGCATTCAAGATACTCATAATGGTGAGCCAGAATCGAGTTAGTAATTCTAAAAACATCCAATCGGCAGATCTTTGCTTTCTAAAGATTTGAGATATTAGCACATCAATTGCTAGATGGTAGTATAGGTTCTCAAGTCTTGTACACAATTCTTCCGGTGATTATTATATGGATTCAGTACTTGACATTTCCTCATATCGGTGGTGAACCAGGGTAAAATTCTTGTGTTATTTATTTCCGCAATTTAATTCTTTTTGTTATTGTCATGTCCGAATTAGTGGATATCAATACTGATGGATCTTAGTAATTCTGTGTAATTGACGATACCACAATTATTCTTAATTACTTGTGTTAAATCTTGTCAAGTGTGTATCTCTAAAGCGGATCCGACTATCACAATTATGTACGCTAATAACGTGTGTGGATTCTAACGGCTCAACATTTAAAATGATCAACAGCTGGGATCGTGATCTACCTGAAGATGGATCACCCAATCAGAAGCAAGCCCGAAAGCCTATAAATACCCCTCATATTTTGGAAAATCAAAAAAGTTGAAGCGCTGGAGAAAATGCAACAAGGCGAAAAAGTCAGAAAGTTCTCCTCAAAGAGAAGATCAACAAAAGAGACTCAAGCACCCAAGCTTAACGATCTGTGCGGGGCTAAAAGCCGCAAGTGCAAAGTTCTGTGCCAAGATCAAACGTAATCACCCCAAGCTCAAGCATCCAAAGGGGAGCACAACCCCCAAGCTCAAGATTCAGCGGAGCACAACCCCAAGTTTGAAGATGCAAACGCGGGAGGACCCCAAAGCGAAAGATTCTAAATGAAGCTAAGAAAGCACCTTTAGGGCACCTAAAGACCACAAGTGGCGCCTCTAACATTCAAATGAAGTCAGAGGGAAACACGATGTTAAGACTCTCGCAACAAATCAAATCAAGCAGTGATCGCTCTTATCAAGCCCCTACCTCACCCCAAATAGGCTTAACATCAAGACCCCTAAAATCACGAGGAGCCTGTACCGCCCACCCAATACTCAAGTCAAGCCGTAGAAACACATCATGTAGTCTCTCGCAACAAATGCTGGTAGGATCAAGCTTCGCTGCTCCTACTCTATCTCCAAAGACCGATACAGCATACCCCGCTGTCGAAATTCGATGAACAACTAAGTTCTTTAGCTCAAATATTCAAGTCAAGCTACGCGAAACACGTCAATACGCCCCCAGAAAGAAAGCTGAGTGTAGGACTGCCCTGCAAGTAAAGCCTCATACTCTATACCCAAAGATCGTGCACAAGAAATTTTAACGCCTTTCAAGGAACCCAAATTCGAGGCTATAAGGTTCATCCACCAAGACCACGTCATTAGCGCCTGAACCTGGCCTTAAATTTTACAATGGCATGTTTGTCAAGATCCCGGTTCGAACCATATCCAACGCCAAAGCATCAGCACTGATCGTCTCTAAGCCTCACGAGACACATATTCAAATCAAGATCCAAGCTCAAATTCAAATTTCGAAATTCATATCAACTCAAGCTTATACTGCAGACGCCAAGACATTATGAGAGTAACTAGATTGAGCAATGAACCCCAATCGTTTGATAAATCTCTTTATACCCAGAAAGATTTTTCCAAAGAGATTTAATTATTTTCAGTACGCATATAAATAATAAAATCTTTTTTTTAGAGTTACACAAACTTTATTAATTTGAGATGAAGGAAGTACTTTGTTCCCAACTTCCCATACAAAGAGGGCATTCTCAAATTGTAGAGACTTGCTAATGTTGAAAATGGCCAATGCATCAAGTAATGCTGGCAATTTAATAGACTGTCCTCATTATGCCGAAATTGATGGACCAACCTCCCAACTTGTTTGGGAGGATACGGAGCTCCCCCATCATTTTTCGGACAGAAGCCTATGCTTGTAAATTATATGAGAAATTTGGAAGGGGAAAATGTTGTTTCTGTGTATAACGCAGTTAACCAACGATTTATTCCACTCTAATGATTGATAATAATATTATATTTATAGGATAAATAAATGTATAGAAAATGATTTATATAGTTAAAGCATTATTTTTTTTTTGGATAAATAATGCATGTATCTAATCATAGAGAATGAAAAACTCTAGGAATCACATAACAAAGGAAGCAATACGATAGTCATACGTAGAATGTAAATACATTATTGGCCCTAATACAATCACTATCTTGTTGAAATAAAATTATTTGTAATAGAACCATTTAGGAGTTAGTTTCAAATTCATATAGAAGTAGTAGTAAGTCCCCGATCTTTCAAGAACATTCTTCAACTCGATCTTCATACAAGTTTCAATCGGAAAGAATCGACCAAATATTTATGAGAAGAAAACATCAATAGAAAGGATATTTGCTAAAATTAACCTAAGTGTGTAGGTTTACTAGAAACAACAAACAAATGACCGGTAATAAGGATATTTGCTAAAATTAAAGAATCGTTCTAAGAAAGTAGTACAAAAGTTACTATATAGTTAATTGCCCCAAGACAACCAGACAATGTAATGTAGAGAACATTTTTACTGCCAAAAATAAATCCGATCAATTGGACGGAGGTATTAACCGTATTATGTTGTTCTTCGTAAAGGTCCGGATTGTCGGCTAATAAAACTTCCTCCCTTCATCTCAAATTTTAAGACAGTTTTTTTATTTATGAAAATCTCTGAAATATATTATTACTTTTTGGATTAATATATTTTATTTTATTTTTATTTAATTATCATTTTTAAATGTATTTGTATATAAATTGTTAAAAATAAAAGTGAGTGCAAAAAAAGTATACATTAAAAATATAAAAATTATAATTATTTTAAATTATATCATTGGTTGGTTATCAATTTCATAAGAAAAGAATCGAAAAAGATATCAAAATATAAAAGTATAATTTTCTATGCTAGAATGATAAATATTTTGAAACAAAAAATTTAGTCCAGAAATATAAATAAAAACAAGGAGGAAGTATGTGAGTAGCAAAATTGAAGAAAATTGATTATCTATAAATAATTCAAACAATTATAAAAATTGTGTAAAAATAAATGTCCTTAAAATTTTGGAATGAAGGGAGTCTCATTATAATTCAAATAATCATTGATTTAAATCCGTTTCATTACCTACCATTAAGTTACGCTTAATGGTTTTACGACATGGCCTCAGCTCAAGAAAAACAAACATAAATAATTTTTTTGAGATAAAATTTTCAATAAATATTTAAAATAATCTATTAAATAAATTTAATTTTTATATTTCTTTATATGATTACTTAATTTTTATTATCATTGCAAATATTATATTATTAATAATTTAATAAAAGAAATTTCATTTTGAGAATTTTCGTCATTTATGAGAGGGCCTGGCCTGATAGTCACTAGTGTGTATGAAGATTTCAGCGAATGCAAAAGCTGGACTAGTTAGGCAGTCTACCATGCTTGACCAATTCCAAAAGTTCTAGAAGAAAACTGTCGTTCACAGATTGGAAAATTAATTCCACCTACACATTTCATGGAAATCACGGATTGGTCAACTAGCCGCCACAACGTATTTTTTATTGGAACATGGGGGGTTGGATTCATTTTTCTCTTTCAATAAATATAGAATTTAAAAAATTGTACTCGCTCCGCTTTTATCATTACCTTAACACTTTACATATGTATTTTCAAGTTAAAGAAAAATAATGTAAAATACAAAAAATAATAAAAAGATATCGAAAATTCAAAAATATTATTTATTACGCTTAAACGACAACTATAAAAAATTTTGCTAAAACGACAACTATAAAACGGAGGGAGACATTTTTTTTCTCTGTGTTTCATCCTAAGAGACTCCATCTATACGACACTACCCAACATACCTCAAAACGACATAAATAATTAGAAATATAGTGATCAACACACTCAGATCTTCAAGAAATAGCAGCTCGACTGAGCATGAATAAATATTGTATAAGAAGTAAAATGAAAAGCTCCAATCCCTCTTGATTAATCGGCGACATTAACGACATTAATTCCTTTACGATATCTCACATTTTAAACTTAACAATTGTTAGTAACAATATGATGACCTTTGAGGAAGTTCCCCTATCTTCGATCATAGTTCAAATGTAGTTGACTTCAATAGATAAAAATTTATGATTTAAGATTTACATTCAAGGAGCTACTAACATAGATTCTGATATTGTTCTTGTATTAAAGACTCCTTGCAAATTTTTCTTTTATCAACGTGAAATATTAATAAAATGGTCTTCCTCCATTTTTTAGTTATGGTATGTACTTGTCTTTTGACACATAAATTAAGAAAAAAAATATAGTTAACAATACTTTAAAAATATAAAATGACAATTAATTAAAATCATATCATTGGATGATTGATAATTTAATAAGACAAAATAGTCAAAAGTATATTGAAAATGTAGAATTACATTTCTATACTAACGACAAAGATTAAACAAAATTTATTATTGAATAACAACTAAAAAAAAATCGGAAAAGTATCATTTATGTACAACCAAATATCGTAAGTTACTCTGACATCTATACTATATATAATGCCAGCTTTAATGGGAGGCTACAAAAATAAAAGTCTAAATTAACGATTTCCTATTTTATCCTCCTCGATAAAAATTTTTTTATTTTAATTTTCATAAGAATCTCTTCTTACAGATAAACTGCTTCAATACGCATAAATTCTCCATAAACTACTACTATAAATATTATCTACTACTTTAATACTCCATAATTATCACCAAGAGTAAAATAAAAATTGCTTCACATTTCTATATTTATTTTCTTCATGACTTACTTTTTATTTTATTTCTTTTAATTTTTAAAAAGAAAATTTTCATTATAATTTTATTATAAAATAATAAAATAATTCGTACGCGCAAAGTTACTACGTATTACATAACTAAAACAAGTTTAAGTCTTTTAATGTTAAATCTTTACGAAAGCATTTTAGCGGACACTAAACTTATAGCGTCAGTAATACAGTTTCTTATATTTTATAGAAATCCTATTTTATCCTTCTTGTAATGTATCCTATTAGTCGAAAAATAAATTACAAATTGTTTGATAAGTTTAAATATAAATGAAAATAATCTCGTATAATATATTTATTAAAATATTAAATAATAGAAATTCACTTAATTTGTAAGGTAAAGATGAAGGATTCAAATTTATCCGCTGAATTTTGAAATAATAATGATAATATAATCATTATGCTCAATTTTAATAAGACAACTAAAAAGAATTATGAGAATATTAATTGTTCAGTAGGTATTACATCCATACATACTCCCACCGTATTACATCCATACATATTCTCGTTATTTTTACTTGGTTTTCTCATTAATATTTATATATAAATTAAGTTAAAAAATAAAAATTAATGAAAAGATATCAAAAATATAAAATGCTAATTAATTAAAATTATATAATTGGGTTTGCTGATAATTTAATAAGAAAAATAATGAAAAGCACATTAAAAATATAAAAATATAATTTATATGCTAGAAGTACAAGTATTTTGAAATAAAAAATCAGTTTAAAATAAGAAAGAGGAAAAATTTAGAAAGATTCCTTGCAAATTTTTATATGCTGTAAAGAGTATTTGATAAGATTTGTATTAATCCCTCCATCATTTTTTATAAAATTATTTGATTTGGTACAAACATGAAGAAAATTTCAAATTCAACTCACAACCTAAATTTTTCCCATATTTGAACTAAATGAGAATGAAATTAGAGATTTCCATAAATGTAAAATTAATTATCAATTGTGAATTATATTAATAAATATTTATAGATATCACTCAAAAAACAACAAGACCAAGCTTTATAAATTCATTAATAAATAAATTATTTACTTCTTGTTTAGTTATTTCAATTTGCTTAAAAATTATTTAATATGGAGACTATATCAATATAATATGTGTCATTATCAATATAATATGGTATAATAAAACATAATTTTTCTGTCATTCATGATTTAAGTACATAACTTTTTTTCGATTTTTAAGTTGATTTTTTTATCTTACATAGTTACATTTATGGAGAAATTCTGGCGTCAATAGCGGTGAGCATGACATCAAAATTCAACAAATAATCATTTTGATCATGAAAAGATGTGATTGGGAAAAACTAGATGAGAATTGTAATATGTAAAGTCAACCAAACGGACTCCTTTAAATACAGACATCCCCCACTTAGTTTCCCATCCCAATTCACATAATCTGTTTCAACATTTCTCTCAAATTTTTCTAAAACACTCAATCCAACAACTCTGTTCCAAAATGACTGTCAAGGTTTATATTGTGTAAGTTATATTCTATATCTCTATCTTCCACTTCTAAGTCTTAACATGGTAACCGGAAAGAGAATTATCATCCTGGAGGGAATCTAGTTGTTAGATTAATTTTGGGACACTTCAATTAGTCTGGTAACGGTGTAGGATTCGTAACATTCAATTGTTCTTCATCTTGGTACTCACAAAGTTTCTTGATATTTTTTACAGATACTACTCCATGTATGGCCATATTTTGAAGTTGGCTGAAGAGATCAAGAAAGGAGCTGAATCCGTTGATGGAGTAGAAGTAAAATTGTTTCAGGTTCGTACCCAAATCATATTAGGACAGAATATATTAATCAAACATAGTTATGTATGTTAACGAGTCGGGATCTAACAAATATCAATATCAAGTTACTCCACTAGTAGACTAGTATATATAGTCCGATAATTACTTAGTTGTTTCGAGTAATGGTAACACCTCTAATCAGACATGATATATTTACACTAGAATTTATAATATTGGGATTGTTTCAGGTTGCTGAGACTCTTTCTGAAGAGGTTCTAGGAAAGATGTATGCTCCACCAAAGGGAGATGCCCCAATCATCACCCCAGATGAACTTGCTGAAGCGGATGGTTACCTTTTCGGTTTCCCAACAAGATTTGGAATGATGGCATCTCAGTTTAAGGCTTTCTTTGATTCCACTGGTGGTTTGTGGCAATCTGGTGGGTTGGTTGGAAAGCCTGCTGGCCTTTTCTTCAGCACTGGTACTCAAGGGGGTGGTCAAGAAACAACTGCGTAAGTCTTTTTAATCTTAGCATTTCTCCATATATTTTTCATTTTTGAAAATTTATTTTTTGGGTTTAGATCTAGTGTTCAAGTCTCAATCATTAGTCAACTCTTAAAATATTTTGAAAATATTGAGTTTATGTCGATCATTAAATATGTAATATCACTATTTGATCATGGATTCTCTTATTAATGTGTTGTGTCATTAGACTTGAAGATTTTCTGGATTATCCAGATATAATTCATGTCAAATACATTTATTTTATTCTCGGTTTTCTTAATATTTATTATCCTAGCTTAGAACAATTAGTTACAAAGTATATTAGTATGTTAATGTCTAGGACGACAAGTATTAATAACTTGAGGAATGGGAGTATGTTTTAGTTATGTTTTTTAGTAACATGCCAAAGAGGGAGTAAATCTCTAGAATTTTCTTAGTACATTTGGTACTAACCTATTGATGTGTGAGAATTTGAGTCATACGATCCAAATATGACAATAGATTTTCAGAGTTTAGGTAAGGTTCAAGATTAAGCCATTGAAGTTTGCACTAGTGCATGATAGTTTTTGAAATTAAAAATTTGTTACACAATAGTCCCCGGACTTGACATTTTTGTGCAATGATAATTCCTGGTTACACATTTAACATCAAGTGTGCAACAAGTTTGTAACTCAAGATACTATCATTGCAACTATGCAAACTTCGGAAATTAAGTATGAACTTTTGCTAACTTTTATAAATATTTTGCAATTATCTCATTAGGAATTCTGGTTTGTTTTCAATTGAATGAGTTTGGGAGGCTAATTTGGGATGTTTGATTACAGTTTGACAGCAGTCACTCAACTTACCCATCATGGTATGATTTTTGTGCCAATTGGGTACACATTCGGACCAGGAATGTTCGACATTGAGAACGTCAAAGGAGGAAGTCCGTATGGTTCTGGAACCTATGCTGGAGTAGATGGTTCAAGGCAGCCCACAGAGTCTGAATTGAAGCAAGCTTTCCACCAGGGTCAATATATGGCTGGAATTGTCAAGAAGCTAAAGCATTAATTGAAGCATTTCACATTTTATTGAAGACCAATATTGTTGCTACAATATATTGTTTTCCTTCCAATACACTGTTACTTATGTTTTATTTTCCTGTTTTTCTGTATGAGTATGTATGTATACCAACATATCGGTCCATGTTTGTTTACTCATTGGAATAAAGTGGCATTTCTCTTTTCGTGTTCTTGCCTTTTTGTCTTTACATTTGGTTTAATATTTCCCCTTATGGTTAATGTTATCCACTGAGCTAATTTTCTTTAGTCAAATTGTAGTGATGAGTTATGACAAATTGTTCAATTGATCCATATATCGTTACTTTGTAAACATATGACCATGGTCTAAACTAATTTAAACAATGATAATCAAGATGGAAAATAAATTTTACTCTTGCATTATTCTATAAATATTGTGCAACTTAAATAGTGAGTCCAATTTAATATTAATAGAAAAAAAAATATGAAATAAATCAAATTTAGTAGATTAAACGATCATTTAAAACCCCACACTGAACTTTGCTAATGAGTCATACCACTTGGCAATTATCAAGCGTGAGATGCAGTCCTTTTAAATGGTTCGAAAACGACATTGAAATAAGTGGAACTATTCATATATTCGGTCGTTAATTCAGGGAGACAATGGTAGTAGGTGAAGTTTTTGTCATTGAAAGTCATCACCAATAATCCATATCCTTTATGGATTCAAATGAAGGACTACTAATTTATACATCATCACATATGCATTTTTTTCTCTCAGGTATGGTCGTATGGACATAATGCTACAGACGGATAAATAAATTATAGGATTGGAGTTTAGTTTTGGACGAAGAGAACAAATAAATTTTTAGTACATGTAGGATGTATTCGTATTTTTTAATATAATGTGCGAATACTTTTAGGAATAGAATTAATGGAAATATCTCACGTTTGACGAGTAGATATCGCTGTTTGGGAAGGCGATTATTTTGATCGAAATCACTGGGGTGAATGTCGATTCACTGGTTATGCGAGACTACTCGCTTGGCGGATTGTTACGTGTTGATGATATCAAATCGTCTGCAGGCGTGGTGTGGCGGCCTTGTTTCAGATCTTAAGTCGTGCTTGGGGAAGTGTAGTATTTAAAGAATGCCCGGTAGAAATGCGATATCATTCATAGTATGTAGTTGTGAGGGGCCCATATATGATGCCAAGAGAGGAAGGAATGTCTGCAGAAGTTGGAGAATGCTAGCCGCGGCGTCTACATGTCTCGTTAGCGCGTGATGGGAATTTAAAGGCTTTTGTCTCCTTGGGCGCAAATGTAATGATAGTGAGAGTACATCTAGTAATGATTACGTCATTCATTATTTATTGATCTTACAATGATCGGTGGATATTATTATTTGAATGTTTTAACTTTCGCCAGGGAGTGTCCAGTCGAGAAACTTCCATCGCCATTGAGATCCGCCCAGGAATTTGTGAAAGAGTTTGTGGATAAGTATCCCGAGGAATAGGGTTTCCGTCGTGAGTGACTATTCCTTTATTTGTGGGATGAGCAGCGAATACTACATCTTGCCCGTTCTTGGGAGCAGAATTAAATGGTGGCGTTTAATACATAAAAGGGAGATTTTATTTTTTTTTCACTTTTGTGTACTTTCAACTTCTCAATTTCCCTCTCGTTCTATATTTGCTCATAGCCAGACATAATGCCCGTCTTTTCTTCAACTTTTCTACTTTAATTTCGTGTTTTGGTTATAATTTGGGAGTTTATAGTGGGTTTATTCTTGTTGTGAGTTCTATTTGTTCAGATAACCTCGGATATCTATTGTCCCAAAAAGATTGTCCACGTTTCTCCATCATTGTTTGAAGCTTTGTCCCAAAAAGATTGTCAGTTTTTCCGCCAAATCTTCCACTCTTTACAGGTTCGTTTCTTCGAGTTCTTCCCTTTTTTATTTTTGAGGAGTCCGCGTATCTTGTTGAAATTAGTTATAGACTTCTTTTTATTGAAGCCTTAGTAGGTGGTGGAATCACAGAGACACCCGCACCCTCTTCTACTCGCGAGCACTTCCCGTATTGGGTTATTAATCTTTGCTACCATAGACAGTGCGAATCTATCTAAATACATGAGTGCGAGATTAATCTACGAGGAGAGTTATTATTCACCGCTGCTCGAATCCTTTTAAGCTAATGTGGCTTTTAAACGAGGAGGAGGCAAATGATGAAATTTTTTCGCGAGATTGATAACTATCCAGCGATCCACACTTGTCTGCGGCGCTATGGGTCAGAATCTTTCGAGGTTCTTTTAATCAAGCGGTTGAACGCCTGGCGAGGTCGTTTCGCAGTCAATGGGTGACCAAGGTGAGGACTCTGACGATCTTTCGCCTTTGCTCTTTGTCGATTGATTCCGTTTCCTTTTGCAGTTCCCAACTATGGGATATTAAGGAGTATTTCTCTATTCCAGATGATGTGGGCATTAGAGTTCGGTGGTAGAATCGTAATCGCCCATGTAAGTAAATGAGAAGGATATAGAAGAAGACCTTTTTCCTGATGGACTCCACTTATTTTAGAAACGCTTTCACTTTTGGGATGCGATTACCTCCTATTATTAACTTCTCTATCTCCATTTTCAAATTCTACAATCGTTGGTATCGTAATGTTCTCATTGGTACTTTCATGATGAGATTTTGATCTCTTTACTGGGTTTTCCTGTATGCACAGGTATTGGGGTAGTCGTTTGTCTTGTTGAATACCTCGCCCACACCGGAGACTTCTTTGGGGTTGTTCCCCGATGGTTCATGTGATGTTTGTTGGTTGCATCCCAACCATTCTTACATGAGGAAAGTACTTTTAGGTTTCCCAGTGAGTTGTCTATCCATTTGTATTAACCAATGGCGGCTTAACTTTGGTGAAACATAAAAATGATCATTTGTGGCCAGATAATTTAATTTTGATATTAATCTATCACAAATCAATAACTAGGAACTAATATATCATTAACATGGTTTTGTATGAATACTATTTTTTTTAATGTTGATTTTTTTTTGTATACAAAACATTAACAAGTAAGATTACACAAAGCACATATATTTTTCTTATTTTTAATATATATTTTTGTATGATTTAATTAAGTAAGAGTATTAAGTCTATTACATGATTCGTTCATATTTTCTTTGTATGTTCGAATTTTAGGTGTAAACTAAAAAAAATTATAAATAATAACTAAAATCAAATTTTTCACCCTATGAGCTTTCAATTACTTCAATTTTAGAAGTAATTTGAAAATAACAACAGGAAGATATCTTGAATTATTATTTAATTTTTTTCTTAATCACATTTAAGTAAAAATCATAAATACAAAAGCAATTTTTCATTATTATTCAACTTTGATGAGTATTCACTAAATAAGAGCCTTGAAAGTCAAATAAAACTATATGCAAGCTTATTAACTTGTTTCACTAATATTATACTTCAGTAAAGAAAATAAGAATCAAAAGCTGTTTCCATCTTGTAATAAGATAAATTATTTTAAATACTTCTATGTTGCATGTCATGTCAGGTCCATATAATGTAATGCAAAATTTACAAAAAAGGACATTGATTTCAGTCAACAATTCATGGAAACATCTTAATAAAATTAAGTTATAAAAGCCCAAGCATTGATTTTTATACTTGAGATGTTTCACTGATAAATGTCAATGTTCCTACCAAAACAACCATACAAATGTATAAGTTCTTGCTAAAGTAATGTTCAATATCCATATTTAATACATAAAAGATACAACTTAAGAAAGACAAATCACGATATCTCTTTTATCTAAATCTTTTCGTTGTTTCTTTTTGGTTATTAGTTATGATATGCCACTTGTAATGGCTTGCTTGGGTATAAAATAAATTTAATATATAAAAGATACAACTTAAAAAGACAAATCACTATAATATTAATGAATTTATTTATAATTATATAAATTGAATAAATATTAAAATCTTACTACCGTTAATCAATAGTGGTTGTAATTAACTACTTGGGAGGCAGTTTAGTCCCCAACGAAAAAGAAAAGAAACAACTATCATAGCACACATTTTAGATATATATAGATCTTTTCCCCACTTGTGATAGTTGCTTCGCTTTTCTCCAATATATTATCCACCGATGGATTTAGTCGTGGCTCATATTTGTCTTGATTAAGCAGGCGAATGTGTCACCTTCTGTGAATGGCTCTACATATTTATGATAGGATTCGCTTGAAGCGGAGTAATGGTTCTTATAGACTACCTTCTCTTGAAAGGTTTATGGTGGTGTTAAGCTAGAAGCGATTATTACCTTTGGTGCAGCATAGCGGTAGGATTCGGCGAGCAAATGTTACTGTTTAGCAAGTATGGTACCTTCTTTGGGAAGGGTTTTGCCCAGGTTCTTCTTTGTTGCGAATACTATCTTTGTGTACAATATACATGGTAGGACCCAGCATGGAGTGTATGTTACTTTATGCGGGTGGGTATGGTACCTTCTTTGGAAGGGGTTTTAAGCCTTGTCCGGTATTAAGGTGAATGATTAGTTCAACCTTATAACCATGTGATTGACATTGAGTTTTATGAATAGATACTGATATGAATAATTATAACATGTAAATGGTGGTGGATTGAACCGAGCCACAAGATTTTTTATTCATAAATGGAGTGGTTGATATATCCGAACCACAAGGTACATCATAGGTGGTGGATGTAACCGAACCACGAGTGTACATTAGGGAATATTGATTAAACATAATATTCGCCGGAGGATCGGCTTCCCGTTCATCCTTTCCAACTCATACATTCCAGGGCCAAGTATGCGACTGATGCTATAGGGTTCTTGCCATTTATGACTCAACTTGTCTTTATATTTAGGGTGATTGATCGAGTATAGCCAACTTTGAATTGCTTGTTTTGATGCTTTGTGTGTAAGTCTTGAGAAACCATAAGGTGTTTGTATTTTTGCATTTTGTATAAGGCTCGATCACGTAAATCATCATGGGTTATTCTGGTTATTTTCCCCTTCATCAAACCCTAGTTGGCGGTAGGTGGGTAGTTCGGCCTCCCTTGAAACACCCCTTCGAGCCATAAATAAGGCCGAAGGGGAGTTTAAATGCATCGGCGTGTGAATGGGTGGTCTAGTGACCATAAAGCTTGATAAGGGAGTTCATCTACATCCATCCAGTATCCCCTTCTTGGATTCGCTCCGAATCATATTCTTTTAATCACGTTTAAAGTATGCGGTCGTCAGTTCAACATGTTAATTGCTAGGGATAATATACTTGTGAGAACACATTATACGTGTTATACTTCTAGCAGGAATTTGTGGCCTTTACTTTCAAAGCTGTCCCGTGCTCGAGACCCATTATGCGGGGTACCCAAGTGATAGCATTTTCCATAAGAATCGCCAGTATGCTATCCTTTGCGTGTCTTTTGAGGCGCGAGCTCAGCCCATTGCGAGGTAATCTACTCACAACTGACCACGTACTTGGGGAACTTTCCCCACTTGGCTTTAGGCAAATTTTCCATCAGTCGATTCCCGTATAGGGAAGGGTATGTGATTTAATATGGGTGTCATTGAGGTGGAAGGTTGGTGTTGTCTTTGGGCCAAATCACATGACAAATATCGTACTCTTACTTAAAGTCCATCCCGTATTTGACGAGGTAGCAGGCCGAAGTCCCGTTCGTGTGATTTTAACGAGTGATCGCTGATATGGCTTTCGCACCGTCCTTGATGTACCTAGAGAAGTATCTTGAGAATATCCTCTTGGCCAGAGGCAACGGCCAAGTAATTAGACCCACCCGGCGATTTTTTGTAAAACTCGTCGTTATACATATAAAATCTGAAGCTGCAGTTTTTGATCTTTCGAGCTTCAGTAACACTTTCTGGGAGTTGACCAGTGGCCAAGTATCGAGCTATATGGGTTACGTGAAGAAAAATTACTTATGGATATATGAGTATAAATACCGAATCCGCGTAGTTAGGGATCTTTTAAAGTAAGCTACGTTATTCAATACAAAACATATAATTAAATATGAGCAGAGGACTTACGGTCACGTGAGGTAAATTCCACCAAAATCCGCGCGCTTAATTCACAAGCGTGAATTTGACTTCCACCGACTCACGCTTTGTTGTAATATCGATACGTATGATATCTACAGTTAGTCAGCGCGGGAGGGGTTGAATCGAGAACTAATACATCTTTAGTAAACGAGGATGAACAAAACCGGAAAAAACCCCAAAATTCTTGGGAGAATTTCGGCCAAAGGGGGTGAGGCGGTACTAAGTTTTTTGGTGAAAAAGTTTTTTAAAAACTTATGATGAAAAACCTAAAAGTTTAGCATATGGGGCTGGGTTAAAGCTAGCCGATACTTTTCCGTTAAGTATTAGCTTGACTCGTTAACTCACATTAGTTCGTTAAGACACTAATGAGTTGCTAATGAGATTGAACTATTTAATTAAGCTAATTAAATAGTAATGAGTCGATAATCTTCCGAGTTATCGATAAATCTTTTTAAAAATTGCACCGAACGATTAAATAACTATTTAATTGATTCTATTTATTCAATCGATATTCTACATAAAATGTAGAACCCTTATAATTGAGAAATACATTTCTGATTATATAAATTCTCTTTAATTTCATACATGAAATATAACTTCAACGTCATTGTATGTATTGTGACGCCCACGAGCTCGAATAATAGTAAGTTGTATAATAATAATAATTGACCAATTACTATTATTATAACGATTAATGGTAAGATCGCTTGTCATTTCGTAACCCCTTAAATTATCATGAGAACCCTTTTAATGTATACATTACTAAGTTGAACACTAAGTTACGATAATCACATTTAACCAGTAGTAAAATGAATTGCTACCTTGATTGTCGCGGCAGGGCATAATAAATGGAACCGATTCTCATTGATTTCAAGCGCTCCGACTTGCCACGGGCGTTATCTTACAATTCCTTTATCACGCGATCTACAGTAAAAGTAGCAACCATAAGAAGTGTGTCATAGAAGCATACATGGCTCTTTACTCAGTATGAGCCCCGAGAATAAGCATTTGTAAGTCCTATAAACCAATCGGTACCCAATGATGGCAAGGGAAGCGCAGAGATCTTCCTTGTATATCGAGGGGCAGAGGACAAATCCTCCCAAATATATCAGCATCTATCGCTATACCATTTGTGTGACAACGTATCTTAGTTATAATCCCGGCTTAAAGGCGGGAGCGTTTGGTCATAGTCAATCACGAGCTTGTATAACAGATAGTTATATATAAAAGTAGGTCCTAAGGAATTAGCCGAACCTAAAATTCTAAACAAATGTCATAGGACACGAGATATACATATCTTCTATGAATTCGTTTCGGTCATTACGACTCCCCAGGTCGCGCGGAACCCGGCTGACCCAGTGTCCCAGTCACAAATGCGTGATCAATCTTGATCGGCCCAATCAAAATACCATGTTGAGTAAATATGATCTTTGTCGCCTGCTTCCTCGGCGTCACATTGAGGCGCTGGTATCCTATGTTTCTAGGCTTGAAGGGAATTGTAGTGCTTGATTCGTATTTACCTGCAGAAACTTATAGACTAACAAAGTTTAACCTTTATTTCATCAGGGATACCCAATACATGTATATTATATGTAAATTCAAACATATAGTCATAGCAAACAAATATATTAAAATATAAGAAGCAATAATATTCAAATATTTGTTCACGTAACCACATTAGATACATACTCGCTCAACAGCACTACTTAGCGGCAATGCATGCAAGGCACATGTTCATTGCGTCTTTCATCGTGCTTTGCTTTGTTTTTGATGGTTTAGTAAAGGGTCATTGAGGGAATGGCTTTCTGTTTCTACTTTACATACTTTGACATCACCTACATCGAGCATATCTACAATCGGGGTGATACTTTGCAGTCGTGCTTGGATTAGTGATGTGCTCGAGTTCGCTAGCTTGAGCTATTGCCCGTGTTGTCCTGAAAAGCGACTCATTTGGTCCGCCGATGCCAGGTACCCGCGCGAGGGATTCGTACGAACTGCTTTATCCAACATGCTTCTTTAAGCGGCCGGTATTTGCGGTATCTTTTCAGTGCAGTGGTAGAGATCGGCAGCGATTTTCTGTTTGGAACTCCTCGAATCTTGCTCAGCTAGTTGAGACAAAATAAATACCAGGCTGGGAGCGATAGTCGTCTCATCGGGTTGGCGGCGTCGGTGTACCACATCCCTTTGCCTAACTCTCGTCTCCACCATATGCAGAAAGCATCTTTAGTTCTTCTCGAGATACTTCAAGATGCACTTGAAATCCGGTGGCTTCACTTTGGATTAGCTTGGTATCTCGCCCAGTTGCAGCTTAGTGCGTAAGACACATGAGGTCTAGTGCGCTGACATGGCATACATGATGGATCCTATGGCGAAGCATAAGGCATGTCCTTCGTTCGTTCATCGGCACTAGTAGTGGGACAACGTGCTCTCTTGATTTGAACTCCGTGTCTCGTGGGAGATTACCACTTCTTGGAATTACTCGTGAACCTTTGCGGTACCTTAGTAACAAGTATCACGACAAAGTGTCGGCCTCCTTTGGCTCGATCCGGTGGATCTTTATTCCAAGTATATATTGTGTGCTTCGCCTAAGTCATATTTGAGACACATTTGCTTGCTGACCCGATCCTTGAGGCGAGAGTTTAGTAGCTACGTTGTTTCCAATGATAAGTATGTAAACCGACATACGGGACTATGAATGATCATAACTCAACTTTACCTTAACGCTGTACACAAGATTAACTAGCCGTTCTTGATGGTAAACTCTTTGATTAATTCATCAAGCGTAGATTCAACTTCTGAGGATGCTGCTTCCCAAGACCATAAATGGACTTTTACTGACTTGCGTACATACTTAGGTCCTTTAGGACGTAAAGCTTGGAGGTTGTACCCGTGTACGTCTTCCTACATTTCCATCAGGAAGCGGTCTTTACATCCATTTGCCATATTTCATAGTCATGAAATACGTGATAGCTAAGATTATCGGATGGATTCTAAGCATGCTTGACTGGAGAGTAAGTTTAAATCGTAGTCCGTTCAGTGAACTTGTTTTGAAACGCTTTCATTCCTGGTCCCAGCTTTGAGAAAGCAATCAACGTTTCCATCTTTATCATGTTTCTTCTTAAATACCCATTTACATTGATAGGGAGAGCCCCGTTTGGTAAATCCAACAAGGACCCAAACCTCGTTTTGGTACACTTAGAATCCATGCCAGTTGATTAAGTGGCTATTTGCCGTTTAGCCGGCGTCACTTGCTGACCATTCAGCTTCTTTTTGTAAGAAGTGGGCTGCATCCTTTTCGATGATGAAGCTTCACCGTACAGTAGCTACGGTTCGTGGCGTCCTGTTGGATCTCACAGGGTTTGGTTCTTCCGAGGCACCACGTGGATCGAAAGGCCAGGTCTTCTATGAAGAAGGTTCCAATTCTTGTGGTGTGTCGGATGCATTAGATGCATCGATATTGGCCATCGACTTGAGCTTCATCCAGATGAACACCATTACTTCTAATTTATACGGGCGAATATTCACTTTCAAGGAATACTCACATTACAGCGATGAAGATTTTATTCTCCTGGCTTCGGGTAAGTAATGTATTGTTTAAAACTGGATATCACATGAAATAGAATTTGCTCCGGATTTGGGCGCGAAGTTTATCTTTGTTAATCTCTTAACATAAGCTTCACAGCCCCAATCTTTAGAAAAACTTAACTTGGGAATCTTCCCGAACCACGGTTCATGGGGAGTTTTGCTCTGTGACTTGGTTGGACATGCATTTAAGGTAAGTGCAGCTTAGAAGTGCATATCGAGAAATTAGCGGTAGGCTCAGATGGGCTCATCATAGATCGAACCATGTCAAGAAGGGTTCGATTTCTCGCTTCGGACACGCCGTTATGTTGTGGCGTTCTTTGAGTGAGTTGTGAAACAATACCACACTCCCAAGATGAGTATTGAGCCATTGACTCGAATATTCTCCTTTCCCCATCGGGCAGGAGAATCTTTGTGTCTTGTTGTCG
The DNA here is from genome assembly GCA_019722365.1 of Lithospermum erythrorhizon. Classification (NCBI taxonomy): domain Eukaryota; kingdom Viridiplantae; phylum Streptophyta; class Magnoliopsida; order Boraginales; family Boraginaceae; genus Lithospermum; species Lithospermum erythrorhizon. Next base: position 95,372 of record JADFUC010002394.1, read on the forward strand.
GTTTGTACTTCGCTTTGGAACTCCTTGAATTTCTCAAGGACTGTTGTTTGTGTCTGTGGATCTATGGCTTGCATTATCTATGGTCGTTAGTAAATGTAATGGGAAGTACTTATAACCTCCTGCTTTGGAATGTGTTCGTTGGCTTGGCATCATCGGTGTGTATGATGATCCCCGTCATCGGCTTGCCACTCATTTAAGCGATTGAAGAGCATTTGGTCATTTTCCCGGAAGGCAAGACTGCGCCTCATTATGATTCATGTCGAAACGCTAAGTATTCGCTTTGAATTGGAGTTTCTTGATTCGGTTCGTTAATGTGACTTTAGTCTGCGATGCCCGTAGGTATGTTTGGTTTTAAGTCGTTGAGAACTTTATTCCGTTTAAGTTTATGTTATATATTTCGTTAATCATGTCTAAGCGTATGAGCCATTTTGAAGGGAGCGGTGCAAAATACTGCCCCGTTCTGATCCTAAATTCATCGGGATCTATTGAAAATGAAAAACCATCATTATTCAAAAGCGAAATAGAAATAATATTCATAATTGCGGGTACATAATGCTTGGGAGATAAGTTCAAAAGCAAGGCGAGTGGGCAGAATTCGTAATGGATCCCTACTGAGGGCGCTGACCTTGGCGCCGTTTCCCCTTGCGCGAGATCCGTTTCCCTGCTTCAGTCTTACACTTGACTTGAGTTCTGCGTATTACGACGAATATGAGAACGCTGACGGTGTCTAGCGCCCAGCGAAGTAGAATTAGAAGTTGTACAAACTTGATAACATCGCACCTTTAGGCTTGGTGTTTTGTTAAACCATTTTTCTATCTCGATTGAATTTCAGGCAGCTCGGTGACCGCGGGTTTGCGATAGTGGCGAGATGTAAATGCAGAGACACCACTTGCCGCCTACGTCTTGCGGCGTTTACGGCCCAAGCGGCGGCGGTAGAAGCGAGAAGACCTCTTATTCATATCCAAAAACTTCCATTAGCATCAGCGGTAGTTTATTTGTTTATGAATCTCGGCGGCTTGATGGGCGCTGTACTGTATAGCCTTTGATATATACTTAGACATATCGACTAAAAGCGAATCGTGGTGATAAAGAACTTCCCCAGCTTTGCAGCTTATGTCGTCGAAGGATCTGCGCGGCTGGCGAGATCCGTTACCGAGTGTATCGGAAGCTGCCGTATTTCGGCTGCGATCAATGAGGGAGCACGAAAAGTTTATATTTCTCATATTACCTTGCGCTCGGCGATTCCTCTCAAGAGCTTACATTAAATGTCATATACGTATTCTCATCATATCTGAGCACGAAACTTCGGCTCCATCCAGAGTAAGCATAAGACACTGCGTTTTAGAGAGTCCTTAACTATGCGACTTCATGTTTCTTCGGTGCGCGTCGGTGTCCCGGAAGGTCTTATAGAATTTCTTTATACAAGGCGTATTCAATCCCGTGCGACTTGAAATGACCTTGACTCACGAGACCACGTCTCGAAATTTGCACCGTCATTGCATAGCGAGTTAATGTAGTTTGAAGCGAGTTCTAGGGGCAATAGTGGTAGCCATATTAATTCTACAAGAATAAGTAAATAAAATGCGGACTCGGTAAACTATCATGCTAAAAACACTTACAAATAAATTGTAAGTAAATACTAATACTTCAAATCTCACGAAATATATTAGTATCTAGACACATTACACTTAAATTCAAGCAGCAGCTATTTCTTGCATTTTGAATCGATTATAATAGTAGGTTGTCAACCAATTATGTAAAACTACGTAACTCTTGTGTCAGCAGCATCTCTTACGGGATGCTACCCAGCGTTGTATCTCGAAAACCGGTTAAGCGTACCAATTAAACCAAAGTGTTACTTGGATTGATCATCACGAAAGCCAGCGTTAGTGTAAATCAACAACGTGATCGGAATTTAATGCATATCGAATACAACGGTAACGCCCCGCCCGTCCGCGATTGTGCCCGATTGATGCGATTGATTCTGTGGCTTTAAATTAGGCGTCGCTTCAACTTAGAATTTTAATTGGTGAGATTATTATTACTTTGTTTTCATTTTACTGCATGCGTCTTAGCCGCATGTCGAAGCGTCAAATGCGACATGAAAAATAAAACAAGTAATGCGCATTCAAAGAGATATACGATATGGCCCCTAGAGACCTATTCTGATATTTATCAAATCGCAACATAAGTCACAATTAACGTATGCTGTATACGGATCCATCAGGAGTCCACAGTATGCTCCAGTGAAATGATGCTTGATATCTTCGGCATTGCAATATTTATACTAACCCGTCTTGAGCTGACTTGCGAAGCTTGTGGGTAAAAGCGATGAAATAAATAAATACAAAATATATTTCGGAAGGTCATTCTGGTATTCACGGTTCGCGAGCCAGAAAAATAAATAAATAGGCCGTATACATATACACTCCATTGTCCTTCATTTACAAAATATAGGCGCTTTATTAAATCACATAAATAGACATAATATTTTAAATGGTGGAAAATGCATGTTTATGATATCAAATTAATTAATCCATGTAATTACACATATTAAAATTAATTAATATACTTCGGTGTCATCTGTGTCAATTAATAATTATTACAGTAATTATTAACCGTATACATATTATAGAAAAAATATTCATCACAAAATATTTTCTAAAATACATTAAGTAGTGAAATTGTTACCATAATTGTTATATCGGCTTTTAAATTAATTTAAGATATAATATAAAGAAAATAATTAATTGTCGTCACGCTAATTAATTACAATCAATTAGTTATTAAAATGACAAATAATTAATAAAAACCGAAATATAACTAGTCCCATAATTTTAGGAAACCAAAATAAGGAATAAATTCGAAATTAGGGTTTTTCAAAATTAGGAGCACCGTCATGTGGGCTCGGGCAGCGACCCGGCTGTGGAGCTGCAGGTCGACAGCGCCGCCTCTGCCTAGTTCGTCGTCCAGGCCGTCATTTTGGTACAAAATCGCGATCCGACTGGGCCGCGCCCGTAGGAGTCGCGGAAGTCGGTCGGCGATTATAGTAATAATACCGCCAACTGCTTTCGGTTTGATTTAATTTAATTCGTTTGTAAAATCGTTTTGGAGGCTTTAACATTTTTCAAAATTTATGAAATTCGAACATGTTAAACTCCATAATTTTCTTGAACAAATCCCACTGGTCATTCATTAAAATAAAGTTTTCATATTTAATTTAAATGGTTCAGAAATCTCAAAATTGTTTTGAGGCACTTAGAAAAATTCAAAAATTATGAAATTTAATAAATATCTTCTACGTGCTATCGGGGTTCCAGAAAAAATTAGTTTGTAATTTACAAAAATTTACGCCCCAAACACGTTTACAAAACTGTTTTTGAAACAAAATCAATTAAATTGTCCTTTTAATTTATGAAGCAAAATCAGTATTAACGAAATATGATAATACATCATCGTAAGCTTGTAACACATGTGTAAATCAATAATCAAGAACATGTGGTGATTTATTCTCATCATATATTTATCAATTAAATATGAACAAGAATTAATGAATAAAAATTGATAAAACACAAAACAAGCGTAAAATAAATAATGTAAGCAGCTTTAATTTGGTACCGTGATGCCACTTGAGAAAAATTACTATGGATATGAGTATAAATACAATCCTTAGTTAGGGGATGCTTTAAAGTTACACATTATTATTACAAAAACATAATTAAATATATGAGCAGGAGAACACAGGTGCGGCGGAGTAAATTCACGCTAAAATTCACATGACGAATTCACAAGCGTGAATTTGACTTCCCTTCAACTCCTTGTTGTAATATCCAATCGTATGATATCTACGGATTGGTCACGGAGGGGGTTGAATCGAAGCTGTCATCTTTAGTAAACAGGATGAAGCAACAGGAAAGAGCTAGAAATTTGTGAGGCGGTACTAGGGTTTTTGAGTAAAAAAGTTTTTTTAAAAACTTATGATGAAAAGCCTAAAGGTTTGCTTATATAGGGCTAGGTTAAAAGCAAGCCCGATAAGCATTAGATTGAAATATTAGCTTGACGCTTCGTTAACTACATTAGTTCGTTAAGGCAGTATGAGTTGCTAATAAAGTTGAACTATTTAATTAAGCTAATTAAATAGTAATGAATTGATATCGATAATCTGAGGATTATCGATAAATACTAAAATTACTGAATGGTGTCGCTAACTATTTAATTGATTACATTGTTGTCGATATTCATCATATGAAATACTTGTAATTGAAATACGTTTACCAATTATGTAGTTCTCTTTAATTTCCTTACATGAAATATAACTCAAAGTCCCCTTTGTATGTGTGTGACCTTCTCGGCTCGAGATAATAGTAGGATTTGTATAATAATAATAATAATTGACCCGTTACTATTATTATAACGATTAATGGTAAGATCTAGCGTCATTTCGTAACCCACTTAAATATCATGAGAACACTTATTTAGTAATATCTGATTGCGGGTTGAACGCTAAGTTCGATAATCACATTTAACCCAAGCGGTAAATGGTGCTACCACCGATTATTACTTAGCGGGCATAATAAATGGAACGATTCTCATTGATTTCCAACGTTCAATCCTGAGGCTCTTCCAATGCGCTTAAGGTTATGGCCTCTTTATAGGCGAGGAACCATGCGAATCTCCACACAGACTCCTTGAGGCAACTCATCATAATATGTGGTTACGAGTTGTAAGAGATGATCAACTTCTTCATTTTGAGCACTGGTATGTGTTCAAATACAATTTGCTCAAATTTCTTGGCCAATTGGATGCCTTTCCCGTGGTATTTAACTTGACTCATGGCTGCGTACTCCTTTCCACTTGGTCATGATTAATTTGGAATCTCCCTTTACCCAAATGTGATTAATCCCTACGATTTAACTATGGCCAATCCAGTGGCCATGACTTTATACTCTGCTTCGTTGTTGGTAGTAGGAAAGGTGAATCATGATACATAATGCTTGATTATATTATCGGGCCATAAATCGGGATTTGATGGCAGTCCTTTCGTTTCTTGCTCCGTCACAAAACAATATCCATTCAGGATTATTTGTTCCTGGTTCAAAGTCACTAGATTCGCTGATAATTTGAGGGGGTTGAGTTGTGCATTCAATTATGAAGTCCGCTAAGGCATGGGCCTTGATGTTGGTGCGAGGGACATAAGAAATGTCAAACTCGCTTAGTTCTATAGCCTAAGTTGTTAACCTTCCAGATAGTTGCGGACTTGTAATGACTCTCTTCATGGGTTGATCCGTCACCACTTGAATCAGATGTGATTCAAAGTATATCTTCAATTTGCGAGGTGAGATGGTTAGGGCAAAGGCAAACTTATCTATAACTAGATAATTCTCTTACGCACCATGTGAATCTTGCTACGTAATAGATTGGCACTTTGTTACCACTTTTATACGAATCAATGCGCTACTTATAGCTCCGTTTGTCTGACGAGGAATAAGCATAAAGTTTCCTCGCCCGGAGTTGTGATAATAATTTAGGCAAATCAAATATTCTTTCAATTCCCTCAAAAACTTTATTTCATTCATAAATCCCGATAAAACATGTTCTTGAGGCTCGCACTTAGATTCTTGAAGAAAGGCAATTTGCGTTTGCGGACTTGGGAAATAAGCGACTTAAAGAGGCTGCAAGGCGCTTTTGTGAGTTTTTGGATATCCTTATACTTTCGCGAGGGGTTGCATAATGTCTTATATCTTGTGGGATTTGGATTCAATCCCGTTGGTGATCATGTAACCTCGTTCGGACACTTACTTTTCACAATGTCCTTGACATATATCTCCATGTTCACCAATTTGGGTGGCGAATATAGATTAACCGTCTCTTTGGTAAAGGCCACACCATTCTTAAGCCAAAGAGACTTTTGTAACAATACAATCCATACTCCTTTATAAAAAGCGAGTTTCTCTTCATCCTCGAGTGCATTTAATTTGATGGTACCCTGTGAAGCATCCATAAAAATCAAAGTTCGTGACCAGCTACCGTCCATGAGTACCATGACATGGTACGGTAGAAGTCTTTAGGACTATCTTTATTACCGCGACTTGTAAAATTCGTGCATCCTCGAGTTTCATTTTTCTTTTTAACTTGACACAGCGTTTACTTGATCCATTAAAGAGCTGGGTTCCAGATAAAATCTACTCGGTAATAAATCAGCTTTTGTTACATTGCCAGTTCTTCTAAATGTTTAAGGTTCGCTACTTTTTATACGGGTACATACATAGAGTCAACGTCACGGGTTTATGTAGAATGGTAGTCAATACATATAGGCATATCCTGCACCGCTGACAAATATATATCTTTGTATTTTTAATCAATGAATTGGGCCTTCTTTTGATTTTCTAACAAAATTGTCCCTGGGGAATGTTATCTCTGGTTCCTCGTGGCCCAGACTTGACAATCTCCTCGTGAGGCGGGTCTCTTAAGGTTCTCTCGCTCCTTCAGGCGGGTGTCGGCTTCTTTACGGGCTCGCCTCTTGTTGTGTCCTCGGGATGATTTTCTCGATCGCGTTTCCTCGGCTCTCTAGTTCACTTGAGGTGGGGCGAGATTTGATATTAACACATCACGGCTTTCTTTTGATTACCACATATTTCCCCTATTCCCCCTACGGTTGGGAACTTAAATGCTTTGAGGTGCGTGTTAGAATCTAGTATGAATTTCATTTGTGATAAACACCAAATTCATACATCCCGGATCATAGTATTATAAGTGTCTAAAACACATAATTAACAATTATGAATAACGAGCACTTACGGTGATGCGGCTGGAGATCTATCAACAAATTCTCCACGAAACCTCCTTTGAATTCCGTGGTTGAGAGCCTTGATGTAATTTTCAGTTGGTTGCAGCGCGAGGAGGTTGGAATCCACTACATTGTGTTTGCTAGAAGCAGTAAGGTTGGTTGGATGAAAGAAAAATCAAGAGAAGAATTTTCAATTCTTCCATAATATTTTTAAACCATATGGAGAAGTGGAGGCTTTAGTTTTCATTTAATTTCATGAAAATGAAACTTATGTTGAAAAACCTAATAGGTTTGATTATATATGTCAAACTAAAGCCAACCCCGAATAGTTAATGAGCCGACCGTTAAATTTAACTAAACCGTTAAGTAAAATCAAATACTAACAAGTTGTTAATAGTAACTAACGAGTTACTACTTGAGCTCGACCAACTTCTCCGAATTAATTCGATTGACAATTAATTAATTCGGGTTCATCAATTTCTATTTTACATTATCGATGTAAAATTCAATTGAAAGAATATTAGTTGATTACAATCAACTCTCAATTTAACAAATTTAGTTTAATTTCATACATGAAATATAATCAGCGCCAACGTATGTGTGTGACGCCCAGGCTCGAGATAATAGTAAAGTTGTATAATATTAATTGATCAATTACTATTATTATAACGATTAATAGTAAGATCTAGAGTAGCTCACTTAACCCTTAAATTATCATGAGAACCTAAACTAGTATACAATTACTAAGGTGAGCCTTAAGTACGATGTCATTTAACCAACCCGGTAAATGAATTGATACCACAGAATTGTCGCATGACGGGTATAATAAAGGGAATCAATTCTCGTTGATTTCCAGCGATTACAAAAGGAAAGCAATAAAGCTGGCGGAATTGATATAAGATTACTCCCCGATCGATCCGTTGTATAGTCCCGGGGATGTCTACGATTGTGAACTAGCCTCTAATTGTGGATTTTTTTTTGCCCGAGCCCACAATAAAATCCAAAGTTGTAAATCCCTTTGGATAAACCCGAATTCCCGATTAAACCACAGTGCTTGGCGTGTGGATTGGTTGTAGCATGTGCGAGTAACCTAATTTGTCATAGGTAGATAAGTACAGAATATCATTTGAGCTGCCCGATATACGCGGCAGTGAACTGCGGTGTATTAGCAATGGTGGTCAGTGCTAGGGTCGTCATAGAGGCAACTTCGAGGGCCTTACCCGATTGACATCTGAAAAAAAATAAGCTTCGATACATATTGGAGCCGATGATGAGAATACAACTTCTCTTCCTAGCATAATTATTTCTAGAATTCCTCAGTCGCGCCTCGCAGCCCTCTGAAATAGTGTCAATATGACCGCTGATCTAGGTGATGGGTCGAGAGCATTTCTATTTTCAGGGGTGGATTTCATGGCCGCGCCACCAGTGAATGACCATATTCCTTGTTGGACTTCTTGGGCATGCTTGCGGTCTGTCCCTTGTGTCCACGAACTCCTTCAAGTATTCTCTTTTTATTAACTTTTTCATCTCAATCTTTAACATGTGACACTAATCGGGTAATCGCTGACCATATTCTCATAGTATTCGTATGCCTTGATTTGTCTTTATTCCCTCACAGTGCTTTCATACGAGGTGGTTTTGACACTTGATCTTTTATTAGCCATCACGAGGGTAAATCTCAAAAGATAAGCGACTCTTAGTGGGATTTTGGCCCGCCATATCTTTGGTGTGAGACTAGGCGGCCTTGTGTGAGCCCATTTCTGCGTGGGGTGAATAAGGTCTTTCAGTTTGCCCTGTCAGCGAGCTTTATCCGTATACGTATTTTCATCGGCCGAGCCTTGGATCCGCTATTGAATTTCTCACGAAGATTAGCGAGGACCCTCGCTTCCACCCCAGCAAATTCTCCCAAATCAATATGTTTATTGACAGCTTTGGTCGACTTCAGTCCTTGTTAGGGGTATCGATGCTAGCCCAGCTTTCTTGATTTGTGATAGTTTAGGCCACGGTAAAATGCCATATAAGCAATCTTGTTATCAATGCTTGGTATATTATTCAAAATGGCTTTGTATTGTTGGTGGAAATCCTTGAGCGACTCATGTGGCCCCTATTGCAAAACCATTAAAGCTCTCTCATCCAACTTGTTTGTAATGGATGTGTTATACTTAGCAATGAAAGCATCCATTGTAGTAGCATATGAATCGATTGAGTTCTTTGGAAATTCCATATACCAATCCAGCGCAGCCCCAGTTAGACTATTTAGAAATGCCTTAGTATAAATATCCATATCATTTGTTGTAGTCATTTAGGCCAAAAAATCCTTTAAGCGCTTATTCGGATCTCATACATTTATATTGTATAAATTAAGGGAGTAACATGAACCCTGTTGGTATAGGTATTTGCAGTAAATATGGCATTCTTGCTTGAGATCTGACACACGGCTCACCCCTAAATGGCATTCACGCTTGGGGTCCTGACACGGCTCATTTCTTTCTGGTAAAGAATTTATCGCGTTGTTTAAATTCATTGAATTATATATTACGGTAGTAGGAAACTCTTTGTAATAACAACTACGTTGGCATCCATTTCGGGGAACCGTTTGGTGTACCACTGATGGCCTAAAAGAAGTGTCCTTGCATCACCATACTATGGAAGCATGAAGGAGGTATACATCGGACTATAAGTTGGAGTATATGGAGATTAAATGGAGTGCGATAGGATTCTCGTGCCCACATGTTCTTGTCTACTTGCGAGTTGCTTTTCAATATCTGGTTCTTGTGACGAGGTCTATCACTAAAAATGAGCTCAACACATTATTTGAACTTCGTTCCCAGCCAAAGCGAACTCTCAGCTGTACTTAATACGAATGTCTTCCATTCGGTGTGTCCAGTTAAGGAAGCGTCAATGGTGGAACAATTATTTGTTGAGACCGACCCGGTGTATCCACGTGAACCTATTGTTCGATGATTGAATTATGAAATGTATTTTGATTTTGAGAAACTTGATTGGTCTTCCCCATACATAGCGCCATTTGATCCGCCATATTTTGTTGTGGGTTGTGAGGGAGGTCTAGTTCGTAGTAGGTGATGGAGCCGTCAATCTGGGCTACGTCAGCAAGCTGTGTTTGGCGAGTTGAAATCTTCGTGTGGTGGAATGGGTCGGCGGTACTCTTGGCGCTTTTAGGTTTCTTGGTTCACCTATGGATTTTCCTTTAGCGAATGAGGAGTCTCAGGTGAATTACATTGGTTAGAATTGAAAGTGTGGTGAGGAATGCAACCTTGAGGGGAATTCAAATCACTAAGTTAGTATTAGCAATTGGAATAGAATAAATAGTAGAAAGGGAATTTTAGATTCTGCTCGAATGGTGGGTAATACTTGGTATTTATGACGTAGTCTGAGCTGTCGCGAAACTTTGTAAAGGAGTGTTGTAAGCGCGACACGTATCGTTGGCAGGTTGTGGATGGGCTATAATGGTCTTGTCCGTGAGTGGGCTAGAGCCCAGATCCGTACAACACACTGATTCTTATATATACACTTGAGGTAAGAATTATTTACCCATATCAAATATTGTTTATTGGTCAGCTTCCCAATATAGAATCGAGAAATTTAAGGAAGCCGCTAAGCAATTGAATATTGCATGCACAAAAAAGTTGTCTCTTGATTGCAAAACTGGTTGGAACTCAACTTATCTCATGCTACCGGTACCCATTACTTATAAGGAATCTCGCTCAAGTGTTCGAGAAAGGAATCTTACATCTTTACCAGTTTTGCCAACAGATGAAGATTTTCAATATGCAATTATACTTCAATGAGATTTTCGGTGAAACTAGAGATAGAATTAAGTTGTTTGAACTTTGTCAAAACTGTTATGATTTATTGAATGAATATCAATCAAAGGTTAGTTGTGACAAGAACAATTCTAGCAAAAACTAACAATAAACAATAAATTAGAAAGCTAGCTAGTTGAACATCCTTCAAACAAAAATAGGACTGAACTCAATTAACAGGATTTCTGCAACTTAACATTTAAATTTACAAGAACTTGGCAACGTAACTCATAATATGTCCGATTTGCATATATGTTTAATATTGGGTAGAACCAATTTGTTTGTTCTACAGCTTCCTCCAGGACTGAATACTTTCCAGATGGAAGGGTAGTAAAAATGTGCTTGAGAAATGAGCTTGACCCTTGCCCTATGAGCATATCCAACAAGTTATTCACATCCTTTAGCATATAAGAATCTATAAATATGACAAAAGTAGTCGAACAACATAATACCAAAGTTCAAAATCATAGAACTGAAAGTTCCACATACATTATATTTTGAGGTATCAATCAACCAAGACAATAATAAAATGAACTAAACACTCAACGGTTAGTATCTTGTATTCTTCTTTTTAGAGTATCTGAGGTATCAATCAACCAAGACAATAGTAAAATGAATTAAACACTTAATGTTGATTATCTTGTATTTTCCTTTTTAGAACATGTCAATCGTCGATGCAAGTAGGCAATTGAAAATTTAACTACAGCATAGGTTTCAGAGATTGAGCTAACATTTAGAGAACATTAGACAGTACGCAACAATAACAATAGTGAACATATGATCCAGGATCCACTCAGTGATTGAGTAAACATATTGAGACTTTGTGAACGAACTAAATGTATAAGTAACATGGACCGGTAATCCATTCATTCATTCGATAAACTTATTGCTTAGAGCTTCAATGTATCACCCTTCAAAATGATATGTCAGCATTAACTAATTAACACAATCTTCATGTCCGACATATTCCTTATGAATATAGTTCTTGAACTGAAAAAGGAGAAAAAAATGCAAAGTTTGCACATAAAACTATTTCAGATGAAAAGGAGCAGAAGAAAGAACATATACCTGTTTTAATTGCTGTGAAATTTGTCGAAGAACTTGTCTAAGTGATCTACTCACTTGGCAATTTCAGGAATTTCAGTCATATATGCAGTCTACATGCTAATTGTTTTGTTCTAATCCACCTTTGCCACCTGTACTTTTGGAATCTGAGCAGCTATCCAGCTACCAACATTAAAGCTTATAAATGTCACTTCAAACCATCGATCTTCTATTCGCTATGGTACATATTCACAGAGCGAGATTATTTCTATAACATTTAAATAGATGCAGAACAACGAAGTCATTTCAGATAAAAAGCATAAAAATTTAATTATCAAACTTAATCGATAAAAAAGTTCTACAATAAATAAAAACTAAAACACAAATAAAAATATTACAATATGAAAAGGTAATTAAAGAACAAACAATTTTAAAAAATCACCTAGACTTGCTTGATTTGTCAGTAATCACCATCCAAGCTATGCAACTCTTGATGTCAAATCAGTGGCAGAATAGGGAAGAAGTTCAATGTAGTTGTCATGACAGTTGAAAGCTTCCGTAAAGCTCTTTCCACAATTGATGTTGCAATGAAATCTCTGGTTTCGATGAGGATCTCATCAAATTGTTTGACAAACGTTGGTGAAGATATGTGGTGGATTTCGGCTCGAGGAACAGATATCAGAGAAGTAAGCTCTGTAGGAAATGTCCAGAATTAGTAATTCGACTTGAAGTCATTCAACTCCTTGCCTGATGTCGACGAGTTCTAACAAATGTACTGTACTTTTCAATGAAAGTTTCGGTAGCCATGATCAATTGCAAATGCCATGAAGATGGTATGTACTATTTCCGCCTGACCATCTAGTTTCTTGAGAGAGTTGTTGCACCAGTGCATTCCATGATGAATGATTAGGGACTATGCCACTTTCCATCATTTGTAGGAAGACCATCAAAGCATTGTGAAATTCTCCGCCATTACAGAAGGCAATGATTATAGGACTGAAATTTTCAGCATCGAGCAAGCAGCCTCTTCCAGTTATGTCTTCTAAGAATTTCAAAGCCCTGTCAACTTTCCCCTGTCTGCAAAGCCCGCTTACCAGAGAACTAGAGGTCGAAGGAACAGGTAAATAACTGCGAACTAGCATTTCATTGAACAACTCAAATGCTTCCTTAATACTATCTATTTGGCAGAGCCCAGGGATTAAATTGGCATAAACAAGAACACTAGGGCCATCACCTTCTTGAATCATCAGATCATAAACCTTCTTGGCCTCCAGTATATCCTTTTTATCACATAAGCTTAATATCCTCAGGGTTCTATCCACAACTCTTGGAAACATTTTCTCCATCTTTGTGAGATATGCAAGTGCCTTTGATATATTATTCTCCTTGTACAGACCATACAACATGCTGTTATATGGTCTAACACGACCACCAGAGCCCTCTTTGCTATCCTCCAATAATTCTAAGATCTTAAAGCCCTCCTTCATTCTTCCTCGTGAAAACAAACCATAGATGAGTGTATCATAAGTAGTGAAATTCCAACCAATGCCAACCCTTTTCATTTCATCAAACATTTCAAGAGCTAATTCCAACATCCCGGAATCACAGAGACCAGAAATCAATGAGTTATATGTATCCACATTTGGTAAACAACCCTTCATCTCCATCTCTACCATTACATGACGTGCCACTTTTACTTTTTGTATTCTGCAGAACCCTTTGATCAGAGTATTATAAGCCACAATATCAATTTTCCCTCCCCTGCTTTCCGCCCGTTCTATAACCTCTACAGCCTCAGTCACACGCCCTTTTGCACAGAGAAGATCCACTACCTTAGTCACTGAAATAACATCAGGAACAAATCCATTAGAATAGCTCTTCTCCAGCATCACGAGAGCCTGGACCAAATCCCCCTCTTTACAATACGTTGATATAAAGATATTAAAAGTCACATCATTGGGATTTTCCACTTCACTCAACAAGCTCCTAGCTCTCCCTACCTTCCCATTCTTGCACAATCCGTTAATCAATGTATTATATGCAACAATGCACGGTGTAATTCCCTGAGTCTTCATTGTTTGTAAGAGTTTAAACCCATCTCCGATTCTATTAGTTAAGCACAACCCTTTCATTAAGATGCTGTAAGTGTAGTCATCACCATTTCCCTTCATTTTCTTTCTATAAAATTCTCTAGCAATATCAATATCTTCCTTCACAAGAACATCAAGAATGGTGTTGAACAGCTTCAAAGATGGTTCTTTTCCAAATTCCGAGACTAATTCAAGTACATTAGTAACTTCTCTAACTTTTCTAGCACGTGAAAGCCCACGAACATAAGTAACAAAAATATCATCATCAGGTGGCATACCAATTGAAGTAGGCATTTCATCGAGCAGGCGACATACAATATCAAAACGACGAAAAGTGCAAAGTTTATGAATCAATGCCCTGTAGGTTGATTGGGTGTGTGTGTGTGAAATTGGGGGCAAGATGCCCCATCTAAATGTTTGGAGTGTTTGGTTTGGGGACCTTTGTTCCAAAATCAGATGGGCAATGTGATCAACCGTTGGGGCCGGAGATGTGCTTGATGTTGAAATGGCTTTCAGTTGGATGGAAAACAAGTGTTTCTTTAGGTTGGTTCCATTTCCATTAAAGAATAGGGTTGAAAGCTGTGAAAATTTCTGCACATAACTTGACCTCATAAATTCCAACCACCAAACAAAGCACGTGAAACCATTTTTTTTATCTATTAATTTTACTAAATGAAACCTGCAATAGTTGGATCATCCCGACCCTGTAAATTAGAACTTCTTAGTCGTTCCAAATCTGTAAGATGAAATCAATTGAACATTTCAAAGAATTGAATTGTCGAAAAAATGAAACATGTCTAATAGTACAAAAATATCAAATCGTTTCAGCACGTAAAAGGTTAAGCTCTGCTCTGTGGAGACTACCCTAACACTCTTCATGCATACATTTGAAATATATTACTACTCAAATAATTTCGTACTGACCCCTAAACTATTGTGATTTTTTCAAATCGCCCTCCTTGACAATGTTTCCATTATATAAGACATAAATACATTTCATACAGAACAATCTCGGAATTGAATAAATATTCAAATTCTGGGCTAAATTCTTTAAATAAATAAAATAACTCGGCAACTTGAAATTAAACATAAACTTTAATTTTATACATAAGTACTCGGCGAATAAAATCGTGCGAAATAATATGCATTCTGCGAATAATATGCTGGCCGCTAGACAAAGACTATTGATTAAATTAAACTTTAAACTCAAAATTTAAAGAAAACAACAAAAAAACTCTAATATTGGCAGCTAATAAAGCCACAATAAAGCTCCCCAAGCCACAACCCAGAAAAAGTAATTAAATAAATTACACAAATTCATCCCCTAATCAACTCATAAAGCCTCAATTAACTTCGTATCATAACTAAGCTCTACAATCAACTCGATTAACTCCTCCATGGTATCGAGGATTCTAAACCCATCTTAGCTTGATAAACAAAATAAACAATATAGTTAAGAAATAATTCAAAGCCAAAGTGACCATGTTAAATTCTTTAAGATATAATCTTAGTTCAAGTAAAATGGAAATATTTGCCGATATTATAGTCCTGAAACACCATTTCACGTATCATATTAGTTTAAAGAATATGGAATTTCTTGTTTTCGTTTTTTGGTACATAATTAAAGAAAAATGTGTGAATTGTTTGTTACAGTAAATTGAGTCCAACTAGATTGTTATTGTTGTATGAAGATTAAACACGAAGAAGATAATGTACCTAGTGGCTGGTAATTTAATAACTGAGCTGCAAATTATGTAACTGAAAGACATAAAAAAAACATGGAACGGTCTGGTTGAGTTAGTATTCCTTATCCAAAATTCAAATTTCATTATAGAAAAAAGTTGGTTGGAAAATATTATAATCTTTCATTATCCCAAAAAAATAGGATTATGTTATGGAGGTGGAGAGGATAAGCCAATGGAGATTAAATGGCTTCTTTGGATTGGGCTTTATCAATAATTCAGTGGGCTAAAGTTTAGAAGCTTAATTTTTTTCGGATACAACTAGCTGGAGTGCAAGGTAAATACACAGATGCCGAAAATTTGATTCATTTCTTATGTCACTACTTCTTGAAGTAGATATTAGGAATGAATCCGTTATAATACGAAAGTTGTATATTTTATTTAGATTGGCTATTAATTGATAACAAGCTTAAATAAAATAAATATTGAAAATCTACTGTTCACAAATTAATCAAAATATTTCAATAAAATTTGAGTACCTGAAGGCATACGGTGTAGTGTTAATGCATGCTAAGTATATAGAACTTTATCTCGACTATTAATGCTATTGATATAATTTTTTGTTATACACAAAGAAAAAGAAAATCTTTGTCTTCGCTTATGTTGACAGGCATTGTTTTTTAGATGGATTGGATCCTAGTTTGATCCTTCATGTTTTGGTCAAGTATTTTGCATAGTATTTCTAGATTTTTTGATTTTAGAATCTCGCCAAAAAAATAGATTTAAATGTTTGAAAAATAAATTTGATCGTTAAAAGGAACAAATTTTTGGTCTTTGTGGAATAAATTTCAATTAAATGTGTGTAGTTGTTAAGATTTAAATCAATGAAATATATTAAGGTTAAATTTGTCTAATTATATTTTGAGGCCAGGTGTTAGAAATTTTGAGGCCGGCGTTTAAGCGTACGTTTTGTTCGGACAATATGTCAATGCCTAGAAGCCTATAAGAACTTGATAATCACTCATTATGGTTGCACATGATTGGATTCGGTCATTTTTTTAACCAAGTCCGTTCATCTGCATGCAAACCAGAAATGAAAATTTGAGGGGAAAACGACCGAATGGGTTAGACTAGATTTTCAGATGGTTAAAGCGGTCAGTTTAATTACAGTTGGTTTCGGCTTCCCAAAGAAAATTTTCACAAAGGGAGTTTAAAGGTTAAATGAGTCAGAAATATAACTTAACTATGTACGTATATTAGAAAATCTACAAAAAAAAAGTCGATATGGAACCCAAAATGAACTTAGTAAGCATATCATCACAAAATGAACTTACTAACGGGTGTTTTTTATATCTAATAAAAACTTAAACTTAATTAATTTAATATTTTTTTATTAAGTGTGTTTAATAACCTAATTATTTTAAGAATTGAATAGAATAGATCTTATCAAAATCCTTAATAGATTTTAGTTAAGAATCTTAAATTAATTATATCCTCTTAATCGAATCAAAAGTGATAACTCTGACTTTTACATAGTTCTCTGTAAATTCTCACCACGTACCGACATCCTACAAATCGCACCTATCTTAGCCGATTGAGACTATCACGTTAGGGGCTCAGGAGTCCGCGCCTGCGATACCACGGAGGTTAATGTGAAGATGTGCGCCCGATTGATCACGGAATTAGAACTTTATGCTAACCCACTTTCCCGTCTGAATTTCGCTGCTTTGTGAAATTGACATGACTGCGTAGAAGATGCGAAGTGTTAAATGCTTAATCTTCCCAATTAACACCAATTGAGTAATCTTACGTGGACAAAAAATCACCCATGCATAGTTGAATGGCGAATGGCGGTTCGAGGCAATGAACCTCGAAAAGTCTCGGCGCCGTAGCGTCACGACAAGGTGGCGACACTTGAGTCCTCTGATATTCATTATTTTAATAATAATAATAGTTAAGTAGAAATGTGAAGCATATGAGAATTAAGGCAAATATGCATGAAATGTTTAATAATAATTATTAAAAATATTGATTTTATATTAATTCATTAATATTTAATTTTAATATTAAACTAATCAAAACATAGAATTTACAGTATTATTTAATTAAGTTTTAATATTAATAAAAATATTATAAATAGTAGTTATAAAAATTAATTATAATAAAGATTGTCTTGAATTGCATCTTTGTTATTCGTTTATGTACTTTTTTGGATTGAGAAGTTTTTAAAACAAGAACGCATGACAAGTGTTGAAAAATTGAATAAAGAATAATGTTCACCCCATCTCAATAAAGGATCTGCTAATGAAAATGCCTAAAAAAACTCCCCCATTAAATCAATTAATGACACAAATTAAGGTAAAATTAATTCTTCCATAGTAGAAATTACACCGTAAAATATTCCCTCTTTTTCTTCTTCACGTATTCTTCCCCCCACGAACCTACTTTTCTCATGCCCACCAAACCCTAGTCGTCTCTTCTTCTTCAATCACTCTTTTTGATTTTTTTTTTTAAACAAAAAAGAAATTAGTCGTGGCGCCGCCATGGCGCTAGGAGCGCCGCACTACAAAAGCGGTGAAGGCGCCGCCATGGAGGCCGCCCGCAGTTCTCTGTTGCCTCATAGTCCTTTGAGGCGCCCGTCGCCCAGCGCCAGCCGCGCCGCCATGGCGGCGCCACGGAGCAGCATTTTCTAAACTATGCCCCTATTTTATTTCATTCCTTCCATGCTAGAGTTTTCACGAGTTTAGAATTTAAAACCCTCTCAATAATTGGAGACATTGGTTTCATTAACGAAATTCCTTGGCAAGCGAATCAATCTTCCCATTGTTCTTTTTTTATCTTTCATATCTAAATCCTTTCCTTTATGGTCTAGCTTAGCATTTCTATTCAAATCTTCTAAATATTTTTTATTTTATTTTATATGTAACTTTATAGATATTAAATATTATGACTCTTATTTAAATATTAGTTTTGTTACCAAATTAGTTTGTCTTTATTATTTATTTTTTATTGTGATATTATTTGTTTAATCACAATTATACAATTCATATATATAAATGAACTAATATATTGAGAAAAGTTTTCAGCATAACTTAATTTAAGTCTTTATTTGAGTCATTATCAAATAATTAAACATAGTCGATATTGATTCGGTTATACATAAAGAAGAACTTCACGTGTAGTTATGGCGCAGTGGATAGCCCGTGTCATGATATACAGGGCCGGAGGCAAGGAGAATAGAAGTCTTTTAGTCGTTATCCGCCAATGGAATCTGGCGTGGCGGTACCTCGCTTACAATGCAGTCCTCGTTGTCTTATGCATATATCTCGCAGCAACATATGAGAAATGTGCTATTGTACTTAGTCGCTAAATACTACATTGCCGTTACTAACTTAGCGTCAGTGTACGTGGTATTTGTCCAGGCCAGCTTTTCAGTGCGATAGATACTACCGCTATGAAACCATCCGCTAAAGAGATCGCGCAACAAGCGATCCGACATTGATCGGGGTGTTTAACGGGTTGAACCCGATAAATCAAGGCGAAAGAATATCTACTCGCCAAACACATATTTCAAGTAATTCTAGTTGAGAAGTATTCGTACCACAAAATACGAATACATCGATAGCGTGTGCGGATCGATTCATGTCTGCATGGATAATCAAAACATGTCGGCGAGCCAACGACACCGTGCGCGCGGCAGCTTCCGATTTCAAGGGGACAGCGCAACCAGCTATACAGAATATTGAGACAATAATCCAAACGCAGTTCACGCTGAGGCGGAAAGGCGTGGGGCGGAAAGTCTTTGCCAGATCGCTGGCTTTCAGTCATGCGAGCTGACCCGTCGCGCCCGAATGCATTCATATTATATAGGCCAATGGGGACTTCGTATAGAACACGGAGAAGAAAAAAACCCAATGTTTGTGACACCGGCCCGTCAAAGGGTAAATGTCAGCGCCAGCAGTACGTAATGATCCAATTGGTGTAGCTGTAAACCTTGGCAGCTTGATAATTTCAAAAAATTCATGGAGCGGCGTTCCGCGATATCGCGCCCATTAGCCCAACCAATAGATGCCATTCTTAAATCGGTTGGATTGCTTTTCGGCTCCACGGATTTAAAGTTGCGCGGTTAGAGATATTTGGCGTAAGGACTGACCAAAACATCTACATGGATTACATCGCCTACATGACCATAACATCAAATAACTAGGATTTACATACTAAAAGCTTTCACTTGACCTCACTTGGAAGTCTGAGAGGTGTGGTACATGAAGTTACCATTAAAGACGATAGACACGTACCAACAAACAGCGGATGCTTTCGTTGCCAAATTTGCTTGCAACCATTCGGAGAAAGCAGGATGAGCGGATCTGTGGAGATCGATAGGCGAAAATGAATCTTTGAGGGCTTACCATAGCCGTTGTAACAACCTTTTGTTGAACATTCTTATGGTCGACGATAAAGTGGCATACATGGTATTCTTTAAAGACTTACGCTACAGCAAAATGAAGAAAGCCTTGTTGATACGAACACCTTTAACATAGGATGAGCTGACAGCCGCGGTAACTACACATATTGAGTTTGGAGAGTTAAAGTTGGGTGATGAGCAACCAGTCTGTTGGAAATCAATAGTTATTGGTTTCATTTATTATGCCCGTTGCGATAATTGTTGTAACAATTCAAATCTTAAATGAATATTAGAATGAATCTGTTATAATATGAAAGTTGTATATTTTCTATTTAGATTCACTATTGAGTGATATGACTTAAATAAAATAAATACGAAATCTACTCTATTCCTAAATTAATAAAAATATTTCAATAAAATTTGAGTACCACAGACTTTCGGGCGTAGTGTGTACATACACTTCCAGTATATAGAACTTTATCTCGAACTACTAATCTTTATTGATATAGAATTTTTGTTATACACAAGAAAAAGAAAATCTTTGTCTTCCTTATGTTGAACTAGAGGACATTGTTTCTAGATGGGATTGGATCCCTTATTTCAGTCCTTCATGTGTTGGTTCAAGTATTTTTGGAATGGTATTTCTAGATTTTGATTTTAGAATCGTAAAAGAAAATAGATTTAAATGTTTGAAAAATAAATTTCAAATCTCATTAAAGAGACAAATTTTAGTGCTTTTTGTGGAGACTAAATTTCAATAAAATGTGTGTAGTTGTTAAGATTTAAATAAATGAAATATATTAATGTTAGTTTATGTCGTATTTTTGAAGGACGATATTTAGCGATTTTGAGACAGTAACTTGGCGACTTCACGTTTTGTTCGGACAATAGATTGATCTTAGAAGCCATACAGAACTTCATAATCCTTCATTTATGGGTGCACATGGTTGGGTTCGGTCATTTTTTTAATCATTTTCGAAACCAAAGGGAACCAAGTTCGTTCATCCATATGCAAACCAAAAATGAAAATTTGAGGGGAAAACGACCGAATAGGTTGGACTCGATTTTCGGATGGTTAAGACAGATTGATTTGGTCGGTTCGGTTTAAACCCCGAGAATTTTCTAAAGGGAGTTTAAAAGGTTAAATGAGTCACAAATATAGCAACTATGTATGCGTATATCGAGGAAAATCTACAAAAAAAATTAGATATGGAACCCAAAATGAACTTAGTAAACACGTAAATCCACAAAATGAACTTACTAGCAGATTGTTTTTATATCTAATAAGAACTTAAAATTAAATTAATTTAATGTTTTTTATTAGTGTGTTTGATAACTAATTATTTTAAATTGAATACAATAAGATCTTAATAAAAATCCTTAATAGATTTTTAGTTAAAATCTTAGCAATTATGTCCTCTTAATCAAATCAAAATTGATAGTCCAGCTATTATCGATTTTAAACTCAAGTGTTTGATTCAACCCCTCCTGGTGTGTGGAGTAACTGAAACCTTACCAAATTGAAGTGCTAGCATATTGAAATTCAAAGGAGGCTTCGTGAAAGAATTGTTGCTGATTAATTCCGCTGCACTGTAAGTATTCTGATTTAATATATATGAATATATATTTTGTAGTTATGATTTTATGCAATTTAAATGATCCTGATATGCTTTTTGTTTAAGATTTAAACAAGTTATGCATAGAAAATTCCTTAAATCGCGTCGGGCGATGAGGATGGTGGAGACTACCATTATGGATATAGCGAGATGGGGCTTATAACGGAATAGCTAATAGGCCGGCCGGCCAACATCGCGATTTGAGCGGTGGTATCATTAATACACCTCGAGTTGAAAATTTCCAAACCACGGCGTAGGACGGTGAGATGTAGGGGCAGGCGGGCCGTTAGCGAATTCCATGGCCTCCACGGGTAAGAGGTCCGGAATGGAAGAGGAAGTATCTGTGAGGAATAGTAAGCGCCCCTTGAATCTCTCCAGCGCCCCGATGCTTGGATGAGTGTTCCAAGAAGAGGCGGTCGCGTAGGGAGGCCGGGTATCGTTCATGTATGAAATAGAGCAATGTTGCTAGAATTGAGAGTTTATTTATGGCTCCAGCATTTCTCAATCGGAAATTTTACATTGATAATGTAAAATATAAATTGGATAAACCTAAATTAATTAACTAGTTAGTTTAATTAATTTAATAGTTAGTTGAGCTCGTTAGTAACTTGTTAGTTACTTATTAATAACTTGTTCATGTTTAATTTACTTAACGGTTTAATTAAATTAAACGAGTCGGCTCATTAAATTATTAGGTTGGGCTTTTAGGTTAGTTCGACCTCTATATAAGCAAGACTTATTAGATTTTCATAAAACGTCACAACAACAAAAACCTAGCCACCAAAAGAATTTTTTCGGCCTCCTCCCTTTCATGGAGTAGCCAAAAACTTATCAAGTGCAAGATTGGAATTATGGCTTTGATAATTCCATCCAGGCCTGTGTACGTTCTAGGGCCAAAATCTTTGGATTCAACTCTCACAGTTGTCTGACCAACTAGAGGCATTGCCATTTTTGTGATGCCTTAATTGAGATTCAAAAGGGAGGCTTCGTAGAAGATTTATTCTTTGATTAATTCAAATTGTAAGTGCTTTACTTTTATATATATTATAATATATTATTTACATAAAATATATAATTTAAGGAAATCTAGTTATATATGCTTAGTTGATTTTATTCAAGTTAGCCATATAAAATGTCTTCCACCAACCCGATCTAAAGCTTGATGTTGAGAAAAGAAAGGAATGTGTGGCGGCGGTGTGGGAGAAAATACAACGAGGATGGGGACGACTTGGGGGGAAACCTTACAAAGGTCCTTTTCCTAAAAGCAATGGTTAAATTGCGCTGACAAACTTCTGCGGCCATGAACCTCGGGCGATAAGCCTTTGAGAATACATGGTGGAAGCGTTAGCGGATCTTGGCGATGAGCCCGACTCTCGGTACTGGGCGGATGATGATCTGGTCCGATTTCAGTGATGGGCCGGATCACAAATCTTCAAAGTTGAACTTCGATGTGCCTTGGTCCAAATGAGAGTTTCTAAAAAATAAGAACCAGTTGCCCGGCCGAACTTGCTCGACAATCGAAGTCGATAGGATCAAAAGAGTTTAGTTTCTAAAAATGAAAGGAGATTGGGTATCAGAAGTGGACTTGCGATTTGGCGCCAGATTTCGCTTTTATAGTCTATTTGGACGCTGCTTTGAGTCGAACCTTGATGGCTCTGCCATTTACCCGATTAATGATTTTGTGGCTCATTAAGGGCCGGTAATTACGATCTTAATTGCCCCACCAAGCGAGGCGAGACGAGCCGTTAGTCTCAAAAGACTCTTACTGCTCCCTACCCGGTGGGCGGCTCGGCCATTCTTTGGGCTTTCGCATTTGGCCGGTACAAAATTGTGAGATCGAATCCTTTTATTTGGTACCTTGTTAGCATGCAGTCCATTTGGGAGAGCCCAATCTGAATAGACCCGATCCACAGATCCGCCCGTTTATTTATAGAGATTGTCGTTTGCCTACATACCCGCCCCATTTTACATGGGTGGATTGAGAGCATATGGGGGGGTCTTCTTTACCAAATAAGCGCTTGCTCGATTCGGCCTAAGCGTCTCCCGCTACTAAAATGGTTGAGACCGCCCGTCGCCCCATCTCTTTACTATTTTTTCCCAAATTGATTTTGAACCGCCGCCGTCGTTCTCGTCCTCTTTCTGCTTAAATAAAAGGCATTTTTTAGAACACGCCTCCATTTATCCTTTAATCGACTTCTCGTCCTCCTCCACTCTGATGTCAGACACCTCCAATTCTCGCCATGAAGCCCGGGGTTATAAGAGTGATTCGGGTCATACTCGACCCACCAGTGTCTCCTCGCTTTCGGCTCGGCGGGAGTGGGTCTCGGTGCCCTGAGCACGTCGGCAGGCCTGCATGGTATTTGTGGCAGTGAACTCTCGAGAGGACCACTACTAGAAAAAATGAGCAAATGTAATAATTATAAGCCGTCACCTGAATGTCGCGACTTGTGTGACATTCTTCTGGCGATATACACACCTCGAATAATAAAAACACCAAAAATTTCAGGGTAAAAAATGCAGCTATATAGTGACATTTGTGTGTGGCGTAATAGTTTTTCCAGCAAAAATACTATGGCGTTATTGTAGCATAATAATTCTATCCGCCATAAAAGCGTCCACGGAAGGTTTTGCGGGTAATCTAATGCCAGCAAGCGTCAGCGATCTCTCTAGGGTAAGCAACGTATCCTTGAAAGCGTCACGGTTTTAATAACTTAGTATGACATAATTGTGATTTTACATATTATCTTACAAATTACGATAAGGTGAGAAATCTAATTCTTTTATGCAATAGCGTAATTGTGGCGTTATGTATAATTAACAACAATAACATAATTTTTTTATAATTTATCATATTAATATTAACTAATTTATCATTTTCTTGGAATGTGGCATTTATGAGGCGTTAGATTTTACTTGAATAAAAATTTAAATTATTTAGGAAAATAATTTAATAGTTTGTGTCATTAGTATGACGTTTTAATAATTATTTACTCATATATTTCAAATTAACTTTTATTTAACTTAATATGCCTCATGCTCGATATTAACTAAATTTTAATTTAAGTACATTTTCCTAAAACTTAGATAATGACATTTGTATGACAGTAGATTAAATGTAATAAACATTTAAAATATTTATAAAAATTAATTAAATTATTTGTCTACCGTTAATATGACGTGTTGTAAATAATCTATTCTAAATTTCATTTAATCAACAATTTTATATCAATTATGATATTAATTATATTAATTATGATATAATTTTAATGTGGCGGGATTACAATGACGTTTAGTAAATATTTAAATTAAATTAATTTTCTAATGTGGCATGTTTGTGACGTTACAATTTTAATTAGCAATATCAATTATGATATTAATTTCAAATTGCTTTTAATCAACAATTTTATATCAATATTTAAATTAAATTAATGTTTATTTCTAATGTGGCGGTTATGTGGCGTTAGAAATATTCTAATTAAATTAATATCTCGATACGTCACATATATGTCAAGATTCCAGAACCTTTCATTTTAGGTAACATAAAATTAAAAATGAAAACAAAAAATACACCATAATTTATTCAACCTTAAAAGTCACATAATTTTATTCAAACATTAAAGTCTCCCTAATAAGGTGTTAGGTTCTGTATGTCGAGACCACAAATTGAGAGCAGAAAGGGGAGATAATCATGCGATCCGGATCTTCTGAGAATTCATGATACATTTGAAATCCAGGCTGAACTCTCCCCGTACCGTATTTGTTTCTTTGCACAAATTCCGACCACCGTCGGTAAAGAATAATTTCGGTGTTCTTCGTTATTCTCGAAGCTTGTGCCGTTTTGAATCTTCACGTCAAAACTACATCTAAAACTTTCAATTTGCAAATTCAACTAATAGTTAGAACAACACACTTCGTTTTACAGTAAAATCTTGAATTATTTCATTCATCAGCGACATAATATATATATTAATAACTACACAAAAAATTAAAGTAATTATATAAAAAAAAGTACATATATTACAAATCGAGGACTTGCGGGTTCGATAAGCATTACATAAAACTATCGAAGCTTAAAGGGTTCAGGGGTTATCACTTGGAGGCATTTTGGGAGAAATTTTGTGATTGTGAGAAAATGAATTTGTGAGAAATCGATTATGGAATATCTCGATTTATAATGGAAAAATGTCAAAAAACGTCACGTACCGCCATACATTAGCTAATTTGTCATGCTCGCTTCGATGAATGCGGTTACACTGGCACATATTTATTAAGTTTGAGCGTTAATTTGAATCGTATGGCGTGTTTGCGGCGTTTCGTACATATAAATAGATTTCATAATATTAGAAAAGTGATTAAAATATTTATCAAAAAAATTAATATTTGACATTTTTTGCTACGTTTAGTAAGATATACGTCTTATACGTGTCATACTCTTAAAATATTCTAAATTTAATCAAAGGATATTAATTATTTATTTAATATTAATAGTCTTGGCGTTTTTTATGGCAAGTTGAATATTATTATATTTTTATAAAATAATTATTTAATATTAAAGTGTGTGGCGTTATTATGGCGTTGATATTTATTATTATATCGATTTAATTATTTATTTAATATTATTGTGTGACATTTTTATGGCATGGCTAATATTATTATATTTCATAATAAATTAATTCATTAATATTATTAAGTGTGTGTGACGTTATTATGGCGTTGATATTATTATTAATTATTTATTTAATATTAATAGTGTGACGTTTTTATGGCGTGTTGAATATTATTATATTTTATAAATTAATTATTTAATATTAATAGTGTGGCCGTTTTTATGGCGTGTTGAATATTATTATATTTTATAAAATTAATTATTTAATAATATTAAGGTATTAATGACGTTATTATGGCGTTGATATTATTATATCGATTTAATTATTTATTTAATATTAATTGTGTGACATTTTATGGCATGGCTAATATTATTATATTTTATAAATTAATTAATTAATAATGCTATGTGTGGCAGCGTTATTATGAAACGTTGTACGTTATTATTAATTATTTATTTAATATTAATAGTGTGACGTTTTTATGGCGTGTTGAATATTATTATATTTTATAAATTAATTATTTAATATTAAGTGTGTGACGTTATTATGGCGTTGATATTATTATTATATCGATTTAATTATTTATTTAATATTAATTGTGTGACATTTTATGACATGGCTAATATATTATTATATTTTATAAATTAATTAATTAATATTATGTGTGTGGCGTTATTATAGGCGTTGACATTATTATTAATTATTTATTTAATATTAATAGTATGGCCGTTTTTGTAGGCGTGTTGGATATTATTATATTTTATAAATTAAATATTTAATATTAAGTGTATAGCGTTATTATGGCGTCGATATTATTATTATATCGATTTAATTATTTATTTAATATTAATTGTGTGACATTTTATGGCATGGCTAATATTATTATATTTTATAAATTAATTCATTAATAAGTGTGTGGCGTTATTATGGCGTTGATATTATTATTAATTATTTATTTAATATTAATAGTGTGGCGTTTTATGGCGTGTTGGATATTATTATATTTATAAATTAAATAGAATTATGTATAAATCACTTAATAATTGTATGATATAAGATAATTAACTAATTAACAAGTAGTAAACACAAAAAATGAAGCTTGAAATTATACGTTGCAAAACAGAAATTTATTCGATAGCATGTGGGTTAAATGCGTTAACATAGAGTTAATGTATTACATTAGTACACAAAATGTACAAATAAGATTACGAATACAACTAAAGCAAAGAATCTTGATAATTTTTTCCAATTAGCAATTTCATTTCCATTTTGTTACATTTTTTTTAAGATCAATATAATTGTCTTCTACAATCGGTCTGATGGGATCACTTCCATTGCCACATTCCTGTGACCAAAAAGTTGACCTCGGACATTTTACGAATCGTCGACCACCATTATTCTACCAAGTGATTGGATGACAAACTAAATCGCAACGACACTTAACTATTTCATTTTCTATGCCCTCAAAGTTGGAAGAAGTTTGACTTTGAGACATTTTTTAGAGAGTAATAAGATGTTTGAATAATTTAAATGAAGAAGAAAAATCAAAGTTAGTATGCTTTAAATAGAGAAGCTTTCTCTGGCATGGGGGGAAAATGAAATTCAAATGCAGTGACATGTGTATGACGTTAAGTAATATTTATTTATATAATTTGTCTATTTTAACCTTCATGCCATAGAAACGTCCACATCATACAAGCGTCACACATAGCCTACCTAATTAATTAGAAACTTGACTCCTGAAGTAAAACCCGCTTAATTCGTGACACCATAAGCACTTTGCTTTGCTTGGCATCTTAGAAACTTGACTCCTAAAAAAAGCTCTGCCCATTGGCCGGTTGAGAAAGCCTTGACCCCTACAGCGCCCCGACATTGGCCTCCTTCCCTTTGCGCCGTACCAGCCGACCCCACTCGCTTTGGCGCCATGGTACCCAACCGTCGCCTCCCTTAGCCCGGCCCGGCCGCCTGCAGGGCCAGGCTGACCCCAACCCAGCGCCCCGCTCAGAAAAAAGTCATCATTATCTTAAAAAGTCAACTATGGGCTATACATGAAGATTTGTGTTGTAAGTCATTTTTTGAGTAATGCATGTATTTATTGTAAGTATAGGTTTCTTGAATTGTTTGACTTCTTTGTTTGACTTTTTTGTTTGATTTTTTTGTGCTGTAAATCTAATTTTTTTTTAAAATATGTTTTGTTATTTATTTGTTTAAAAGGAGTAAAGAAAGGAGTTTGTGTAAATATGTTTGTTATTTATTTTGTTTGAAAAAATAAATATTTGATTTTTTGTTTGATTTTAGTAAATCGATTTTCATTTTGATTTTGTAAATATGTTAATGTGATGAAGTATCTAATTTAAGTTTGTAGATGCGTTGTAGAGAGGAGGTAAGCGGGATAAGTGGCCGGGCTGCAATATCATCTTTCGTGCAGATATAAAATGGAACAACATAAAAGAACCCAGGTAGTGGTAAACATTTGAAAGCGTTGATAGAGCGGCGTTGTCTAGAATACCAGTCGCTGATCCCATTGATCGGCGCCACTTGTCTACCCGCTTTGTTATTAACTTAGCGTAAATCGATGGATCAAATATTACGGGGAATGCGGCGGGCAAATGTTGAGACCTTTATGAGGGAATAGTATCATTCTTTGAAATTGATATATTATATGCCGAGATAGATACCTTAGATAAGCGGTCGGTGGAAAGCCATCATGTACATGGTGCTTGATTGGCTTCGAAGAGGATGAGATGCGGAAGAGCAAACATGTCATCCGTCCACCACTTGAGAAGCTAATGCGTGGTTCGCGGTGAAGGTTCAGAAGCTATGAAGTACCTCGAGGACATGCCGGACATGCTTCGCTCCGGCAGAATAAACCGAAGGCATATCGTTCGTGGGGCGGAAGTAAGTATTCAAATAATAATTCTTGTATAATGTATTATCTATAAATATGTATCTTACGTATATTGAATCGATTTAGTAAATTATCTTTGTACATTTTAATAAATATGTAAATTATCACGTATATTTTTAATTTTTTTTAATTGAAATCAACGTTAAAGGTTGATCGGGTGAACAAGTGTCCACAGCTGGTTTCTTCCGAATCACGATTTAGTGGGTGAAATGTTGGGACGGGGTGG
Organism: Lithospermum erythrorhizon; assembly: GCA_019722365.1. Lineage (NCBI taxonomy): Eukaryota > Viridiplantae > Streptophyta > Magnoliopsida > Boraginales > Boraginaceae > Lithospermum > Lithospermum erythrorhizon. Next base: position 124,561 of record JADFUC010002394.1, read on the forward strand.
AAGAACATTGATTCGGTAGTCTGAAGCATTTGTGGAATAACTTCAAGGTTAGTGTTTTTTAGTGGCATTGATGTTATTTGTGAGATGTGGACTGTTAACTAACAACAAAATTTTTATTTATAGAATTACTTTGATTTGGAGGTTGATGAATGCGGTGGCGAAGCATACATTGCTCATGAAACCAGCACTTGAGTAGAAGAGCTATTGGTGCGATTGAAGAGAAGTACATGTTAACAAGACGGATGATGTGATGGAGTTGATTGACAAACAAAAGCTGCCATGGATGCAAACTCAAGATGTTTGGGATTCTTTTGTTGAGCCTTTGGGCGACCGGGCGTTGCAACGTTCAGAAAGTGCGAAGAAGAGTCGGGCAACCAAAGGCGCGGGGGAACATGGGTTGGGAAATGTCGGTCTGAAAAACCGGATGAGAATTCGAGTAAGTTTGATTCGTTATGTATTTAAATTTTTTAATTTGTGGTTTGATTCTTTCATAATGTTTGATTTAATGTTTACCTTTCCTAGGAAGAAAAACGGGGTTCGACCCTCTAGTTGAAATTCTTCTCGAGCAAAATCGTAAGAAGAACTATCTCGAGAGTGCGGCGTTCATAACAAAAAAATTTCAAATAGCTTGGGCATTATAACATTAGCTTTACTTTATTGAAATGTTAAAGTAGTTGATTGTGAGTATGTTGAAATGTTGAAATAGTTTGCGACGTTGAAATGTTTGAGCTTGTTTCAAAATTTGTTTCCTCTTTGTTAAATTATTCAAATGTTTACGTAGGCGGTAAAAGTATTATTACGTGTGAGTACGTTGAAGTTGTTTGAACTGTTTGAGAGGCTACATTTCGTATTGTTCATCTTGTTCGTTTACTTTTGTGGAATAAGCTGTTTTTAAAGCTGTTTTGTACTATTTTATCTTGTTTCGATTTTAGCTTACAAATAATATATATGTGTAGGAAAAGTATGTATTGATGTTCAAGGCTAGGTATGGGGAGGAGTTGGACCCGATATGCATATATGGGATACAATCGAGGAGGTGGAGGAGGGTCGGAGAAAGGGTCGACGTTTGGGGTTTGGCACAAATTTTCAGTCAGCAAACTATAACTCCTTCCCTCAATCCTCCTTTTCCGGAAATGAAGTATCTATGGTGGAGCTGTCAAATAAAAGGCTAGATGAAGAAATTCAAAAGCGGAAGTCTCTAGAGGAGGAGGTAATAAGTATGAAGGCCTTGAGAGCGAGGAACACCGTGAAATGTTGATTGCTCTACAAAGTCGATTCGCTTGATCTATTGCTAGTGGTGCGTCGGCGGTCATCCTTAACTGGTAGTTTTACTCGGTTTAAATATGTTGATATGTTGATACTTGTTTTTTGTTTACTCGAGACATTTGGTGATGTTGTGTAAGAAGTTAGTATGGTTTAGCTACTATTCTGCGGGATATGTTTGAGATTGGTTTAAAGATTATTTTTTTCATTTACATTTTTATGAGACATGTATGCGGCGTTTTAAATATACGCAACATTTACGCGTTTTATTCGGTGTAGCATTTATGCGGCGTTTCGGATCGATATTAGAATCCATGGAACCTTGACTTGGCATTCATTTCCTCCTTTTTCCATTGAAAAACTATTCACCAAACCATATAAATAAGTCTAATATCTTTATTTCATCAAATTAGTTCTTAAAATGTGAAGATTATCCTAATAAGTCTAATATCTTGGTACATTTTCCTTCATTCATCCGTTTATTTGAAGAAGAATTATTAAAAGATGCGTTTCTTCATTTCATTTAATTTCTCAAAATGAACCAATATCATAAATATTTTAAATGAATTAATTAGTTAAGCTAGAATTATATAAATTTGTAATTATTACAAAAACATAATAATAAAGGAAAAAATATGTAATTATTACCCTAATTATTAAATTAATTTCTCCAAAATGAACGATATTTAATTTCTCAAAATATAGGTATGGCGGGTTCTCGTCGATGGATGTATATGCGGCGTAACCGCTGATGGGTCATATAATGAGCAATATTTATACGAGGGGTTAAAAATTTCTTAACCGTGCTTGTGGCATTAACTTTCCGGCGATTGGAGCCAATAATGAAATTAGATAATAAGGTAGTAGCGCAAAAATGTTTATGTTTTGGATTGGAAGGCAGTTGAGATGCATATATGTGAAAATGGCTTTGTTACGGGATATGAAAGATGGGTTTATCATGGCGAGACGTATGAATTTCACGCGATTGAGGATAAGAGCGAGGATAAGAGTGTGGGTCCAAGTTTCAATGAATGTGAGAATATGGTGGAGGATGTGTTAGGGATCCATGATGATAATGATAATGAAGCTGATGTTGGTAGAATCCCTAATATTTCGGCCTGACAAAATACTTGGATTTGATGGAGGATATATGGCCTTATGGGATGGATGTACTACTTACACTAAGTTAAAATTAGGCGTCGAGTTGGTAAATCTAAGTAGTGCGGGATTTCACCGGCGTTATTTCAAAGAGAATGTTAGAAATCAGTAAAGGCTGACCCACAACGGAGGGCTACCATTCCTAATGATTTTTATGAAGAGCCAAAGAAAGTGTTAGAACTTACATTTCTTTATGCCCCAGCGTAAGATTCGTACTTGCGTGAACAATTGCATTTTTAATTACATAAAGAATATGAAGACTTAGAAAGTTGCGCTGTTGCTTTGAGCCTCGTTATAAGCCTACGTACTGCAGTCGGCTCAAAGCGTGTTCCACATGGGTGTTGTTTATTTGCCTTTGAAAGATGGATGCGAAGCGTCATATAGCTAATAATGCCAAGTAAAGCGCGAAGATATGACATGGCACCGGAGGACCGGGAAGAGCTGGATGGATGTCGTCAGATGGTGAGGCTTGGAAACATTTCGATGCTATGTGTCCCGAATTTTCGGTGAAGCGTAATGTGAGAGTCGGTACGTGCACCGGCCAGTTGATCACTGGCGGTTTGGTCGTTCTTGTGCTTGTTGGCGGTGATGATATGTGTCTGGTGCCTCGGTGTATGTATGAAGGAGCCGTATGTGTTCTTGTCTTTGATTATACGGCCCGAGAAGAGTCGAGGCGTGATATAGGCGTGTTTTAAGGCAGTTGGTGGATGAGTTGAATGATTTGCTTATGGTCGGTTGGTGTTAACACTTGGGATTAAATACAAGCGACAAAATTTTCAACCGGTGGCATTGATGTGGACGATTAGTGATTTTCCAGCATATGGCATGTTGTCGGTTAGATACTTTCGTGGGCGCTTATCTTGTCCGTATGTATGGAGAAAGCGGTGCTTCGGCTAAAGGAGGGGAAAAACATAGTTGGTTTGATTGTCACCGTCCATTCCTCCACGATGACCATGAATATAGAACTTGACACAGAGCTTTCAAGAAGGGCATGACTTGGCCTCGAGAGATGCAGCAAGAAAGGCGAAGTGGAGATGAGTTATTTCATATGGTGTCACTACTAGATCAGCGTTTTCGGAAGTTCTAAGCGTCTGGGTTATAGGACAAATGGTTATGGTCGAACTAAAAGCTAATTGGACGAAGAAGAAGAGCGTAAGGGCTTCCGTATTGGCCTAAGCTAAAAATCGGGCACAATATCGATTTTATGCATAATGAAAAGAACAATGGTGAGAACTTCTTCACAATGATGGATGTGAAAGGGAAGCTTGAGGACAGGCGTGAGGAGGATCTTGAGGTTCGTACATATACAAGGCTTGCTGTTCATGACAACCGCGGAATGGAAAGCACACTTAAACCAAAAGCAAAGCTTACACCACGACACAAAAACATCAACAAGCCGTCCGTAGTTGGGTAGTAAAATTAAGGCACTTTGATGGATAGCCTTCTAACTTTGCAAGGTGTTCAAGTAGTGCCAAGTTCCACCCAGGGGCTTAAAATCATGACATCGCATGCTTGTTCGAAGTGATTCTGTTGCTTTTCGGCACCTTCTACCAAAACCTGTTTGAAGCATCCGCGAGTTATGCACTTCTTTAGAACATTCGTCTTCCACCCTGAGATTGACCACGTCCAGATATTGGGGCGTAATATTGTTGAAACTTTGTGCAAGTTAGAGAAGATATTTCCACAACGTGTTTGATGTATGGAGGCATTTACTGTTCTGCGTATGAGGCTTTGATGGGCGGTCGCCATGCGTTACCGGTGGATGTACCCTTTTGAGTTGTGAGTAAATAATTTACATATTACATGCATTTTTAATTTTGTTAACGCATAATAACATATATATGTTTGAATAACGATGCCTTGGAAGAACAAAGCATATGGTTCGTCAAAAGGCGCATATTGAAGGTTCAATATGTGAGGCCTATTTACTACAGGAGGTGTCATCATTTGTTTCATTGTACTTCGACGAAAGCGTGCAGACCATACCCAGTAGATACGATGATGGAGGAGAAGAGGTAGATGATGGACGATTGTCATTGTGCAGGCGTCGCTTGAGTCGGCCTACCACCGTGTTGAAAGCGGATTTTTATGAATGATAAAGAGTGGGAAACTTCATACGTGTACATCTTGTCTGTCCTTGGAGAGTGACACCATACTTAGTGTGAGTCTATCTACAATAATTTATTTGTTGGTAACTACTTTATTTCATTAATGTATAAATACTAATTTACCGTAATTCAATAATTTTCTGCAGGGAGTACCATGATATGATTGAGGACAGTTATCACGAAATGAGTCACGATCAAAGGGATGGTTAATAATAATTGTATGTTAACTTGAAGTATGTAAGTTAGTAGTTTTAATAACAGTTTTTAACTACTTAAATTATATGTATATTACATTTCGGTTGTGGTTAAATTATTATAAACTAATTTATGCACGGATATATATTTTCTAGGTGCAACATAATATGGAGAATGTCGACCAACGACTATTTACGCAGCTCTTGCCCGGTCCACGAGAAGGAAATCAATAATTACAAGGGGGTACTACACAAATGGATACTACTTCACGCTGCGAAATGGTCGTTGGAAATGTCGACAAATAATAGTGGTGTTTGTGTGAAAATCTTCAGTATTCGAGATAGTGAGCATGTTGATTACTCACGGAGTTCTTCAAGAAATATAGGAGTTGAGATATACTTGGTTTGAGCAGGGCCGGTTGTCTTATTGAGTGTCATTGGTTCGATACCAAGAGGTGGATCTTGTGGAGTGCGCCTAAGACCCGAATCGTGCAAATAAAAAGCAAGGCAAAGGTTTACAATCGAGATGATATTTTATCCTTTTCCGCGGGCATAACAAGTGTTCTCACATCGGTATGTGTCGGATGATAAAAGCATCTTGAATGGGTGGTTGCATCAAAAACACCATTTGCAAGAATTCGAATTGATTCGACTAATATTCAAGAAGATAAGCGTCCTCCCGAGTTCACTTTCGGAAGAAGAGCAACGGAGTGCGATACCCGTTCAGCAACCAAATAGAGAGCTAGATAATGATAATATTCTTGTGGCCGATGGAAAAATATAGCGATGATGATAGCCCGAAGTCCGCTAGTATTACAAATAGAAGATAATGAGGTAAAAAGTGATTACGGCGATAGCGATGATAGCAAAATTATTAGTGCCGTTAACTAATAATATAATGTATTATGTACTTATTTAACGCATTTATTTTATAAAATGAGTTATTTGATATATGTATTATACAATTTGAGGAATATTGGTAGTAAGGAGTTTCATATCTATTCTGAGGAGTTTCATTCGGTTCACGGTATTGTATTTGAAAGAATTTTTGTATACATGTCGTTTGTGTGACGTTCTACGATTTAATTTATTTAATATAAAAGATATGATATCACGTTTTGTGGCGTTGTGATAATAATTTATTAAAATCAAAAGTATTTTATGATTTCATTTTTGTCTAAGTCGTTTTTTGCGGCGTTCTAAGATAAATTTAATGTATAAAGATATCATATGACATTTTGGCAACGTTATAATAATTAATTTATTAATAACAAAGTATTTATGATTTAATTTTTTTCCTGTATGTAGTTTCTATGGCGTTATAGGATTTAATTTATTAATATAAAGATATTTATGCGACATTTACGTGACGTTACTCGCATTTTTAGTAAATATCATAATTTTTGTATGACATTTGTGTGGCGATGTTGGGTTTATTAGGAGGACAAGAATTTTATTAAGCGGAAAAGGCTTTATAATATAGGCGGATTTGCGGCGTTTGCGATAAGCGGGAAATTAAAAATTCAAAATCGATAATATCTATCCGTACCATACATAAATATAACATAACAAATCCATTTTTCTTCATCTTCAAATGTTCTTTTGGCGGTAGTAATTTCGTTTCTTCATTTTTCTTTGTGTGATTTAGTTATTAAGTTAATGTATTGATTTCATAGTTTTTTATTATAATGTTATATCACCCAGCTTGTCTTTTTTTGTAACAAATTCAATTTTGATTTGAGGTATATTATATTTTTTCTTAACTTGTTTTATTTATATATTAACTTGTTTTATTATTTGGTTACAGTATGAAAATAAGTGTTTAAATAGTTGTTTATATTTAATCAAAATAATTAATACTATTTTATTATGAATGTGCATATTCAATGTTTAAATAATATTTATATTTTTATTCAGTTTGTTTCATATATATGTACAGTATGTTTATATTACTAAAAATTGATATTTTGTTTATTGTTTTATTTTTTACAATATTCTTTATTATGAAAGCTATCATTTATTTTTTTATTACATTATATTGTGTGACGTTTGTATGGCGTTATGTTTATTCTTATATTTAATAAATTAATTATTTAATATTAAGTATGTGACGTTTTTATCTCGTTAGTAATATTATTATATTTTATGAATCAATTAATTATTAGTAAAGGTGCGACGTTATTACGGCGTGCTTATTAATACTCTCGATTTAATTATTTATTTTATATTATTGGTGTGACGTTTTTATGGCGTGCCTAATATTATTATATTTTATAAATTAATTAATTAATATTAAGTGTGTGACGTTAGTATGGCGTCCATATTATTATTATATCTATTTAATTATTTATTTTATATTATTGGTGTGACGTTTTTATGGCAGTTATGTGCTTATATTTTATAAATTAATTAATTATTAAGTGTGTGACGTGTAACGACCGTCTCGAAGTCGTCGCAGCCTCCCCGAGGTTAGGTAAATCGTCAGCCTTGTATGTCTGATCATACGATAATTGGGTTGACACGCAAAAAAGCGCATTTAAAAGCGTAAACGCAGCGGTTTGATAAAAATAAAATAGTTTGGCGAAAACATTGACATACAATTTTTAACCATCGTAGCATTCCCAGCCAAACCCAAAACATACCGTCACCGCAGTCAAATCACAAAATCGTTACAAATTCCAACATCTCCCGAATCGAAAGTAGAAAGCGTCTACGTAGTAATGAAAAAGGGCTGAAATATCACAACACTTGCTACTAAAAGGGTCACGATCGGCTTGCAACTCAAGCTGCTTTTAAAAGGCACTGTCAAGCACGAAGGTGGGGAAAGAGCATACCGTGCAGGGATAAATACATACATACATATATATATATATACAACGGTCTTTATCAATAGAGTGGGTAAAAACAGGTATTCAAATACAATACAGAAAATTATCATCTATTCAGGGCATCATAACAGGATACTCATCGAAATGGCTTAGCGCCTAAATCTGAGAACTTCGACTTGCGGGCCATAATATTTCACATCACAGACAAACTAAATTCACTGACCCATTAATATCACAATCCTGATTAATGAATACAAAATCACACCACGACACATAATATATAACAATTCATCCTTTTCGGCGAAATTTCGCCGCGAGCCTTGACAATGACATAGATATAGCAATTAAATCCGCTTTTCTAAAATTTCCTTGAACATGACATCTGCCAGCGTCCACAGAGGCACACACACTCTGATATCAATAGCCTTGGCAAACACGCCGTAGTTTCAAAATGCTTGCCTATAACCACCTTGTAATACAACCAAATGCGTACAAAACTGCGCTCAGCGGAGATCTGTTTCAGCGTAGACATACTCAAAATTTATACTACAACATAATTATGCTCGAGCATAAATACCCTCCCAACCCATAAATCATACAAATTCGACAATTTAAGTCCCCGATATACCTGAGATGAGTACACCAATACGAGATACATTGTCGCTGATCGATTTACCATACAGCGCTGACATAAATAAGTTAACAGCGGTGATAAATCCAGCGCTTATTTAGTACCGCTGGCGCCCAAGCGTCGTGTCGATCCTCATATTTGTTCAGCGTCAGAATGCGAACATAGCATTACAAAAATAAAGTCACAATTAGTAACCATTTCAGCCCACTTTATCTAATTTAAATACCGTTCTTTTAACCCGTTCGGTTATAAATTTACAATTTCGTAAAGGTTGATTATGTTTAAATGGCAATTTCGATGACAACCACCATTGCAGGACTAAATTCGATAACCATTATATATCTTACTCGACCTCCCAAACATTCCAATTAATTTCAACCTATTTGTTCTCAGCGCTTATAATTCGCGTTGTATCCCAAAGCAATCATAATCATGGCTTCGTGCTTATTACATTGTAAGCTACATTTTAAAATCGACCCACGATCGCTTTAGAAATTCATTTCAACGCATAACTACACTTTCTACCCCAGAATATCGATCGTTATCAGCTACGTATATTATAATTTAGGCTGTGATAATTCTATTCAATAATTTATCCATAAATCCAAGAATTGACCCCCAAAATTCAAAAGTCAACTATCACAAAACACCCCAAAATTTCACATCAAACATCATATTTCAATCCCGGAATAGCCAATCTATAACTTGAGAATCAATGGAACAATAAAATTCAAAATCGCAAAAAAAGTCAACCAAGTCAAGGTTGGAGATTTCTAAATACTCAAAAATATCGCTTCCTTTTTACCTTGGCCAGGGGATGATGAGAGAAACTTCTCGAAAATTTTAACTCGAAACTTTGTGAATTGAGAGAAAATTGAGAAAGAAAAATCGAAAATTTGAAATTCGCGCTTCATTTGGAGAGGAAGAAGAAAAAAGGCTTTGGCTTGTTGGGTTCAGCCCAGGCTTATAATGGACCATTAAGTGGGCACGGTGATTGGAGTTGGGCCCAAAAGCCCAACCGATGAAAATCCGGGTCCTTTCTTCCGTCTACCGTTTTAGCAATTAGAACTTAACTTCGAGCGCTAAACATTCTGAACATAAAATAATTAGTGGTTCCCGATTTCCACGAGAAATAAATTAATAATTTCATAGTTTAGTTTATTTTTATTAACGGCGTTAGAGTTTTTACGTAGCGTTATTATGGCGTCAATATATCATTATATCGATTTAAATTATTTATTTTATATTATTAAATTGGCGTTTTATGGCGCGGTTAATATTATTATATTTTATAAATTAATTAATTAATATTAAGAGTGTGGCGTTATTATAAATACATATTATTATTATATCGATTTAATTATTTATCTAATATTAATGGTGTGGCATTGTTTGTAAGCGGAAGTTAATATTATTATATTTATAAATTAATTAATTAATATTAAGTGTGTGAAAGCGTTATTATGGCGTCTATATTATTATTATAACCGATTTAATTATTTATCTAATATTAATTGTGTGGCGTTTTAGGCGTGGTTAATATTATTATATTTTGTAAATTAATTAATTAATATAAAATTTGGCAGCGTTATTCACGGCGTATACATTATTATTATATCAATTTAATAATTTATTTAATATTTATTAGTGTGACGTTAGTGCGCATACTTTAAAATCTAGTTATATTAATCTTGAAGTATATTTTTCTTAATTAAGTGTGTTTTATTGTATGTGACGATTTTCCAGCGTATTGAATAATTTAATTATCTTAATATTAAGTACATTTCTTAATTAAGTGAAGCTTAATTTGTGTGGCGTTGTGGAGACGGTTTATTAGGTGAGTACGGGTTATTCCGTTGATGGTAGCGTTTCTAAGCGTTAGAAAATCGTCATACTTGTTTTATTGTATGACATTTCTGCGACGTTTGGCTTTTTGTGCGACGCTCCATATGTTGCATTTTATTTTCGCCATAGAAACGTCGCAAAAGGCCTAATACGACATTTAAGCGGCGTTTTTAGCGTCGCGTGCTTGAAATGCGTATTAGTGGACTGGTTGACTTGAGGTCTCGGCCGGAATCCACCGTCGGTGATCATATGGCCTTAGAAGGCCAGCTTCGCCCGAACATGGATTTCCATTGTTGGGTTCTCTTTCTTCTTTTCTTGGCGGTGTGGCTCACGCGGCGTTCTTCCTTTCCTTACCGCTGACATACTCGAGAAGGATGAGTTTACTTTATTGGTGAAGCAGGAGATGAAGGGTTTATCACGCAGCACTTTCTTTCTCAGTGGGCAGGAAACACAGGCACTACGTCGCTGAGAAATCTAAGTGCGCTCCACCCCAGATACACCCGAGCATAAGGCGGATCACGGTGCCTTTTCACTTTCTTGGGCGTACGGCCACTTGCGCTGCCCACACCGACCACGAGTTATTAAAGCGTGAGGTCTCTTTCCCGTTCGATGTTGACCTTGGGGCCCAGAAGCGAGAGTTACTTTCATTGTGCGACCGTGCGCCCGGCTTCCTTTGACTATTGGGCGACCTCTTACGATCATTTGCCCTTTTGAGAATGAGTCTCGCCGTAGTTTTAATGTTTCTCCTTCTCAGGCTTCGCATGGTTTTGAGTTTTTGTTATAAGCGAGCCCCGTCTCCTGTTCTTTGAACTGAGAAAATTACTCTCCGCTCTGAGCTCTCTACTTTGGGCTGGCGTTTTAGGACTAGCCTTCCTAGAATCAGCGCATTGGGTCCAGTGATCTTGCTCACATACAGGCCCCAGGCGCGAGAAGTCAAATACTTCCCGAGGGTTGATAGAGATCTCTCACCCTCCAAAATCCTCCAGCCAGAGATTAGTCAAAATTCACCACTTCCCGACTAATCACGCCCCGGTACCCCTGTGGCGCCGGTGAACTTTAACCGCGTTGTTACCGTGGGAGGATCATGGGGAGGTTGGCTCGGCAACTCCTCGGGATTCCCTTAGAACTGCCTTGGGCCTTGTTTCCGTTTCTATGGAAGGACAACCATCCCTCAGGAAGAGGATGGGGATCCCCACTGTCTACCGTAAATTAAATACCGGTCCCGAAGTTGGGAAAGACTTATTTCTTCCTTAGTTGCCCCCCTGGGTCGAGTTACCAGCGTTAGGGATATCCCATAACTTAGCCCAAATCATGAGGATCGATCTCCTCTTTTCTGCAGGAGCTAAGTGTTAGAATTATCGGCAGATTCATATAAAATATGAACAATGCAACCAAAATCATATAAATGTATAATAACAAATTACAATAAAATATACATACAAAATATTTTCGTATGAATGAGAGTACTGATACCAGCGGATGACGATGAACTTTCAATCTCCCCAAGCCTCCTTGAAATCCTTGTGCTGAGTGAAATGCCTCAGTTAGTCGCGCAGAAGCGGTTGAATCACGCGATTGGATTTGCTAGAATCTACGAGTGATTGGACAAGAATTTGAGTCAAAACTTGACTCAAAAACTAGAGAGAATATAGAGGGGGCGGTGGCTTTTTGGTGGAGGAGAGGATGAAATGAAAATTAGGTTTTTCATTTAAATGCTCACTATATAGTCTTTCTAGCCCCCATGAGAATTGCTCGACTCGTTTGATTAATAAGATAACTCGTTAAGTCGTTAACTAACTTATTAATCATGTAAGTAACTTAACAAGTTACTAATGAGCTTCTCTTGTTAAACCATCAATTGAACTTACAAGTCAATTGATTCAGTTTTGTCCAATTTGTATTTTACATTATCAATGTAAAACTATCGATTAGATATCTGGGTGATTTAATCGACTTAGATTTAACAATCTTGATTTAATTCCGTACATGGAATAGAACTCAATGTCATTGTATGTGTGTGACATACAGCTCAAGATAATATTAGCCGTATAATAATATAATAATTCAAGCCATTATGATTATTATAGCCGTTATGCGTAGGATCTAGCGATACGGCGTAACCCACGATATTATCGTGAGTTCCGATTCTAGTAATTCACAATTACTATTTATTGAACACTTAGTTTGAGTAATCGTTTAATTAAAACTAGTAAATGAATTATTTACAACAATTGTATAGCGAGCATATTATAGAAATCAAAATACTTTGATTTCAGCAATTTCCTTGCCACTTTGGGCAGTGCTACTGATTCACTTTTATCCATGATCTACAGTCACGGGCTAGCCGTAAAGTGTGTCATGAAAGCATGGCTTTCAATAACTACTCGAGTTAGTGACTACCGGGGACTATGGCGTCCCGTAAACCAATAAGTCCCAGGCTTCGTTGAGAGGCTTGAGATACACGCTGTATATGAAGGATGGATAAATCCTTATAATATATCGACACCCTCTTGCTAGTTGCCCCAAAACTATTAACGCTCGACCGAGGAAATGGCTATCATATGTTTCTAGACTTGAAGAGTTGCCAACGCTTACAAGTTGCCTCTCTAGAAACTATAGACTTGCCTTGGGATTTATTATTTCGACCGACTGTGAAATAATAAATTACTATATGAATGAATTACGCATTCACATAATGTAGTTAACAATTAGATTGTAAACAAGAATTACCTTGTTCAATCAATTGTTTAACTTATTCCAGAAAGTAAATGAACTAGCTCCCATTGAACCTTGCATTGTTCAGTTTCTTCTTCGATCTCGTGAAATCAAACCTTGATTTAATCACAGAAGAATATATCAACTCCGAGATACTTGCTCAAGTCCACACGTGGAACCTTTAAGCTTGCATTAAACTCTTAGGTCTTTTTAAGACATGTAAAAGTTGGAAGAGTAATAATTACAATCATATCATAATAGAATCTTGCTTATGACGGACTTTACATCCATCTGCTCGATTTCTCAGCCATAGGCTCCAGCGATGGCTAAAAGGTATCCTAGTATAGTCAGCTGGCGTAGCTATGTCTGAAAGAGATTTAAGCCTTTTTGCATGACTTTCTTTTTAGCTGTGGACATTACCATCGGGTCGGTTTCCTCTCAAATACCACTAGTTAAGTGCTGATGATGGAAAATCGTTTTGGTATTTCTAGTGACAATCTTAGGTTTTTGTGGCGGGTTAGCCCATAGGGTTACTATCGGGCAGGTTTCTGATACAACTAAAGGTATGTTAAAATACATCTATCTTATTAAATGCACATTCTTTAATAACATTATCAATAATACAAGTTGATTGGTAATGTTATAATCTTGAAACTCAACCTTTAGTTTACTCTCAGTGTATCTTGACTACTTGCCCGTTAATGAGTTACTTGGCTAGCAGTATTCAGCGTGGGGTAGCGTCCGTAGCCATTGTTATTCGCATTGATCAGAGTGAAGATCAATAAGTGATCTATTCCATAGAACTACGTTTACCTCTATTCTCTTAAAAGTTACTACAAGCGTATTCCCCAGGCCGGTGCAAATACCTTTGGTAAAACTCCTTGATTCATATTATGAGAATTGTGTTTATGGCAATAGTCGTGATGTGCAACCTTGTGATCGACTTGGCATCTTGTGAATCCCTATTCTACATGTACTAGTCAAATTACCATGTAATAATAGAGACCACTCTGATCACATTGAGGTCCTTAATTATGAACGGACACCATGAAGGCCACGCTTGTCGATAAGAGAATTTGTCTATGAATTTAATAAATAAAATTTTATTCACCTCCCAGAGTTTCATGACTTCATTAGCTTAACAAGAAAATGTAATCTAAACATATTTCGTGACTAATATAGTATATGTCACATATATATATTAAACTACAAATGTACAAGAATCCAATTCGGTACCGTCTATTTCAGTTTGTATGAAAATTCTCTTAGTACTCGAACATGAAATATTTATGTATAGTTGTGCTCAGTAACCTTTGAGAAACTTCGAGTTAAATGCCCGCTCTTGACCACTTTTTTGATTTCAATCAAAATATCAAGATAAAGAAGATTCTAAGTCTATTATCTTTATTACCTGAGTTTGCAACTTGGATGCGATAATGTAATATTTTCCTTGCTTTGTTCTGGTTTGAGATGTGAACTTCCAATATGATGCCAGTATCGTCGTCAAACGATCGTTCAGTTAGGAACATTCTTTTTGGATCACTCAGCAAACACGTATTTGCAACACGTGGGAATAAGGAAAAATTTGAAATAGACATGTACATAGTCAATTAATGAATATATTCAACTTGAATTCGAAACGAATGTTTGATTCATTTATGACTATAAGTTCATTAATGGAAACCGTTTCTTACTTACGATGAATCACCATCTAGAGGTAAATAGAGTGAGTTATATACTCATTTCGTGTATTTAAATTCATTTATTCGGATGAGCAGGTGTTTGTTTAGTCATTTGTTAGCGCGTCGTGTCTCTTTGCATTGAGCGTTAACTTGATAAATCAGGGAATTATTACAAACATTCACGATAAGCCAGGAAGTTTCAACTTTTGGATTGGTGTCTCTGAGGAGCCACTTGAATGCATTCAAGAGTCATATATTTAATTTCACTGCTTTTACAACTTCATTATGAAGATACTATATATATCTGATAAATTAAAATTCACAAAAGTAGAATGGAAAATGCCAGTACGCTTCCAGTTATGTACATGATGACATAATCTGACATTTGACCAGGTGTTAAATTATGTCATAGGTGACATAACATTAACTTTCTATTAAGTTCCAAAGTTTTTTTGTCCATAACTTTCTTTGCGTTGTCTGGGTTGAGTATGAATAAGAGATTCAAGTAGGTTAAGCAACTTTCAATATGTGAATTTGTTTCATTCATTGTGTTTTGACTACATTAACAATCCTTGCCCAACTATCGCTCATTGTGAAACACATTTAAAGGTAGAATAGAACGTTGGTATGAAATTGAAGATTTAAATCCATTGTGTTTTAACTTCATTAAACCTGATTCTTTACCCTAAGTATCTTAGCAAGTGCGCATTTAAATCGGAATGATGTCTTATTCTTTGGATTACTCATGTCGATGATGTAATTGAGAACTTGATAGTGTTTATGGTCCTCACAGTACTCTCCAATTTTGGTGTCTCGTTGATGACTTATATTAACATTAGCTTTGTGTGAACATCTGAAGCTAAACCAAGATTAGCAGACCTCCCACTGATCTAGTAGAGTTATTTCTGTTCATCTTTGCAAGATTGAGCTCGAGGTCTTGTTAAAGTCATTTGCCCGTAAGTATCGCTCGATTGTTATTGAAATATCGTATATAGGTTCAAAGAAAGCAGTTTGAAGTTTCAACCGTTCGTGAATGATTTAAGCGTATTGCTCTTATAATGTAGTCACTGTCATTACATAAGGCGCAATTATCTTCTTTGTGTGCTTGTATCGCAGCTCTTCTTATGCTTGGCTCGTAATCATGATCAAAATCGCCAGTCAACGGTGTCTAAGAGCAGTGATAGTTTACTTGATAATGACAATTGTGACAGCGAAGCCATTTGGATATGAGGTTTTTATCAAATCTACTCTTTTATTTCACATAATAAAGTTATGTTTTAATTTGCCCAATTAATGGTGAATAAATAGAGTAATTTTAATTATTACCCGATCGCCAAGAAAATATGAAATAAGTAGATAAGCAGTTCAAAATATCGACATATTACAAATAAATTTTAAATATTATACGCGTACTTCAAATCCACAAAATGTACAAGGTATCCAACATTCGTTGTGGTTTGGAATCCAAATACTTATGGCTACTGACACATTTTTGAATCCCGAGAACAATCGTAGATTAACTTGTCGATTGAATATCACGGCCGACTCTTGGGTCGCTAACGCTCTAACGGTGCTACCCGACAATGTATCACTTAGAGGCCATATCGTTAGTGGAAATCACCGGTTAAGCTACCAATACTTTCAACCTGTTAATTTAGAGCAATCCCTTGAAAAAAGCCACTACTTGATAAGCCAAAAAAATCACTAACACAGCCTTCTTCATCACTTACTCGTCGCGATACCGATGCACTGCCGTCAGTGGGTGCGGTGATCGCTGATAAGTTTCCACCCGACTTTAAAATTGGTTTAAATCTGAGTGCTTAAATTTTATGGTGAATTAATATTATTTGTTATTATTTAACATGTTATATAAGCAGCGTACTTTCAGTAGTATGCGCATCATGAAAATAAAACAAATAATACACATTCAGGAGATATATAATATATGCCGCTTCAAATTAAATAGACCTATTCTGACACTTTAACAATGTGATAACATAAGGCACTATTCTAGAATTTTGTAAAAGAGCATAGTCATGTGCTGACAAGGTCTTCCCGAGTTGCCAATAGATACAGTGAGCGCCATGATGCCTCATGACAACTACGTTTATTCTTACTTGGCCAAAGGCGGCCGCAGCGTCTTTGTGGGTAAAAATAAAATAAACAAATGAAATAAATAAATCATTTCAATTTGAGTCGTTTACAAGCGAATAAACGGTTCATGATGTATTTAAATAAAATACAAACCTAGGTCATATCGATATATCCCGTTTCGTTTCCCGTTGCAATATATATACGACGAAATAAATCACGTAGCGAAGTTTAATAAATATACATTAAATAGTATGGAATAAATGACTAATAAAAGTCATAAAATATTTTAATGCAATTAAATATGCAATACGATAAGTATGCAATAAACATGTCGTCAATACATAATTAGCATTGCATATCGCAATAAACATCTGTCGTACATAATAAAATATGCGTAATGCGATCCACGCTAATTATGAGGTTGAGATAATTACTCAATTAAATTTAAATTTAAATATATGATTGACAATCGTATATAGATATTTTCCATTTTTGATTATACGTATCAAAATCGATCGCGTAAATATACGATTTAAATGTGATAGGACTCATAATTATATCCATGATATTCATAACTAAAATATATTATTTAACATATATTTTGTGTCCGATAGTTATTCTGATAACTATTTAAGTATATCTGATAAAATAATAATTTATTCTGATAATCATTTCATATAAATATAATAAGATAAAGCCCCATGATATTTATCACACACATATTTATATTTAACTAGATATTGTCCACTGATGATTATATCCTAAAATAAATATATTTATAAAAGGATAAATAATGAAAGGGTTATTGAATTAAAGTTATTATCATTAAAATTAATTATTAAAATAATCATAGCAATAAATGATAATAAATAAACAAAAAACCAAAATTAATAATTTTAGAAAGAAAATGGATTAGGGTTTGTAGCAGCAGCTTCGATGAAAAGCGGCGGACGACCGGCCTCGACGTCCCAGATACCGCGCGGACAGCATTTGGTCGGTCAGCATTGGCAGGCGTCCCGTTTGGCCACCGGGCCAGCGCCCTGGGCGGCCGCCTTGATAGTTTCTAAAAATTCTATTTTGATTTAATTCAAATATTTGGAAAAAACCTATTTGAAAGCCTTAAACATATCCAAAAATTCACAGAAATTTTTACCGGACATTCCACACAATTTTCTTAAACTTTTCCAATTGGAATTTTGTAAAAAACATTTACTAAAAATTAATTATACAATAAACATTCCAGAAATAACAAAATTGTTTTGGGACACTTAAGCAATCCAAAACATTATGAAATTTTCAGAGATACTTCTCGTCTCCTCTGGAATGCAAACAAAAATTGGTGAAATTTTTAGAATATTTTAAACGTCTCAAATCAACTAAAACATTTGAGA